>CM059445.1:60617605-61190903 GCA_030390025.1 Squalus acanthias
TTTAACAATGATGCTTTCTTATGGTTTAAAACTTTGTTTTACGAAGGATTTTACTGAAATAATAATCCTACAGCAATTTACAAAGTAATCTTCAACCTCCATGGCCTCGCCCTCCCTGCTTTGTAACCTCCGTCAGCTCTATGTCCCTGCCCACACCCTCCACTATACTAATTCTGACTGACTTTTTGTTTATTTTTTCTCGCTTGCTGAGATCAGCATTGGTTTCTGTTGGTGGTAGAGAACATAACATAACAAATAAGCAGGAGTCGGCCGTACGTCCCCTCGATCCTGCTCCGCCATTCAATAAGATCATGGCTGATCATCGACCTCATCTCCACTTTCCCGCCCGATCTCCATATCCCTTGATTCCCCTAGAGTCCAAAAATCTATCAATCTCTGTCTTGAATATACTCTCAGACTCAGCATCCACAGCCCTCTGGGGCAGAGAATTCCGAAGATTCACAGAGCTTTCAAACTACTCTGCAGTTCTCTCCCTGAACTTTATCTTGCTGCATCTCTCCCTTTCTGCCAAAATACTCCTGAAACTTATCTGTTTGATCATCACCCTTAACCCTGCCCTCTTCCCCCCCCACCCCAACTGTGAAATGCTTTGGGACATTTTGCTAAGTTAAAGATGCTATGTAATTACAATTAATATTAAGTGAGGATTACTGTGATGCCACACAAATGCAGGTGGGGATTCCCTTGAGCTTTGATCTAATTCTGAAATGGTGATCCTGGTAATGTTAGGTAGAGATCAGGGCTTGAAAATAAACTCTGAATCTCCACATAACTCAAGGTTTAGTAAATAATATATCCTTTTAAAGTTTTGTTCTTGCCTACGTGCATCCAGTTTCTAAAAGCCCTTGAGGTATCTTCATGTGCTTGTGTGGTGCTTTGGTACCATGACAGTAGTGGAAGGCAAATCAATTCGCTGGAGTCCTGGTCTCAGTTGAGCAACAGTGAAGCAAAAATGACGGGTAATTTTAACCTAATCCGCCTGGCGCCCGGGCAGCTGACGGAAATGGGATGGACGCCTCTTACACATAAGAACATAAGAAATAGGAGCAGGAGTAGGCCAATCGGCCCCTCGAGCCTGCTCCGCCATTCAATAAGATCATGGCTGATCTGATCCTAACCGCCAATCTACTATCTACTATCACAGAACCATCTCCTGCATCTAACAGAATTGCACACACGAAATAGGAGCAGAATCAGGCTACACAGTCCCTGGGCCCGCTCCACTACCCACAGGGCCATGACCGATCCGAACCTAGACTCATGTCCAAATTCCTGCCCGCTCCCCGTAACCCTTAATGCCCTTTACTTCTAGGAAACTGTCTATTTCTGTTTTAAATTTATTTAATGATGTAGCTTCTACAGCTTTTTGTGGCAGCATATTCCATGGACCTACCACCCTCTGAGTGAAGTAGTTCCTCCTCATCTCAGTTTTGAAAGAGCAGCCCCTTATTCTAAGACGATGTCCCCTAGTTCTAGTCTCACCCGTCATCGGGAACATCCTCCCCGCATCCACCCGATCCAACCCCTTCACAATCTTATGTTTCAATAAGATCTCCTCTCATTCTTCTGAACTCCAATGAGTAGAGTCCCAATCTACACAACCTCTCCTCATATGACCACCCCCTCATCCCCGGGATTAACCGAGTGAACCTTTTTTGCACTGCCTCGAGAGCAAGGATGTCTTTCCTTAAGTAAGGACACCAAAACTGTATGCAGTATTCCAGGTGCGGTCTCACCAATACCTTGTACAACTGAAGCAATACCTCCCTATTTTTATATTCTATCCCCCTAGCAATGAAAGCCAACATTCCATTTGCCTTCTTAATCACTTGCTGCACCTGCATACTAACCTTTTGAGTTTCGTGCACCAGGACCCCCAGATCCCTTTGCACTTCAGTACTCTCCAGTTTCTTGCCATTAAGATAATAAATTGCTCTAGGATTTTTCCTGCCAAAGTGCATCACCTCACACTTTCCAGTGTTGTATTCCATCTGCCAAATCTCTGCCCACTTACTTAGCCTGTCTATGTCCCCTTGCAGGTTTTTTATGTCCTCCTCACTCACTACTTTCCCTCCCATCTTAGTATCATCTGCAAATTTTGATATGTTACACTTGGTCCCTTCCTCCAAATCGTTAATATAGATTGTAAAGAGTTGGGGACCCAGCACTGACCCCTGTGGAACACCACTAGTTACTGATTGCCAGTCTGAGAATGAACCATTTATCCCAACTCTTTGCTTTCTGTTAGATAGCCAATCCTCTATCCATGCCAGAATATTACCCCCAATCCCGTGATTTTTTACCTTAAGCAATAATCTTTTGTGTGGCACCATTTTTACTCTCCGTCTCGTACAACCTCACAAAATGAAACTATTTTACAAGCTTTTTCTTGTCCTGATGTATTTTGTTTCTTCAATGCGTTATCCAGTGCAACAATACCTACCTGATTTAACATCTCTCAAACTGCAGTTTCCAATACTTTATTCAACTGGTGAACTTGGCGAAATATATTGAGGAACTCTGATTTTAGAAATACAATAGTTGTCACGGTAAAAGTGCATTTTTTGCTTTGTTTGATTTGGTTTCAAATTTGAACTTTCATTCCATTCGTAAAGCAATTGCACTTTATATAAAAAAAAAAAAATCTATTCAAAAGACTGCTCGGTAATTGTAATAGTGGAGTTGTCCGTTTAGCCATTAAGAGTTTAAATCGGAGTCTGAATGTTTATACACTTTTTTTCAGGTAATGTTTTGATATATAGAGCAGTTATCATGTACTCTACAATATAATACAACGCATTTATATGGTGTTTTTTACATAGGCATGCCTAACTGAGATGCTTCATAAAGGAGGAAGGAAGAGATGTGAGGCATTCTGGGAGAGTTAGGAGAGGTGACCACATGCTTGGTTGGGGATGAGTTTTGAGAGCTTTTAAAGGTAGGGAGATAGAGGAGTCGAGGGAGGGAGTTCCAGAGAGTGGGGCCAAGATGGTTAAAGGCACCGCTACCAGTGGTGTAGTGCAAGGGGGAAGGGCTAGAGTAGAGGGCACAGGAGGGGATGTAAGGCTGGAGGAGGTGGTTAGGGTCGGGTGAGGCTGCAGAGTAATTTGTAGAAGAGGATGAGTATTTTAAATTTAGTTATTTCGGCGGGTTAGGGTGCCAGTATAAGTTAGTGAGGAGGGGTTCATGAGCAAGTGGAATATAGTATGGGTCGTTGACGTTCATGAAGGGTGGAAGTTGAACCGTAAAAAAAGACTTGCATTTATATAGCGCCTTTCATGACCACCGGGTGTCCCAATGCGCTTTACAACCAATGAAGTACTTTTTGACGTGTAGCCACTGTTGTAATGTAGGAATACACTAGAATCAACATACTCCGTGACGATGACAGGGTCATTCATAGTTGGGGCTGGGGGAGGGATGAAGCGATTGGAAAGATTTCATAGGTTGCCCTTTTATTGATGTTCAGTCTAGTCTTGACTGGGATGGTAGGTGGAGTGTTCCGTTACCGCTACAGAATGCAGCATCATTGGGACAGGAATTAAGATCTGCTCGAGTCAATTTTGTGAAGTGCACCTCTTGTTACTCCACCATTGGAGGCTGTTGATGCCAACCATAATTCAGCCTATTCTGCCCTCCCAGCTGAAGTTCAGTCTAAAAGGGGAGGGGAGAAATAGTAGAAAATTAGTAACTTTAAAAAAAAAAAAAAAATGCCTTTTGTAACTTGTTTTGAATCTTGATATAGTTGGACTGTAAAGGAGGCTCTTTTGTTATGGCGTTAAAGAAATAACTGGGGAACTATTAATCCATGCATTTAATGTTAATTATTAATTTGTCAGTGAGTAAAGTCAATATAGTTGGCTGACTTTAAAGTTGGAATTTCAGTAAATTGTCAGAGGGGAAAAAATCTCGTACCACCAGGTGTATCAGTAAGCTGCACAGACTAGAAGGCCCCAGACTTCAATCCTGGTTTGTTCTGCATGAGTTGATCTGAACTGGGGTAGCAACTGGGATACTGCAATTTTCTCCAGTACCTCTGGGCTAGGAAGGGATAAAAATCAGCCAGGTTTCCACTCTTGATCTTATCCAGTGACCGCTGCTGAAAGATGTGTATGTGTGGATATTGGGTGAGATAGGATCAGGCTCAGCTATGATGCCCTCAATAGCCTGCTGACACTCAATGTCTAGGCTTACAGACAAGAAGAGTAGTGAAGGGCTGTTCGAACCCGTGGAATAAGACCTCTAAGAGTCAGCAGCTTCAGGAGATGAGGGGAAAAAATTGTTGGGTGGGGTGGAAACTAAAACCAAACTGCAAATCCGAGACAATGCATTTTTATTGTTTTTAAAAATGGATTTAATTTTTTCTTGTATAAACCTCTTGCAGTAAATTTGTAGCATTTGTAGAAAGATATGGTTTTGGTGATGCAGTATTTTGGATTTAAGTCATAATAAACAGAAGAATGTAGGAATGAGGAAAGGACATTCAGTATGTCAAGTTTTATTTAGTTCCGAATTCTGAACCTTTCCAAGCTATTTCCATCTTTCTCTTGTCTTGACACCAAGTCTTTGTTCTGTGAATCACAAATCTGTCCCTTGCTTCAAGAAAAAGACTCTAAGACCAAGTGATAGCATTTTTATTAATTCAGCAATCTTTGCTGAATATTCAGGTCTGACAGCTGCTTTGGAATTATTTGAGTTGGCTATAATGTAATCCCTCCTAATTTCTAGCAAACAGGTGTATTCCTGCCTTCTTTAAAGGAATGCTGTAGGGTAGGTTTAAAATAACTTACGTAAAAACAGATATATAAAATGTAAGAAAAACATCTCCACCTGCTTTTAAAGGGCATGGAGATTAAAAATAAATGTGTAATGAGCAGAGGAGACGCAAAACCCAAGGGGTGATGGGATGGTGGCCGAAAACATGGTTGAAGAACAGAATTTTTAGGAGGCTTTTGAAAGTGGCGGAGGTGGTGACATGGTGGAGGGAGTTTGTGAAAGCAGAGGGTAGTAGCTATAATGGCCACTGACAGTAGAGTGAAGAATAAGGAATAATCTGATAGAGAAGCAGAGGGTTTGTGTGGGGCAGGTACAATAATTCCTATGCCGTTAGGACCAAGAAATGCCATCTGTAATAAACAAATGGCCGGGGTTGAATAATTATGATGTGGGGGGATCTGGCGTTCTTAATTACTTTTTTGAGGATTAGGGAATATTTATGCAGAATTTTCCTTTTGGAAATTAAAGGTATGTTTTCACTGCAACTTTAGGGCTTGTGCAAAGTGCTTTGCATCGATGCTGAAGTTCTAGTGTACATCTAGAATCGGGAGCCCGTCTGATTCTAGAAAGAGTGGCCTTGCACTTTGGTTTGATGCCACGTGGTTTAATACCAAGTGAGTAACAATCCATGTAGAAAGTGCTCTGGTGTCTTTTGAACCTCCTGGATACCTTTTAAACCTATCTGCAATTCATGTAACTTTTTAGAGAATGTGGCCTGCACTTCCTAGCGTGCACAGAGCACTCTCCTGGGCTACAGGATAGAAGTTGGAGCCTGGCACTGTAAATGATAATATAGCATAGCAAAATACTGCGGATGCTGGAAATCCGAAATAACAACAGAAAACGCTGGAAAAACTCAGCAGGCCAGGCAGCATCCGTGGAGAGAGAAAGAGAGTTGACGTTTCAGGTCGATGACCTTTCATCAGAACTGGGAAGAGCTGGAAATCAAATAGATTTAAGGCCAGGGTAAAGCTGGGAAAAGGGGGAGGGGATAAAGGAACAAAGGAGGAGATGAAGAGACATTAAGAGACATGTCTCTTAATGTCTCTTCATCTCCTCCTTTGTTCCTTTATCCCCTCCCCCTTTTCCCAGCTTTACCCTGGCCTTAAATCTATTTGATTTCCAGCTCTTCCCAGTTCTGATGAAAGGTCATCGACCTGAAACGTCAACTCTCTTTCTCTCTCCACGGATGCTGCCTGGCCTGCTGAGTTTTTCCAGCGTTTTCTGTTGTTATTCTGTAAATGATAATGTCTGGTTGAAACTTGAACTGCAGCTACGGATCTCGATTGGTAGCTGAAGTCTAAAACAAATTCTTTTATAAAAAAAAAATGGCAGCCCACTTTAGCAAATCTGGCAAATTTACTCTGGCATTGCTACCAGTTAAAAGACATCTGCCCAGTGGGAGCTGATGGCTTTTGCACCTCATCAAGCACAGTCTAAAATAGCAGCTTAAATGCATCCTAAGTGAGTGAGGCTGAGTGTATGATGGGTTATCTTGTGCACATTTTGTGGAAAGAACAAGCTTGGTGGGCTGAATGATTGATTTTCTTTCTTCCATATATTTTTATATATTAACAGGGGATACTTGTAACAATTTTTGGATACAGGTCAAGCTTTTGAGACCTATGCCCCAGAATAACCAAAGTTGGAAGTTTTAAATTTGGTGAGTTTAAAAAAAAAAAAATGACATTGCCTGTGTTGTGCTCATTTTGTCTTGAGTAAAAAAAGGAATCCATCTTTTACAAGATTGGAATTCCAGCTCTCTCTGATAACCCTCATGACCAGAGCGCACTCGACTTCACCACCCAATAACTTGTACTGTATCGTGTGTGCTTCAAAGTAGACTTTTATAATTTTAAAATATAAATTCTAAAACTCTTGTTTGATAAGTTTATATTGCAGCCTGCTGTAAAAGTAAATGCAGCCAAATGGGAAGGTGCTAGTTGAGAAGAAGCTGCCTGAGTGATTTATCTGCTCGAGGGGAGTGAATGTCTGTCCGTAGCTCTGAAGATGACTGACTTTAAAATCTCAAATGAAAGCTGGGCGACTTACTGTTGGTTGTCAAAAGAATAATTTTGAAACCAGTTGAGCTTTTTCAATTTTCTATTCATTCTATGGGGCTATTCAGAAATGTATATATTTCACAAGGAGTCCTATTACATTTTTACTTTTGCCTTTTTCTGAACTGTTTTTAAAAATAAAAATCCAATTTTGTGCATCTGCTTGCACAACTATCAGTAGTTTATGTTGGATTATGTCATTTCTCGCCCAGCAAATTAGTGTTTTTTAATGCTATACTGTATATAAATACTGTAAATAGTTATACTGTACAAAAAGCTAAGTGGAAAATAACAAACATTCCTTCACACAACTTAAACATTAAACATGCAATACCTAGTATGAAAAAGCAGGTTCAACAGATTTTTTGTTTTTTAAAATCTTGCTATGGTGCCTTTCTGGAAGTACCACATTCTTGATATCTCGCTACTCTGTTCCATCTGTGTTGTAGAGCTTGCCATTGGACATGTGGGAGAGGTGGGGGCGCAACACATGAAGGAAATGGAATAAAATCCTGTTCTCAGACCTCCTCGCTCACAGTGTGCACCAATGGTCTGGCATCAGAATTGGGAAATGTCTGTGTAATGGAGGAACTTGCCAGATTTTCAATGTTCTAACAGTGATCTATCTAGTATTAAGGGCAGGATGGCTGACAGATTTGTAGCTATAAATGATAGTTTTCTTGCATAACATGTTTGGAAAGAAACTAGGGAACTTGGGTACTATTTTTTTTTTTTAGTGGTCCCAATGTGGTATTTGGTCTCTATGGGGGAAATACTTGGGCTACAGCGACCATAATGTTATTAGATCAACCAAACCAGTGCTTCTGAGTGCTATTAACGAATTATAACAGGGCTAAATTTAGAAAGATGGTAGACAACTTGAGTAAGATCAATTGGGTAGTCCTACTAGGCAGGGATAATAGCAACACTGAAGGAAAATGGAATACTTTCTAAACCATTCTTGCGCAGAAGGAAGCCATGTATGTCCCCAGGGTTAAAAGAAGGGCATATGGTAAAAAAAAAACAATTTGGCTAACTGGCCATGTCCAAAGACAAACTAGAATAAAGCAGAAATATTTTTATAGGTTTAAGAAAAATAACTCTAACAGGGATAGGTATCAAACTCGGCTGAAGATAACACAAGCTGTTATCAGAGCAGCCAAAAAGACACTGAAGATGATAGTGAATAGGTGTAGTAGCAAGGCCTTTTTTTCAGCTATGTTAGGTGTCAGAGCTATTAAGGATTGTTTGGGACTATTGAAGGTCTCCACAGGCCAGATTTGGGTGGAGTCCCAGGATATGGCAGTGGTTTCAGATGGCTACTTTACATCAATCTTGACTAGAATTAGTGATCTCAAAACTGATCAGAATTATGAAAAGGGGAAAACTGTGTGACATTACAGGATATTCTGAAGGAGGAATAATAAGTACCTGGAGACTTGTGGAGTGATGAGTCAGTATGGCTTTATGGGAAGGAAATTGTTTGGACTTTTCAAAGAAATGAAGGATTGGTGGACAAGGGTAGTTCAATGGATATTATATATTTAGGTTTTAGCAAAGCTCTTAATAAAAGAAAGAAAAGAAAGACTTGCATTTATATAGCGCCTTTCCCGACCACCGGACGTCCCAAAGTGCTTTACAGCCAATGAAGTACTTTTTTTTTTAAGTGTAGTCACTGTTGTAATGTAGGAAATGCGGCAGACAATTTGTGCACAGCAAGCGCCCACAAACAGCAATGTCATAATGACCAGATCATCTGTTTTTTTAGTGATGTTGGTTGAGGGGATAAATATTGGCCAGGACACCGGGGAGAATTCCCCTGCTCTTCTTTGAAATAGTGCCATGGTATCTTTTACGTCTGCCTGAGAGGGCAGGTGGGGCCTCTGTTTAGTGTCTCATCCGAAAGACGGCATCTCCAACAGTGCAGCACTCCCTCAGTACTGCACTAGAATGCCAGCCTGGATTTTGGTACTCCAGTCAAATAGATATACAATACAAAAGATTCATTCAATTTTCAATCCATTTCAGAAGCTCAACCTCTTGCATCCTCCATTTTGTGTCTTCCATCTTTGTAGACCAGATAATATGGAATAAGTGGACTAAATAGGGATTTGGATGGATTAGGAAGTTAGATTGATTAATGGCAGATATTTACTATGGGTAAATATTGAGAAATATTCTTCTGCCCCCGCTTCCCACCTCTGATTTTGGCTGTGATTGGGAAGTCATTAAATGGGGAATCCAGGCACAAGCAAGCATCCTGTCGTTCTGAGCAGCATATATTTATACCTATGTCATAGACTATTTATTTCCATTCTCTTCCCCCCACCCCCCCCCCGTCCACTAAAAAAAAATGCTGGTGAAGACTACAATCCAGCATTATGCATGTCAATATGGCAGAGGAGGAAGGGGAAACAACATGAAAGAAAAACACTTGGCAGGACTGGATGTCTCTTTCACTGAGCTCCCATTGATAGAATTTGGAAAATTGTGTCTAAAGTGGCAGTAAAGCTGTGCTCGGTGCTGCCAGGTCATTTACATGTCATTAAAAAAGACTCCATGGTGGCACAAGGATAATCCTCTTTTTGAGCAGCAAGAAGAGAACTTCCTGGTTCTTAATTGTACATCGCATTGTCTGATTTCCAGGCTGCAATGATGGGGTGGGGGGGGGGGGGGGGTGAATTTAATTACCATCAGCTTCTGAATGAGTAGTGCAAGGTACTGGTAAACCATTTTGAAATATTTCGGCAAATACTGCGATTAATTCTAGATTTTATTGAAAGGCGGAGCAGGCTCGGGGCTGTATGGCTTACTCCTGCTCCTATTTCTTGTGTAACTCTCTGACTGTAGGAGCAAACTTTGGTGATTTAACTTATTTTTTGTGTAGTTTCTATTCCCCCCCCCCCTCCCCCCCCCAATCATCTTCTGAAGACAGTGACTTGTGTGGAGCTCTCGCACCATGTGTTGCATGGGCACCAGCAATCCTCCAGTTCTTCTTCCAAGATGCTGTTTTTTATGTGCTAGTTGGCGATGTAACTGTAGGGTATCGAGCTTGAGCCCAATCCTGCCCTCGCCTGTTTCCCTTCCAGCAGGTGATCACTAGCTGGGGATCAAGCGTGGAAGCCTTGGCTGTGTTTTTGTAAATTTGTCCTGTGTGGGACTAAAGTGGGACTTTCCTGGTCTATAAGGCTCCGCTGCACATCAGATGATGTGGTCATTGGAAAACTAATGACCTCATTGGAGGAATGCACTTTGAGGTGCTATTGAGCCTGACTGTGAGGGAGCTAACTTGTCACGTGCAGTAGGGTTAACTAATGCCTTTGGTAAATCTCACTATTGCAGTTGTGAAATTTCTCTTTGTCTCCTTCAAAGTCAACAATCATCCCTGTTTTTAAATGTAATAACATCCTTCGATTTTTGTTTTCTTCTTCCAAACTGCTGTCAAGCCAGCCATAACATTTACATAGCTGCCTAACCAGTGTATCATGACCAGTTTGATTCCTTTGAAGGGCAGGGTGTTCTATAGATGTTTGGAATGGTGAATCCTTGGCATATCTTGCTTACAAAATGGAGGAAATACCCATCCAATTCAGGAAAACAACTTTTTCCCCATCTCATGCAAAGGTGGATATGCTCTCTTCCCCACCCCCCAAAAAGCTAGCAACCTTTGATCATGTTAAGCATGCATTTCTCTCTGGAAATATGTCTGTCTGGTGCCACAATACAATTTCACTGTCTTCTATACTTCCAGCGGTGGTTGAGTTCGAATTCCGGAGGTATCTATCCTTGCTCCAGTTTTCTCTGGCTGCACTCTGCTTTGCCACCAAATATACAAAACAGGTTATAATTGGGAGCAGGAGCTGCATTGCCTGCCAGGGTTAGAAAGCTGATTGGGCTTCTGAGAGAATTCAGAATAAGCAGAATTTTACTGTTAGAATTTAGGTTGTCTCCCACCTTATGTTCGCATCAAATTGACTGTCTCCTTCAATGAACCTCGTTACTTATTTACTGAAGTTTGCATCATTCTGTGTAATGTATGGGGACAGTGTTCCACAGCACTGTTTCCTGTTTATCATAGAACTTTGCACCAGATGCCATAGTATGATATTTACTATCTTTATATCAGACTGTAATGATCAGGCATAATTTATTTACAAGCAAATAATTACACCGAAGCAAGAGACTGGCTGTACAGCATTTGACTTGCACAACTGTTTCAAAACAGTTGAAGAGTTAAAAGTTCTTTAGCAATTCTTTTCCATAAATTTTGTCTGAATCTCCTGATGAAAACATTATGTTGGTAAAGACTCCATAGCGTCCCTCTTGGCTACATCCAGTGAAATAGGCAGTGTGAAGCAGGGAATAAATGATCAGAAATAGGAGCAGGAGTAGGCCATTCGGCCCTTCGAGCCTGCTCCGCCATTCAATGAGATCATGGCTGATCTTCTGCCTCAACTCCATTCACCGGCCCTATCACCATATCCCTTGATGCCCTTACTAGTCAGAAATCTATCGACTTCTGTTTTGAATATACCCAATGACTGAGCCTCCACAGCCCTCCTGGGTAGAGAATTCCAAAGATTCACCACCCTCCGTGTGAAGACATTTTTTCTCATCTCAGTCCTGAATGGCCTACCCTTTGTCCTGAGGCTGTGGCCCCTGTTTCTAGACTCCCCAGCCAAGGGAAACATTCTCCCAGCATCCACCCTATCAAGCCCTGTAATAATTTTGTATGCTTCAATGAGATCCCCTCTCATTCTTCTGAATTCAAGAGAATACAGGCCTAGTTTACTCAATCTCTTCTCATAAGACAGTCCTGCCATCCAGGAATCAATCTCATGAACCTTCATTGCACTCCCTCTATGGCAAGTATATCCTTCCTTAGGTAAGGAGACCAAAATTGTACACAGTACTCCAGGTGTGGTCTCACCAAGGCCCTATATATTGGAGTAAGACTTCTTTACTCCTGTACTCAAATCCTCTTGTAATGAAGGCCAGCATACCATTTGCCTTCCTAAAGGCTTGCTGCACCTGCACATTCACTTTCAGTGACTCATGTACAAGGACACCCAGGTCCCTTTGAGCATCTGCATTCCCCAATCTTTCACCATTTAGAAATACTCTGCCTTTCTGTTTTTTTTCTACCAAAGTGGATAACTTCACATTTATCCACATTATATTCCATCTGCCATGTTCTCGCCCACTCATTGAGCCTGTCGAGATCCCCTTGAAGCCTCTTCACATCCTCTTCACAACTGACACTGCCACCTAGCTTTGTATCATCAGCAAATTTGGAAATGTTACATTTAGTCCCCTCATCCAAATCATTGATATAGATTGTGAATAGCTGGGGCCCAAGCACCGATCCTTGCGGTACCCCACTAGTCACAGCCTGCCATCCTGAAAAAGACCCGTTTATCCCTACTCTTTGTTTTCTGTCTGTTAACCAATTCTCAATCCATGCTAGTATATTACTTCCAATTCCATGTGCCCTAATTTTGTTCACCAACCTCTTGTGTGGGACCTTATTGAAGGCCTTCTGAAAATCCAAATACACCACATCTATCAGTTCCTCTTTGTCTACTCCACCAGTTACATCCTCAAAGAACTCCAATAGGTTTGTTAAACAGGATTTCCCTTTCATAAATCCATGTTGACTCTGCCTAATCTTACTATTAGTTTCTAAGTGCCCAGTTATTGCATCCTTTATAATAGATTCCCGCATTTTCCCAACTACTGATGTGAGGCTAACAGGTCTGTAGTTCCCCGTTTTCTCTCTCCCTCCTTTCTTAAATAGCTCTTGGCTTTCTATGATCCAAAGGCTGGTTTTACCATCCAAGATCATAAAGCTTCTTCTCTGTGGATATTATCATAACTGGCTGATAATTGCTAACACAGAAGTAGATTAAGAGGTAAACCGTTGTCTCTAGGCCATCTGTTCACTTGCATTTGACACCTGGCTGCAACAGAAAGTATTCTTCAAATAAAATAACCATTGCCTTTCAAAGGTTCAATAATTATATTAATTTGAATTCAAAGGCTGTTGAGGCTCTGGTCCAGACATGAAGTAATCTTCCAAATGAGGTAAAGAAACTTTATTAGAAAGTGATGCAGTTAGATTGACTAATCTATTGGAATTTTTTGAGGGAGTAACTGGTAAAATAGATGGGGGAGAGCCAGTAGATGTGGTGTACCTGGACTTCCAAAAGGCCTTCGACAAGGTCCCACATAAAAGATTAGCATGGAAAATTGAAGCTCATGGGATAAAGGGGAAAGTATTGACGTGGATAGAGAACTGGCTGTCAGATAGAAAACAGAGAGTTGGAATAAACGGCTCATTTTCTGAATGGCAGGCAGTAACAAGTGGGGTACCGCAGGGATCTGTCCTGGGTCCCCAGCTGTTCACAATTTACATTAATGACCTGGATCAGGGAGTCGGATGCAGCATTTCCAAATTTGCAGACGACACTAAACTAGGAGGGGGGGTGGGCTCAGAGGAGGAGACCAGGAAGCTCCAGAGCGATTTGGACAGACTGGGTGATTGGGCGGATAAATGGCAGATGCACTATAATGTGGACAAGTGCGAAGTTATCCACCTTGGGTGCAAGAACGGGAGGGCAAATTATTATTTAAATGGCAATAAATTGGGAGAGGGGGAAGTACAGAGAGACCTGGGTGTTCTTGTACACCAGTCACTGAAGGCGAGCATGCAGGTGCAACAGGCGGTCAAGAAGGCAAACGGTATGCTGGCCTTCATAGCAAAAGGGTTGGAATACAGGAACAGGGATACCTTGCTGCAGCTGTACAGGGCACTGGTGAGACCACACCTCGAGTACTGTGTACAGTTTTGGTCGCCTCATCTGAGGAAAGATGTTCTTGCCATGGAGGGGGTGCAGCGGCGATTCACCAGGCTGATACCAGGAATGGCGGGATTGACCTATGAGGAGAGACTATGTAGTTTAGGGATGTACACACTGGAGTTTAGAAGATTGAGAGGGGACCTCATAGAAGTGTATAAAATTCTGACAGGTCTAGACAGACTAGATGCAGAAGGAATGTTTCCCTTGGCGGGTGAGAACAGAACTAGAGGACATAATTTAAGGATAAGGGCTAAACCATTTAGGACAGAAATGAGGGGGAATTTCTTCACTCAGAGGGTGGTGAACCTGTGGAACTCATTGCCACAGAGGGCAGTGTACGCCAGCTCATTAAATATATTTAAGAGGGAATTAGATATATTTCTACAGGCAAAAGGGGTTAAGGGTTACGGAGAGAAGGCGGGGACGGGATACTGAATTGGAGGATCAGCCATGATCTCATTAAATGGCGGAGCAGGCTCGAAGGGCCGGATGGCCTACTCCTGCTCCTATCTTCTATGTATCTATGTATCTATGTACCCTGGAGCTAGTCTTCAATTTGCATTATTCTAACCAGCTAAAGTTATACAAAAAATTAGGTAAGGCAAAAATTCTTCCTGTTTGATGTTTGCCAGAGCTCTGCTTCAGTCAACTTTTTAGTGAGTTGTTTTCTGCATTTTCTAAACTTTGCTTCTAGTATAGCTACTGACAGTTACATTTGTGGTAACAAATTAATATGACCACCACCAACCTGTACACCTCCGCTTCCTGCTTCTATCATGGAATTTATCTTTGTGACTTTAAAGTTGGAAGAAGGTGAAGGGAAGAGAGGCAACAAAGAAAAGGGACACTAATAATGCATAAATGGACCAGCCCACAGTGTTGTATGTGCAGTTTCTTTTTCTTGCTAATGCCAAGTGTTTTCTCCCTTGGAGTGCTTGGTTAAGCCCAGGATTAAACAGAAAAACTACCTCGCACAAGTGGAGGTGTCCCCCCGCCCCCATCCTCCATGCTCATAGAGAAATCATTAATGTGAGCTTCCAAAATTGAGGTTTTCTTTTAAGAGAAATTGTGTTGTATCTCCTTTTCAGTGTTTTAGATTACTTTCACTGAACAACTGAGTGATAAACTACTGAAAACAATTTCTTCTAGGTCAACTGTTATTGGTGTGAGGATGAGGGAGGGGGCAGTGTGTACAGGTCTACTATTGAGATAGCAACAGAGTTGGAGATCTGTCACCTAGTATTTTATAAGGCCATTGTGTGTTGCTTTTAGAACCTTATTTTCTGTACTGCAGTTTGTAGTCAACTTAAGTTTCACCAGTGACAGGATCACGCTTTTTTGTGAAGCCCTGCTCCTATGGGGAATCTTCCATTCGCTTCCTTGGCCTTTTTTGTAGTGCATAGTATGCTCGGGATGGTTTAAAATGCACACCTACTAAGTATCTGTTTCTTTTAAAAGCTGGTCTTTATTGCTTTCTTGCCGAGCCAAGTCTCTTAATGGTTGCTGTAGATTTTTAAGACAAGGAAAATGTCCAGCCTGGGTGGCTGAGTTTGAAAATGGATAATTATGTAAATTGAAGTTCTCAACTAGACATTTGGGTGGTGTAAAATTGAAGTAATACTTGGTTTACTTTTGAGTATTTCATCCTTTTGCTATTTCAAAGAAAACTAAATTGTTGGTTATTTTGTTAGTTCAGAGTAGAATTGGATTGTTAGAAGTAATTAAAATTTTTAATGAGTCTGTAGTTTGATCTTCCACTAATGAAAACCTGCCTAATTGGGTCTAAATTGAAGGTTTCCTGGATATTAGCCCAAATTTCTGTTCTGGGCCATAATCATTTTGCTCTGGATCCCTATTGAGCATAAGGGCTTTGACAGGGTGGACGGTGGAGAAACTGCTTCCACTTGTGGATGAGTCTCGAACAAGAGGCCATAAATATAAGATAGCCACTAACAGATCAAATGAAGAATTTAGAATGAATTTTGTTACATAGCAGTTGAAGCATATAGCATTGACACATTTATGGGGAGGCTTGATGCATACATGAGGAAGAAAGGAATAGAAAGATACGGTCGCAGATTGGGCAGAGCTAATTAGAGTGGGAGGAGGCTCGTGTGGAGTATCAACACCGGCATTGACCAGTTGGACTGAATGGCCTGTTTCTATGCTGTAGATTCTATTAAGGCCTGGATTTCGTGCTCAGCGGTGAAGGAATGGCGCTCGCTGTTCACCTCGCTGACAGCTCCCCACAGACCTTTCGCTGGCTTGTCAGCGGAGATTTCCACTAATCCGACCTCTGTTTCAGTGCAGTGCCATCTACAGGGAATCTGTGGCGGCTGTGATCAGGAAAAGAAACAGTGAGGCTCTTCAACCAATCAGATTGAAGAATCCTCACTGAGACATGCAGAGTCCAAACCAGGAAATATAAATTAGATTTAAATCCTGTACAGAAAGTGAAATAAAGATTGGGAAGCACAGATGGGATTATGGGAGTGAGATATAAAAGAGACACAGAAAAATCTTTTTTAAATTTTTAAAAAAATATCTCAAATTAATTTTATTGAGGGAATGAGGCTCCACACTTGTAAAATTAATTTTTCAGGGCTAGAGAGGTTGTTCAGCAACTATTACTTATTGCACTGTTTAAAAACTCGCTTACTCCCTAACAGCCCTAACTTTTTCAGCTGTTTTTAGTGTGAAACTAGTGGGAAAGTACCCCAAGTTCATGCCGTTGCAGTCATTTCAATGCCAAGTCTATTAGTGAGGACTGCAACAGCGCACCCTGTGGAGAGCAGAGTATCTCTGACAGCAACTTCTGAATTTCCGCGTTTAACTGCGCATGTGCGGACAACAGAAGTTGCTGACAGATTTACACTAATAACGGCGAGTGCTGATGGCCTCACCGTTATTATTTCAGCAAAATCCGGGCCACAATGTCCTGTAGTTTGCAGCAAATGATGGGTTATGCTTAGTCTGTCTTTCTGGACCAAGTATAAAAGCTGAGTCTTGACCTCTTTGATTTCCCTATTTTATAATTTTTGTTAAATGCTGTTTGAGGTCTGCAGAGTTCAGGTTTATGTGGTTGCATTGTTCTGCTCGATTGGTCTTTATGACTAGAAAGAAAGGGACTTGCATTTATATGGCGCCTTTCACGACCACCGGATGTCCCAAAGCGCTTTACAGCCAATGAAGTACTGTTGTAATGTAGGAAACGCGGCAGCCAATTGCACACAGCAAGCTCCCACAAACAGCAATGTGATAATGACCAGATAATCTAACTTCAACAACTCTTGGACACCAACACCCCTCCGGAACCTTCTTCCTTTTCACTTTCCTCTGACCCCATCCCTTCTTCCAATCTCACCCCCTGCCATGTTTTCACTATTCCCTCTGACCTTCCCCTCTCTGACCCCGAACGATCAGTCCTTAGCAAAGGCCTGAGCTTCATCCCCTTACGCCCCCATCTCAATGAATTTCGAGCTCGGCACGATGCTGAGCTCTTTTTCCGCCGCCTTTGTCTCCATGCCTACTTCTTTGGCCAGGAGTCTTCCCCCCCGCACAGCTGACCCTTTCTCCCGTTTTCAGAATTCTCGTTCTACCTGGACCCTTCCCTCTGGTCTCTTAACCTCTCTGGTTCTTTTCATTGCAAACTGCCGGCGTGACATCGGCCGTCTCAATTTCTCTGCTCCCCTCACTCACTCCAACCTACCTCCCTCCCTCTGGACTTGCAGCACTCCATTCTCTCAGATCCAACCCCAACATTGTCATTAAACCTGCTGACAAGGGTGGTGCTGTTGTTGTTTGGCGAACCGACCTCTACCTAGCAGAGACTGAACGCCAACTCTCCGCACCTCCTCCTATCTCCGCCTGGACCGTGACTCCACTACTGAACATCAAGCCACCGTTTCCAAGACCGTCACTGACCTCGTCTCCTCTGGAGATCTTCCCTCCACGGCCGCCAACCATAATTCCCCAACCCTGCACAGCCCGCTTCTACCTCCTTCCCAAGATCCACAAACAGGATTGCCCCGGTAGACCCATTGTTTCAGCCTGTTCTTGCCCAACGGAACTTATCTCTTCCTATCTCGACTCTTTTTTCTCCCCTTGTCCAGTCTCTTCTCACCTACAACTCTTCCGACGCTCTCCGTCACTTTAACAGTTTCCAGGCCCCAACCGTCTCCTTTTCACTACGGTCGTCCAATCCCTCTACACCTCCATCCCCCACCAGGATGGCCTGAGGGCGCTCCGCTTTCTCCTTGAACAGAGGCCCAACCAGTCCCCATCCACCACCACCCTCCTCCGCCTGGCTGAACTTGTTCTCACATTGAACAACTTCTCCTTTGACTCCATTCACTTCCTCCAAATTAAAGGGGTTGCTATGGGAACCCGCATGGGTCCCAGCTATACCTGCCTTTTCGTGGGACATGTGGAACATTCTTTGTTCCAGTTCTACTCAGGTCCCCTCCCTCACCTCTTTTTCCGGTACATTGATGACTGTATCAGTGCTGTTTCCTGCTCTCGCCCTGAACTAGAAAATTTCATTCACTTTGCTTCCAATTTCCACCCTTCCCTCACCTTCACATGGTCCATCTCCGACTCTTCCCTTCCCTTCCTCGACTTCTGTCTCCATCTCTGGGGATAGGCTCTTGACAAACATTCACTACAAGCCCACAGCTACCTGGACTACACTTTCTCCCACCCCACTTCCTGTAATGATGTGGAGATGCCGGCGTTGGACTGGGGTGGACAAAAATGAGAAGTCGCACAACACCAGGTTATAGTCCAACAGATTTATTTAAAATTACAAGCTTTCGGAGCTGTCGCCCCTTCCTGAGGAAGGGGCGACAGCTCCGAAAGCTTGTAATTTTAAATAAATCTGTTGGACTATAACCTGGTGTTGTGCGACTTCTCATTCACTTCTTGTAAGGACTCTATTCCATTCTCCCAGTTTCTCCGTCTCCGCCGCATCTGCTCTGACTATGCCACCTTCCATACCAGTGCTTCCGACATGTCTTCCTTTTGTTTCTTAACTTGTCCCATTACCATCTCCTTTTGCCTTGCACCATCTCTTAATGTCTCTTAATCTCTCCTGCCTTCCATCCTATCACAGACCTTCCCTTTTGTTCTTTCCTCCCCTCCCCCCTTTCCCTGCCCCTTCACTTGCTTAAAAACCTGTTCGATCTCCAACTTTTTCCAGTTCTGACGAAGGGTCATCGACCTGAAACGTTAACTCTGTTTCTCTCTCCACAGATGCTGCCTGACCCGCTGAGTATTTCCAGCATTTTCTGTTTTTATTTCAGATTTCCAGCATCTGCAGTATTTTGCTTTTCTATTTTAGTGAAGTTGGTTGAGGGATAAATATTGGTCAGGACACCGGGGATGACTCCCCTGCTCGTCTTCGAATTAGTGCCATGGGATCTTTTACATCCACCTGAGAGCTGACGGGGCCTCGATTTAACGTCTCATCCAAAAGACAGCACCTCCACCCCGCAGCACTGCACTGTCAACCTAGATATTTGTGCTTAAATGCGTGTGGGACTTGAACCCACAACCTTCTGACTCAGAGGCGAGATTGCTACCCACTGAGCCACAGCTGACTAGTGGCAATGATAATGAACTAATGTTTACAGATAATGGCTCAGTTCAAATTGTGACCAGGGATGGCATCTGTGTGGCTGGGAGTTGTGTATTTTGTTGAATGTTCTATTGTATGGAGCTTATTCTAGCTTTATATGCGCATTTTTACATACATTAGCGCCTTTGAATATTTTATATACACATTTAAACTTGTTCATGCATTAGAACTTTTTGGAAAACTTGTTTAGAAACTGATATTAATACATGGCTCACGTGACAAATTTGAAGTAAATATAAAACTGGTGCAGTTAAACCATGTCTTTTTAAAATTAGTAAATAAGTTTGCATTTAGAAAAAGTGAAGGTGAAAAATACAAGGTTGGTAGTAATAGAATAGGTTAACAAAGCTGCTTTTTGTGTTTAGTTGCAGATATGTATAAATTGTTAGAGGTACTGCATAAAAATGACATTTGTGATGTACCATATAAATAGAACTTGCCCCCTTTTGAGACCGCACAGTTGGTTGTTGCAGGGGTTAAACAAAGCAAACCATTCATCAGAATGTTTTTGTAACTTTCTTGTATCTTTAAACTGCTAATTATTGAAACTACAAATGTTTTGGAACTTTCCTATCTGATAGTGGATGGTATGTTACCTCCCTGGTTCAAAAATAACCTTGCAATATCCTACCAGGCATGTGATCAGTATTACATGGTTCTCCAACAATGTAGCATATAGATATGTGTATGTATGTGTATTTAATAATTACAGTATATAATCTATAGAATACATTGGAACTTCTGATGAATGTGTCTTTAGTTTTGAAGAACAACTGCCTCCTTTTCACCTGCATGATTCTCCTTGGTAACATAATTTGCAGAGACTGGATCACCTCCGTGTGTACGCCACCAACACCCAGCTCTAAATCTCCACACAGAAATATATAGAAGTTACAACATGGAAATTTGGATATTCAGCCAAACTACTCCATGTTGGTGTTTACCCTTCATGCGAGTAAATAGTCCGAATCACATTTACCTACCTGTTTCTATTTTCCTTTATTCACATATTCTTCATCCACCTATCCAATGTTAAATGTTGACAGTTACTGCTTCAACCACTAACCCTGGAAGTGAATTACGTAACCTCACAACAACAACTACTTTTATTTATATGGCGCCTTTAACGTAGTAAAACATCCCAAGGCGCGTCACAGGAGTATTATAAGATAAAAAAAATTTGACACCGAGCCATATAAGGAGAAATTAAGGCAGATGACCAAAAGCTTAGTCAAAGAGGTAGGTTTTAAGGAGCATCTTAAAGGAGGAAAGTGGTAGAGAAGCGGAGAGGTTTAGGCAGGGAATTCCAGAGCTTAGGGCCTAAGCAACAGAAGGTACAGCCACCAATGGTTAAGTGATTATAATCAGGGATGTTTAAGAGGGCAGAATTAGAGCAGCGCAGATATCTCTGGGCGGGGGTTTGTGGGGCTGGAGGAGATTACAGAGATAGAGAGGGGTGAGGCTGTGGTGGGACTTGAAAACAAGGATGAGAATTTTGAAATCGAGGCGTTGCTCAATCGGGAGCTAATGTAGGTCAGCGAGCATGGGTGATGGGTGAACGGGACTTGGTGCGAGTTAGGACACGGGCAGCTGAGTTTTGGATGACCTCAAGTTTACGTAGGGTAGAAGGTGGGAGGCCAGCTAGGAGTGTGTTAGAATAGTCAAGTCTAGAGGTAACAAGGCATGGATGAGGGTTTCTGAGCGGATGAGCTGCGGCAAGGGCGAAGACGGGCGATGTTACGGAGGCAGTCTTAGTTATGCTGCGGGTATGTGGTCGGAAGCTCATTTTCAGGGTCATGTATGACGCCAAGGTTGTGAACAGTGTGTTTTAGCCTCAGAAAAATGTTAGGGAGAGAGATGGAGTCAGTGGCTACGGAACGGAGTTTGTGGCGGGGACCGAAAACAATGGCTTCGGTCTTCCCAATATTTAATTGGAGAAAATCTTTGCTCATCTTGAACTGGATGTCTGACCAGCAGTCTGACAGTTTAGAGACAGTGGAGGGGTCGAGAGAAGTGGTGAGGTAGAGCTGGGTGTCGTCAGCGTACATGTGGAAAATGCCACTCTGTTTTCGGATGATGTTGCCAAGGGGTAGTGTGTAGATGAGAAATAGGAGGGGGCCAAGGATAGATCCTGGGGGACACCAGAGGTAACTATGCGGGAGCGGGAAGAGAAGCCATTGCAGGTGATTCTCTGGCTACGATTAGATGGATAAGAATGGAACCAGGCGAGTGCAGTCCCACCTAGCTGGATGACGGTGGAGAGACGTTGAAGGATGGAGTGGTCAACCGTGTCAAAGGCTGCAGACAAGTTAAGAAGGACGAGGAGGGATAGTTTACCTTTGTTAATTTGTGACTTTGAGAGCTGTTTCGGTACTGTGGCGGGGCGGAAACCTGATTGGAGGGATTCAAACATGGAGTTGTGGGAAAGATGGGCACGGATTTGGGAGGCGACAACACGTTCAAGGACTTTGGAGAGGAAAGAGTGGTTGGAGATGGGGTGGTAGTTTGCAAGGACGGCGGGGTCAAGGATTGTTTTTTTGAGGCGCGGGGTGATGATGGCAGATTTGAAGGAGAAGGGGACAGTACCTGAGGAGAGAGAACAGTTAACAATGTCAGCTAACATGGGAGCCAGAAAAGGAAGTTGGGTGGTCAGCAGTTTGGTGGCAATAGGGTCGAGGGAGCAGGAAGTGGGTCTCATGGACAAGATGAGTGTGGAGCAGTCACAAGGGGAGATCTGAGAGAAACTGGAGAAAGATATGAGTTCAGGGCTAGGGCAGGGGGGTACCTTTAGAAAGTTTGGCCCGGTGGGTTAGGGGAAGGAATGGAAGTGGCAGAGGCAGCTGAACGGATGGTCTCAATCTTAAGAGACAAATAAGTCCATGAGCTCCTCGCACTTGTTGTCGGAGATGAAGGTGGAGGAGGCAGTGGAGAGGGGTTTAAGAAGACAGTTAGCAGTGGAGAATAGAAACCAGGGTTTATTTTTGCATTCCAGAATGATTCTGGACTGGTGACCAATTAGTCATAGAGTCATAGTTATACAGCACAGAAAGAGGCCCTTCGGCCCATCGTGTCCACTGGCAGACGAGAGCAGGACCTGATAATGCTTTGTGGTCCAGCCAGATCTGGTGGTGAATGGCTAAGCCAGTTGTCGCCATATCCGTTCAAGTCTGCGTCCCTTGGACTTAAGGGACTGAAGATGAGAGCTGTACCAGGGAGAAAGGCCAGGGTGAGAGAGTAATTATTTTAATAGGGACTAGGACATCACAGGTGGTGGTGAGGGTGTGGTTGAGCAGATTGGTAGCTGCAGAAATGTCGTGGTGAATGGAGGGTCAAAGGCTGGACAGTTGGGATTTCGTAAGTGCAGTTGTAAGAGAGTTGGGAGAGTTTTTTCCAGGGGCGGACACAGAAGGAAATAGGATTGGGGTGGGGGAGCGGGGATGTGGGTGGAGAGCAATACAAGGAAGTGGTCAGAGATGGCCTTATCTGCGATTGACTCGACTCTGTTTAAAGAAGTTTCGATAGCGCTCTGTTCTAAATCTCTTGCATTTAAACTTGTCTCTACGGCTCCTCGTTCTAGACCCCTCAACAACTGGAAACAGTCTGTTTCTATTGACTCTGTCCCATTCTTTCATGATTCTAAAAATTTCTATCATATCATATGCATTGTTCTAACTAGAAAAGCCCCAGTTTGTCAACTGTTCATAATTGTACTTCCTCATACCAAGAAGCATCCCAGTGAATCTGTGTTGTACCAGCTCTAAAGCATCAATACCCTTCCTATAGGGTGGAGCCTATACTGCTCACAGTACTCTACTCTTAAGGTTTTACATGGGCTCATCGTTTCCTCCTGGTTTTTATATTCTATACTAGTGATAAGACCTAGAATTCCATTAGCTTTCTATGGCTTTATCAATCTGAGATGCTGCCTTTCATGTTCTGTAAACTTATACCCCAAATCCCTCTGCTCTCCCAAAGCACCGAGCCTACTTTCAATTTAAGAAAGACTTGCATTTCTATAGCGCCTTTCACGACCTTGGGATGTCCCAAAGCGCTTTACAGCCAATGAAGTACTTTTTGAAGTGTAGTCACTGTTGTAATGTAGGAAATGCGGCAGCCAATTTGCGCACAGCAAGCTCCCACAACAATGTTGTAATGACCAGATAAGATAAATGACCAGACTATCTGTTTTTAGTGATGTTGATTGAGCGATAAATATTGGCCAGGACATCAGGGAGAACTCCCCTGCTCTTCTTTGAAATAGTTCCATAGGATCTTTTATGTCCACCTCAGAGAGCCTCAGATTAATGTCTCATCTGAAAGGTGGCACCTCTGCCAGTGCAGCACTCCTTCAGTACGGCACTGAAGTGTCAGCCTACATTTTTGTGCTCCAGTCTCTGGAATGGGACTTGAACCCACAACCTTCGGACTCAGTATAATTACTGTTTTTTAACCAAAATGTATCACCTTGCGCTGATGGAATTCCATCTGCTGCTTTTTAGCCCCATTTTCCCCCATAGCTTTCTCTCTCTCTTTCTTTTTCTTTTTCTCTCTCTAAAACCTCTTCAAAGCCAAAGGTTTTGACCATGCTTTCGGTCACCCCTCTTCCCTGGATTGGTGTCCCTTTTTTTTGTGCCCATTTAGCAGTGTATTTGGACTTTATTACATTAAACAAAAATGCTGTATAAATAGAAACTGTTTTCATTTGTCCTATCAGTTTCAGTAATCATCTAAAATGTCGAATCATGTTTCTCAGTTAGGGAGTTCAAGATAAATGACTGATCAATCAACAGGAAACATAATATCAGAACAGTTTCACAAACTTGTTTTACTTGTTGGATTTAATTTGAAGTTTTTAAACAAACTTGCATTCTTGAATACAGTTGACAATGGTCGATGCAAAAAAATTCTGACCAAATACAATTGTGGGGGTGTGTGTATTTTCATAGAATTCACAGCAATTCATTTCTGATCTTTAAAGATTAACTCAATTCATAAGTTTTCAGACTAGTGGTTCTATTAGCTAAGGTGCAGTCAGATATTCCAATTTCCTTATTCAGATTACAGGAAGCCTCTGGTACATTAAAATGGCCATTAAATATTCAAATCGGCAAACTATTCACCTACACAATCAACTCATTTTGAACATTCAAATCAAGGAAATAAACTCCTTTTGGATCGTAAGCCACCATCTGAACTCTAATATAAATTAAACAAACAATCCAAACATTATGATAGGAAGTAAGTGACATGAAACTTAGTAAAAGATTAACCAGTACAGCTGTTGTTGCTTAAACAATGATCCTATCCATCTCTGCAGCACATCCTGTTAACGAACCCATCTCTCGTGTTCCATATCTACATAGCACTATCTGACCATGATGCAATATTACTTGCAGAGGTGTTTTTTTTTGCGAATGGTTTTCACCATTGAATGAACACTGCAAGTTCTAAAAGTTCACTACATATTTAAAGTTAATTTCTGTTTGGACTAGAGAGGAAATGGACGGATGGATGTATTTTTGCAAATTCCACCCCCCCCCCCCCCCAAATTTATCAAGTTGGTTTAACTAGTAGTAATAGTAGGTCATTTTTAAACTGGCCGATAATGCTGACTGAATTATTAAAGATTATGAACTTTTCTCAAAATTGTGAGCAACTGTGGGAACTGACAATTTGAGTAGTTCCTATGTCCCATACTAGGAGTATATTCGCTGCTCCCTGATCTTCCCCCAACATAATGCCTGCTTAAGCTACACCCAAAGGTGTGCAACTTCAGTGCCTTACTTGACCTGTGTTCAAACTCCACATGCAGTCCATCATTAGTACTTCCACCATTAAAATATTGTCCATCTTAGCACCAATGCCACTGGAATCCTCAATCATGCCTTTGTCACCTCCAAACTTTACTTTTTTCATTCCCTCTTTGCCAGCCTCCTGAGCTCCACCCTTCATAACCTCCCAACCTTGTGGAAATTTACTGACCAAATCTTATGTGGCACAAAATGCTGTAAACCTATTATCCTTGATTTTTGTCAACCTCCATTAGCTCCCTGCATCTACAAACATTTCCAGGGTGTCTCTTCTCCCCATCTCCGGAATCTCCTCTCTTCCTATGACCCTGCTCGCATCCCCTGTTTTACTTCTGCTTAACTTTTGAAATTGCCCCCCCTCTCCTTTCTTTCTACAGCATATTGTGACTTCTACCTCTGTCCTACAAGGGATTTTATTTTAATTCATTTTTGATACTGATATAAAGTAATATTTAATTACAAAGGGTTATAAAATTTTTGATTAAACATTTAAAGCCAGTGGATATGGGGCTAGAGTGATTTGATGTGTTAATGAGCTTCCTACGGCAAGCTGGGGCATCCATTTGACTGTTGCATGTTACTTTCAGGTTTGAGACAATGAACATTCAGTTTTGATTCTGAGCATTTCTGGTCATTGTGATGGAATGGTTTTCATTTCATTTTCGTTTGTTTGCTGGGAGCAAGTGATCTGTGAATAGTGTGTTGTGGGTAAGGGAGAGTAGATTTCTACATTACGCTAGGAGATGTGCAAAAGTAGTGCGCAGATAAGGCTTTCCCCCTCCTTTCCCTGTTTGTGAGGTCTTAATGTTTGATTTGTGTCTTCGTGCAGCGTGATTGAAATTGACAGCTCAAGTGTAGGAAGGAGTTCAAAGCAATGTCTGGTACTGCTGTGGCCGCTGATGCTTCAGTGCAGTATTGTCCTATAGAAATCCTGACTAGGCGTGGCTGCAGCGACACCCTTTTAGCCACATGCACTAATTATTAGAAAATGCCTTGCATACAATACAGATCAATGTACTTCATGTATATTTACTGAACAAAAATCTAGCACCATTTGTTAAACTTTGCAGTCTTTTTTTTGCCAATACTTGAAATTATGGACTGAATTTGACCCAACACCTCCTAATGCAACTTTTAAGTTTTTGTCCAACAGTACTTTGACTTCATCAGAATGATTGGCAATGTTGATTTGCACAAGACCCGCCAGACCTGCCCTTGCTCTCCATCCAGAACATGGTTGGATGCTGCTTGACCTTTGCCATGACATGCCCTGTTGCAGTTGCTCGTTATTGGTTAGGCTTGCTTTCTTTGCTGGCCTGGAGCAATTACGCTGAGTGATCGAGCTGGTGCTCTCCCCATACAATGTTGTTGACGTTTCCACCGTGCTGAAGTCTGTCGTTATCACCCATGTTACACATCATTTTAGCAGATAACCGTAAGCGGAAACCAAGGCAGTGAAGCACATGGAGCAATTAAAAAGCACTCTCCCACTCTGCTTTTTGTCTTGCCATTTTACCAACAAACATAAAAAGGTTAAAGTACACGTGCATATGCTGTACAAATGAGTATTGAGATCACATGCCCGATGACGGTATTTTTTAAATTTACTAATCAAAAATGCATTTCATTACTTCTGGATTCCCACATGTGGCTAATGTATTTGACAACAATGCTTTAGTGTGTCACACTGCCTTATGGATTTTATATCTTAATTTTTACAAAAATTTGTTTGACAAAGAATTCCATTCAATGGAAATGCACCAAGAGATCCAGAATGAATTTGAGTCTGTTATGGTTCCTGCTTTAATGTGTGTTTTCTTTGTATAATACTAGTCATTTCCATCCTTTTCAACAGATTGAAGTGTTTTAACAAAGCTCTGAAAGTTTCCCATTATTTGACCATCAGAAAAGCTCAGTATTATGTTCTGTAAGATGATATGTACCGTACAATGTTACTGCACAGAAGCATTGCCATTTGGCTCATTGTTATGGTGCCAACTCTTTGCTGGCGCAATCCAAAACTAATCCCACTGCCATGTTTTCTCCCTATAGCCATATCTTCCTCAACTTCAATATCTAATCTTCCTGTAGAAGATGCAATTGTCTCTTCCTTAACTACTCGTTAAGACAAAGCATTTATTCCATGCTCTTATCATTTCTCATAACCCCTCCACACTTTCTTGGTGACATTTTTAAATTGATGTCTCCTTGTGCCTCATCCACAACCAGAGTCTTTCTCTTCACCCCATCAAAATATTTTTTATAATTTTCAAAACCTCTGTTAAATCAGCTATTTGTGTTCTCTGATCCTGCTCCACTGGGGATACTCCCAGCATCTCCAATCTCTCAAGTCATTGTTTGGCATCCCTGGTGAACCCATGCTTTATGCTTGCTGTGGTATTAATGTCATTTCTGTAGTGGAGTGCCCAAAACTGCAGATAATACGTCCTAACCATTACCCTGTTTGAATTTATCATTATCTCTGTTCTCTTGTACTTTACACCCCTATTTATAAAACCAAAAGGTGAGAGATGCTGGAGAAGAATTCATGCCATTGGGATTATTGTAAAAATCTATTACAAAAAATTAATCATAACTGCTTAATCATCTGTTATTCAAATTCTTTTGTTTATCCAAGTACTTTGCTTATCCACGTGTTTGAATCTGACAGCACGAGGGAGTTAAAAAATGTTGTTAATGCTTTAACTACATTTTATGTTTGTCGCTACTGATACTGATTCTGCTCCCCACTTGGCTTCAGTAACTCATTCAAGCAAGCACCAACAATTGCATCATTGGCTTGTATTCAAATCAAATATGCAAATCAACAGAAGTGAACAGGAAAAAAACACTTTTAAAAAAAAACTTAACCAGATGGCCAGGCTCGCTGTAAAGAATTGGCCTGTATTGATCTATTACATTATTGTCAAGTAACTGGTTTAGTCTTCGAGTGTAGCTATGACCATGGATTTTAACTTTCATGTTCCTTCGTTGCTAAAATTAAATGTGCAAATTTAACATTACTTGTGCTTTTGTACATAAATTTATTTGACCTCATGTTATCATATGATGAAACTATGACCATGCAATAAATCTTTCTGCCACAAAATGAATTTATATATTTCTGTAATGAGTTACCTCACAGCATTAGCATCATGCCTGCAATTATTAATTTCAGTGACACAGCATCAAGGCAAATTCAGCATCAACGTGCATTCACCATAAGCAAATTCTCCCTCAACTCTCTTTCTATAGTATATCATGAAACTGTTAAAACAAAAAATCCTTGGACAGCCTACGAACCTAACTACTGCTGTCTGGTTCAGGTTTTCTTAATGGTTGTGATTTCTGTAGTAGCTCATGGAGTAGATGTCAAACATCTTAACAAGTTCACCAGCAGAAACCAAGTTGCTTCTGTACATAGGTTCTGATTCATGTTTTAAAAATTATTTTTCAAATGTCATGGGATTAAAAACTTAGCCACTATCTCCTCTCCCCCCCCCCCCCCCCCCCCCCCCACATGGTTCTGTGTCTAAATTCACTGTCTGACACCGTGAGCTATGCAGACTTGGATGGTCCCAGATTCAATCCTAGGCCTTTTCTGAGTGTCTGTACATTGAATCAGGTCATTGGATAGCAACCAGGTGTGGGAGTTCTGTCAGCTTATTCTTTCCCCTCTGCCGCCCTTCTCCTGAGTCACATACCCCAGCTGCTGTCCTGTCTGATGTCATTTAACTTAAAACAAACAAAAGAAAGAAAAGAGAACTTGCAATTATGTAGCGCCTTTCACAACTTTAGGACATACTAAAGTGCATTACAGCCAATTAATTCTTCTGAAGTTTATTCTCTGTCCTGGGCATGCCTTTAGCTGGTAGGCCTTCAGGAGATCTTTTCCCTGATCCTTACTGGGTGTAAAGCAATTTCATTTCAACATTTTAGCAAAAAACATTTATCAGAAAAATATTAATTTGACTGTTTATGAAGACTGGGAGAAAGTGTAAATGAGTTAATGGCAATTAATTGGTTTCATTCTTCATCTTTAATTTTTGTAAACCAACTTTTGATTGAAGAAAGTTACTGCCCATTAAGGCTCTCCAGTTGTTCACTGGCGATCATGTGGGATACCCACCACATGTTCTTAGTATCAAAAGGTGGGAAATACCACACTGATAGATTAAAGTATACTTGCTATAATACTCCAAAACCAAACATTATAATAATCGTCTTAACACACTACTTAAAAACAAGGACATTACAACAAGTCCATAAAGAGTAACACTACTGTTTTTAAAATGCATTTCTTAAATCCATAAACCAGATTTTTGGGTAAAGGTTTGGATTGCCTCTTTTTAGGTCTTCTAGATGTGATGTTATAAGTGGAACTAGTGCTGTGACTTATGGCTTGGGATGTTTTTCATGTCCATTTCCTTAATGTAAACAAACAAATGAGCTTTTGGCAGATCCATCAGTTGGTGAGATGGTGTTTGATTGCTTGCTGCTTCCTCCATTCATTTCCCTCAAAGGTTCAACAGTTGGAGAGATTACATTGATCTTTCCATGGTCTGTCAATCATCCATAAGCAAAGACACAATAATGGGAACTATTGTATAGAATGTTGCTCATATTTTGGCTGGGTTCCAAGTACCTGTTAATGCCATGACCATGTATAATTCAATTTGTATCTGGAACAAAGCTCCTATGTTCTACCTAATTTCCAGATTAATCAACCTGGTTTAGATACTATAAACAATGTGTTTCCTTTTTGAAATGTGTCCTTCATTTTGAAATTTGGTAAGGGATGACTTCTTCCTTCAAAATATAAAAATACAGAAGTTTCCTTATTTTGCCAAAGCATTAACACTGCATTTAATGGTCTGTGCAATTGGTGTTAAGAAAATAAGTATTCGTGCAACCACGTTCACATAGAAAGAAATGCTTTCATCGAGTAGATTTGTTGCCTTGCATGCCGATAGGACTACGTGTAGATCAAGCATGCAATTCACTGATCATAGAATCATAGAAACTTAGGGCACAGAAGGACGCCATTCGGCCCACTGTGTCTGTGCCGGCTGAAAAAGAACTCTCCAGCCTAATCCCACTATCCTGCTCTGGGTCCGTAGCCTTGTAGGGTCAAGTGCATATCCAAGTATTTTTTAAATGTGATGAGGTTTCTGCCTCTACCACCCTTTCAGGCAGTGAGTTCCAGACCCCCACCACCCTCTGGGTGGAAAAAGTTTCTCCTCGACTCCCCTCTAATCCTTCTACCTGATGTCCTTGGCATATTTCTCTCTAACTAATTTCTTAAGTACTATAAAGAAGCTGTTTTGTACTTGTTACTCTAACTATAGTGTTATTAATATTTGGCCCCGCAAAATAAAAAGTTTCTCATTTCCAACCTGAGGTTTTTAAAATCTATTTAAATTTTATATCTATTTTAAAATGTTTAATTTTGCCAGCCAATCAATCAAGCTGGCTGAATTGCTTTTTTTTGAGTGGAACACTGACCTATGCAGATATTTTATGCTACTTTTAGAGGTAATCCCTATAGATGCCTGCCCTACTTCAAAGAGCATTATAGTGACAACAGACAAAATGCATAGCTCCTGTTAATTGAGGTTGAGGACTTAGAGTTGGTGGCATTCATTTTTAAATATAGAATCAGACATTACATTGATGCTGAACCAAAGAAGATATTAGATGGGGTGACGAAGAGCACCCACGGTCAAAAAGGTGGGTTTTAAGGAGGGTCTTAACGGAGGAGAGGGAAGTGAAGAAGTTTAGGGAAGGAATTTTAGAGTGTGGGGGCCTAGATGGCTGAAGGCCCGGCTGCCAATAGTGGAGTGATAGAACTGGGGGCTGCACAAGTGATCAGCCAAAGCAAAGCATAACTAACCCATCCAATCATCTTGGCAGGCACTTGTCATACCCACTGGGTAATGGTTGAGGTGAAGAATTTGGAGCTGCCTAATATGCACCATAGGACTGGCACAGTAACCAACAGTCTCAAGTCTGCACATTATATTTCTTTCCCCATTTTTGCCCTTTACTTATTAATCTGATGTCCCTTCAGTCATGACAAAAGTTTAGTTAAGATACCTGTTGAATCATTGAAAGCTTTCAGAATTTTCATTCCATTGTGATACTCCTCTTTAAATGTCCCCATTCATTTCAATTTCACAAACAATTTTCTACTCCCTACATCTTCCCTGGATTGGTGAATAATTATGCAAATGAAAGGACTCTCAAAACTTGAGTGCTAGCACTTTACCAGTCTGGCAATATTAGCACTAGTTGTTAACCATTTAGATCAGATATACACCTGTAGGGTTTTTTTTTAATTAAAACTCTTCCTGTTTACGGTAATCCAGATTGTTAAGATCAACCAAGGCTTTAAACTTTTCTAACATTAAAACACAACAGGTTTACAGATAAGAGATGCATATAACCGTAAGTCAGTAGTACAACTCGAGACTCAATTGTCAAATTCTTCTGCTGTGGGAGACTGAGAGTTTAATTCTCTGTTGACATCCGTCTTGGTGTTCTTCTGACCTGTCTTGTGGACTGTCTCAAAATGGCTGCATTTACATCCATCTCACTGGCAAAACGCTCTCTGGTAGTTTTCCATTCGCACTCTGCAAAAGCAGTTTGATAATGTGTATGACAGTTCCCCACAGTTTCTCAAGTCCTAGCTGGGCAGCGGTCTTATTTTTAACCTCGTCCCTTATCTCCGAAAAGTACATTGTCTCAGCCTTCTAAACCATCTGAAGCAATAATAATACCTTTTGAACTTGGTCAACTTTCCCAGTATGCCTTCTAAACAGTCAGATTAACGATTCTGTGTTCTACCTTTGTTAATATATTTAACCAAATTCTGCTCTTTGAGCAACCCAGGGTTACTAGTTCATCCTTTTAGTTTTCTTCAAAAGTCCAAAATCCTTCACACCCGATGAAAATTGGCCCTTGCAAGTCTTGAAATAAAACACTGGGAGGGGGGGGGGGGGGGGGGAAATGTCCAACCAAGTGACTACAGAGAGATTCCATCTTTAAATATCCCTTGCAATTGTTGAAAGATCCACTGGGAGTATTGGGTTTCACTTCAGATAACCCTCAGCACTTAACCAAGATAAATTGATGAAAATAGTATTCCTCAAGAGGCCAATTCAGTTTGTGGTTTGTGTTATTACAATACAAACAGACGTCCAACAACTGCGAGATCACTGAGACTAAGCAGTCAACCTATCATTGATGAGCAGTCATACAATTTTCCATATTTTCTTCTTTAATGAGAAAAACATGAAAAGTTGAACTAGAAACCGGCTTTCCTTCTTGAAAGAACAATTGGCACACCAACAGCATAACAATTGGAGCATTCACTTCATAGGATTACATAGGATATACAGCACAGAAACAGGCTATTCGGCCCAACCAGTCCTTGCTGGTGTTTATGCTCCACTCGAACCTCCTCCCGTCTTTCCTCATCTGACTCTATCAGCATAACCCTCTATTCCCTTCTCCCTCATGCTTATCTAGCCTCCCCTTAAATGCATCTATACTATTCACTTCAATCACTCCTTGTGGTAGCGAGTTCCACATTCTCACCACTCTCTGGGTAAAGAAGTTTCTTCTGAATTCCCTATTGGATTTCTTGGTGACTATCTCATATTGATGGCCTCTACTTGTGCTCTTCCCCACAAATGAAAGCTCTCTCTCTCAAAAACCTTTCATAATTTTAAAGACCTCTATTAGATCACCCCTCAGCCTTTTTTTTTCCCCAAGAGAAGAGACCCAGCCTGTTCATCCTTTCCTGATAGGTATACCCTCGCATTTCTAGTATCATCCTTGTAAATCTCTGCACCCTCTCCAGTACCTCTATATACTTTTTATAGTATGGCGACCTGAATTGTACGCAGTACTCCCAAGTGTGGTCTAACCAAGGTTCAATACAAGTTTAGCATAACTTCACTACTTTTCAATTCTATCCCTCTAGAAATAAACCCTAGTGCTTGGTTTGCCTTTTTTTATGGCATTGTTAACCTGTGTCGCTACTTTTAGTGATTTGTGTATTTGTACTCAGATCCCTTTGTTCCTCTACCCCACCCAGACTCGCACCCTCCAAGTAATAAGTAACCTCCTTATTCTTCCTACCAAAATGTAATACCTTACATTTATCTGTGTTGAAATTCATTTGCCAATTATATGCCCATTCTGCGAGTTTATTAATGTCCTCCTGTAATTTGTTGCAGTCCTTCAGTGTTGACTATTCCCCCCACCCCCAATTTGGTGTCATCTGCAAATTTAGAAATTGTGTTTTTGATTCCAAAATCTAAATTGTTAATATAAATTGTGAACAACAGTGGTCCCAGCACTGATCCTTGTGGAACACCATTTCCCACCTTCTGCCACTCTGAATAGCTACCCTTTACCCCTACTCTCTGCTTTCTTTCTTGAAAAAAATTGAGAGGTCGCACAACACCAGGTTATAGTCCAACAGTTTTATTTGAAATCACAAGCTTTCGGAGCTATCGATTGCTCCTTCCTCAGGTGAAGCCAGCTAGCTATGTATTCTGCTACGTGCCCGGACTCCACATTCTCTGACCTTGTTCATCAGTCTATTATGTGCTACCTTACCTTTTGAAAATCTAGATAAATTACAGCTACTGTATTACCCTTGTCTACTCTCTCTCTTACGGTTTCCTCTCATTCCAACAACCAGTAATAGGAGTGAGTTCTCACTTTTGTAGTGGAATTCTAATAGATGTGCTTCTTCAAGGTAATAAAGGTGCCCGATCAGATTTATGTATCCATCTCATTATCATTTTGCATACCTTGCCAGCCAATTGTGTGATTGCATTAATAAAGGTCAGGGAGTAGCTCTTGTCCTAATTCATCTTGTCCTTAAGTTGGAAGGGCAAAATCATGCAGACTAAATGTGTACAAAAAGAAAATCTGAATTAGAAGGCATTGAATGCTGACCCCTTGTAGAATCTATGTTTGAACTAGCCTATGCAGATGGAATAAAGTATTCCCTTCTGACGGTTGCATTTTAGTCCAGGGTGAAATATATCCCAACTTAATTTCCTGTTGACAATATAGAATTGCTTATTATGCAGCTCCAGGCAGAAATCTCACACCAGTGTGAATGAGGGGTGCTCAAGAAGCTTGAGTATCTCTTTCATTACCCTACAGACTAGCCACAGTCAGATCTGACCAGAGAATGCTCATTGTTGAAGTGAAAGTAGAAAATGGACATTTCCCCTAGGGCACTTCTCATCTCATCCCTTGAATGTTAAATTCATCAAAATTTATGGTGAAACATTACATTTTCTGCAACATAACTGGGCACACAAAGGAAACCACAAGCTGCCTTCTTAAATCGGAGATAATGTTTGCTCATTTTGCCCTTCATTCTTCAAATTGTAAAGAATGATTAAAAAAAATAGAAATCGAGGTGACTTGTTGCGGTTACAAAGAGAACAAGGCACTTGGCTCAGATGGATTGTGCCCGAGCTACTTTTAAGTATGCTAATGAAATCAAACACATCATGATTGATTGTTCACCTCAGTGGGACTGCTCGCACGTGGGCCCATTCTTACCTGCCCAGTTGTGTCCAAAGCACTTTTAGCAAAGGCTTCTCTTCCTAACTCTAGTTTTCTCTGGCGACCCCAATAGATCTATCCTTGGCTCCCTCCTCTTCCTCATCTATATACTGCCCCTTTGAGATAACATCCGAAGACGTGGAGTCAGGTTCAACATGTCTGGCTCCAAAAGAAAATCATGTCTAGGTTTAAGCCAGTGAAGTCCTGGTTCCTGTCTTGCTTGAGTGGAAGGATTGTTTTGAATGCTGAGTTTATGGAAGGAACAGTGGGAGGAGAAGGCCAATATAGCTGTAAAAAATGTATTGTTGATAATGTTCGCAGAGAGTTATGATACTTTTTATAGGACATACTAAGTTTTCAGATGAAGCTGGATTAATGTAGGATACTGATATTTAAATAATGAGGAATGCCGTTCTAACACTTATTTCTCTAATGTTCGGCTGTATTATTGTGTGATTATACTACACCAAGTGATTTGTAGTAAAGCACTGAAATCTGAAAGATTGGGCAGGGGGTAAATACTGTGTAGATGTGGCACTTGTATTATGGCTGGATTTGGCCTCCCCATTTCTACTATTCATAAACTGCAAATCATTAAGAATACTGCAGCCAGTGTGCTCACCTGTACCAATTGCTCATCCCCATCACTCCTGTCCCTGCTAAGCTTAACTGGCTTTTTTTTGAAGCGCCTTGGGATGTTTTATTACATTAAAGGTGCTATATAAATATGTTATTGTTGTCCCAGAGGTTGGATTTTAAGATTTGTGTCCTTTTCTGCTGCTGACTCAACCTGCTTTGTCCTATGTTGCTGCGCTCGCCCTCTAGAACTGAAACAATGGCCTACTTCTCGTTTTTTACTCCACCATCGATGGCCACTCATTCAGCTGCTTTGTCCCCTGGTTTCTAGAACTCCCTCCCTGCCTTAGAAACCTTCTTAATATCCTCTTGTTGGAGTGTGCTTTTGTTTCCTCATTCATTCCCCCACCCCACCCCCCTTTCTTTCTACCCATTTTGCTTTATGTCTGCCATTGAATATTCCAAAATGATAGCTCTACATTCAGTTATCCACAATCTCTAGACCATTTTTTTGCTCATTAACTCTTTTGAACAGTAATGGCACCTAACCTTTTAGAAGATTGTAGCATGTTTATGAATATGCTTATATTATCTCTGGTCATCATTCTCCTCTCCTGAAAGTGCTAAGGTATGGATGTTGGTCAGCCTATGGTACCTTGCTGAAGTTTCCATTCTTCATGTGTCAGCCGTGGCTCAGTTGGTAGGACTCTCGCCTCTGAGTCAGAAGGTCATGGATTCAAGTGCTACTCCAGAGACTTGAGCACAAAATTTAGGCTGACACTCCAGTGCAGTACTGAGGTAGTGCTGATGAATGAGATGTTAAACTGCCCCATCTGCCCTCTCGGGTGGACGAAAAAGATCCCATGGGATTATCCAAAGAAGAGCAGGGGAGTTCTCCCTGGTGTCCTGTCCAATATTTATCTCAACCAGTATTATTAAAACAGATTATCTGGTCATTATCAGATTGCTGTTTGACAAATTGACTGCCACATTTTAACAGCGACTATGCTTGAAAAGTAATTTGTTAGCTGTAAAATGATTTGCGATACCCCGAGGCCAGGAAAGTTTTTTCTTTCATATGTGGAGTGAGTGCCGACGGGTTATTTTATTCTATGGGTGCATCACAATTGAGCCTGGTACTGTCTTTGCCGAAACGGCCACCTAGTAGTGATCTGGCTTGACAAAGTTTAGCTAAGATATTGGCTGTTTTCTGAGAGGTTTTTTTTAATGTTTAGTTTTTCTAATTGCTGTATAACATCATATGCTATGGGAGCCTAACTTCTTAGTCTGGCTTATAACCACAGAAGACTTTTGTATACATTTCACAAGTCTGAAAGTTATACAAAACATGTTTATGCTTAGTAGCTAGAGGGCTCCCATAATTTTTTTCTTTTGTTTAGTTAAGGGCTGTTGGTGCACGAGCCCTGCATGGTACAGAGCTGGAAAATTCTGATTTCCTACCTCTGCCCCATGCAGGGCTAGTGCTCCAACAGCTCAAACTGATGCATAAAACAGGACACACACAGTGTGACACCACAAAGTTTTGTTACTGGGCCACCATCACAAAAAAGCCTCAGTATTGCACGGAAGTGTCAGCCTGACTTAATGTGCTCAAGTGCATAGTGGGGCTTGAACCCACGACCTTCTGACTGCAAAGTGAGAGTGCTACCAATTGCCTGCTCATCAGGAAGAGCCCATGATCCCTTTTTTCTTGAGATAGAAAATATGCTCTCAGTGCTTGCATTGTTCACAATACTTCTTACTGTCTTAACTGAAATTATGCAATGTAGCATTGTCTAGGTTATTCAAATTAACTTGTTAGTCCTTCTCACAAAAGGGGTAAAAATTGGTGAGAGAAAATCTCACATACATTACTTGTAATAACCTAGTTACAGAAAGGGATATTTTGAGGCCCAAATTTGATGGCTTGCCTGCCCATGTAATCAGGAGCTGAAAGACAAGAAAGAAGGAAAGACTTGCATTTATATAGTGCCTTTCATGACCTCAGGATGTCTCAAAGTCGCTGCTGTAATGATGGAGAGGAAAAGCCAAGCGGTGAAGAGATGTGTTTTTTTTGATAGATTTTCACATGCTTCCTTGAGCATAACGATCAACTATGTCTCTGCGTTCTGGTTACCAGTTGAGTTGACCAGGCATTTGCAATAATTTAAGATTGTATTTTACTGTGCCAGGAAGATTCTGGGCAGTAATTACTTGCACTCAGTGTAGCATTCACTCTCCTGCTCAGATTTATATCCTCAGCAATTTTTTCCTTGTGTCTTTTGCATGCAACATGAGACATTTATATGCAGAAAAGTGTACGGAATAGCGCTTTTTTTGAACTGGCAAATGTCACATCAAATTCTGTAGTGAAAATAGGAGATTTGAAAACATTGGTCCATGATAAATGTAAGCTATTCATTGAGTCTTTTTATGCTTTTGCAAACCCGGTGCTGACATCTGGCAATATTTGTAAGTGCATTTCTAATGGAGCTGCGTGTCTTTTTAGGCCTTGACATATTGATCAATATTAATGTTGCTGCATGTCTTTATTGCAGGTGAACCTCAACGATTCTCACAGTCAGATGGTTGTTCACTGGGCTGGAGAAAAGAGCAACGTGATAGTGGCACTTGCTCGGGATAGTCCACTCTTGCAGGGACATCACACCAGTTTTGTAAGTAAAGCATTTTAAAAAGTCAAATTTGGATTTCAAGATGGTTTATGTTTCCAATTATCACACTAAGACATACAATTTAGAAGCATGTGCAAACTTCCTGGCTTCTTTAAAAAAAATACTATGAAACAGTAAATGCATTATTTATAACTTAGTTCTTACTAATACATTTTATCTGTTCCAACTCCATGAGGGCATCTTGTCACGTTTCGTTATACTCCCATTGGAAAAAATGGCTAAACATGGAATAAGGTTTTGTATGTATTTGTATGAAAAATACACCTTGTGTGTAATTTTAAAAATAAAGAATATTTCTAGTAGCAATGAGTAGGGGCTAAGTGACAAATCATTCCAAGTAATATACTTAATGGTGAGTTTGACTTTTTTTAATATTCAAATTAACTTAAATTATATTAATATGGGTCAAGGAAGAAGGCTGACTTCAGCATGAGTTTGATATCTGAATTTTGATGTCCATGGCAAGTAGTATATGGTAATTAACAGTTTGTAAATGTTAATTCTAAGTATATCGCTGCATAAAAGGTATTTTAAAATATTCTACAATTTATAATTGTTAAAACCTCCGATATTGAAATAGGAAATTATTCCTGAATATTTGACAACTTCTTTGGAGGGTACTGAATTGATTAATGTTTGGTGTGTAAGTGAAGGAGATGGCATAAATAAGTAAGCAACATTTGGGAAGAAATGTACAGGTATTTTCAGAGATTAATATTTCTGTAATATGTGGAATTTTGAGCTGCCATGGTCTGGTTTCATGGTACAGTATGTGTACCTCCTGAATGCTTTGAAGACTGTTGTGATGCTTGTGCTACCAACCCTTTCGGTTTTGGTTGTCAGAGGATGGCGTTCTAAGGACTTGACCTTGTTCAGGTACATTTTGTTCTTTTCATGAATAGTTTGTGTGTTTTATGTAGTGTTGTAAGTTATCTTATTTTGGTGCATATAACATCCAACAGTGGCTGCTGGGTTGGTCAAATTGTTTCTTTTTGAAGAGCTGTTGTTCTCATGGATGTCTGCCAGGGAGTGTTGCACAGTTAATGCATTACGATTTCTTCCTGAAAGATTAACTGCTGTGGTACAATTGTTGAAAATTGGGTATTGTCCTAAAAGTAGCGTTTCATATAGTCTGATGGGGATCTATCCTTGGCCCTCTCCTTTTCCTCATCTACATGCCATCCCTTGGTGACCTCCTCGGCAGACATGGGGTCAGCTTTCACACTAATGCTAATGACATTCGACTGTACCTCACCACTACCTCCAGAAAATTCACCAGAGTGGTCCGGGTGAACTGCCAAGACTCCAGATTGGTGCATTGCCAAACTGAGCTATTGAAGTGGGTTGACTGAGATATTGTAGAGATCTCCAAGTTTCTTCGATTGAATCTGTTGTAATTTTAAATGAACAAGAGAATGTAGACTAGATTGGACAACAGTGTTGTATAATAGCCTTATGTACTGTTAATCTAATCTGGGGTTCTCATTTACCAGCTTGGTTTAAACATTTACCTGCCCTACTTTTAGATAACCAAGGTGTTGTTTCCTTGGATCCTTGTATACATTGACTTTTCATGCCTTTTCCTGAGCTTCCCTGCAACCTAGAGGCGTTATGGATGTACAGGAGTAGCATTGGGAGAATGTCTAAATTTTCTATGACAGATTTTTGCCCAAAATGCTAATTTACAGTCTATTATTTAAAAAAAAAACTATTGCTGGCAGTTTCAGTGACTCGGAATATACAACTGTTGGCTGTAGTACAGTATATTGCACAAGTTCTATTAATTAGAATCCTTTATTTGAAATGGAGAAATGGAGTTGCTGAGCCCAAACAATTACAGTACATTGAGAAATCTATTAGAGGAATTTTACTCATGACTTAAGATGCCCAATAATTCCTAATTATTTTAATCAGAAATCCTTGCCTTTAGTTGCAGTTATAATAAAGGATTGGCGCGATGGGTTGTATTTCTCAGCATGGTGCTCTTTCTTAAACTAACCAAAGGGGCAGTCTTTATAGGCCTATTATTACCAAAGCCTCAATATGTCTTGGTCAAAATTATTGTCTTCCAAGAAATTCTGAGCAGGTTACTGATTTTTATTTCTGTATTACAACAGCTTGCATTTATATAGTGCCTTTAACATAGTAAAACGACCCAAGGTGCTTGATTTGTCTATAAAGCAAAATCTAAAGCAATTCAGGCTACAGAAAGAAAATTACAGATGACTTAACCTGAGTGATTCAAATAACTTGCAGATGATCATGTTGGAAAACTTTATTTAAAAGTCTGTCCAGTTGCAGATCGGTTTCCTGTACAGTACATTGTTTTTAGTAGCCAATATATTTTGGGGGAGTTTTTAGGCAGGTCTAGTTTGTGCAAGAGTCTAATCTGAAAACTCAATTCAGATTCCTGTATGTTGGCTATCGAGTGAAGGGTGTGCTACTCCAGGGGTGTGTAGGTTTCAGAGAAGTTTGTATTTTGTTTTCATTTTTTAATATTTTGAACACCTGATCACCAACCCTACCATTCTCTTAATATACCTGTTTGTATTTTCACAATACTTTCACTAACAGTCCTTGTGAAATTACCGGGTTGTTACTATTCTAACCTGCTGGGAGGAAGATTTAAGAAGACATTAACCTCCAAGATAAGCTTACAACAAAGTATAGCAGTAAAAACAGAATTGAATCAATAGGTACTATTGTAGAACAAATTGGCAATCTCACTGTAGCAGTTTTGTGTAAGTAATTTTAGTTATCCCTTCAGGAATTCTCTAAGTCAGATGAAAGAGAACAAGTAACGACTGACTGAAAGCTGCAGATTGTACTTGAGAGTAGAAGTATTATATAAAGGAAAAAGTGTGCTGTAGTGGATTAGTTAAAATCTTAAGTTCTGTAGAGACACGGCTCTAAGTTATGTGGACTGCTCTTTACGCACTCCCAAATAAATAATGATTTCTATGAGTTTAGTAAAGGAACTTAATTGACATTATTGGAGTAGGTTTGCTTATAGGGATTTTTAGCACCAGTGTGCCAATTGGAAACTTGGCAGTAGGTGTTCTTGCCAGTATTGTCCTTTTGAATGTGGGTGGGCCGATGAAGACTGCAATTGCATGTTCCCACTCATCTGTAGTCTGGCCCAGTTTCCTACGCACCACGTGATACAGTGACAGATGTAGCAAGCTTATTATCAAGTTTACTGAGACTTGGAAGTAGTAGGGTAGGATGCATTTAATGAATTGATTTGTCTGACTAGTTCAAAGTTTAAAAACTGTGCCCTGAAATGAGATTGGGGCGGGGGGGGAGGTGAAGAGAAAGCTTATTATTGTACCTTACTTTTAATGTGTTCCAGATAGAAACACTGCTCAAGTATTCTTCATATTAAGAGCAATCTTTGAAGAGTTATAGCCAAGATTTGTGCAGTCCAATCCAGAAAAAGCTTGGTCAGAAATAAGTGGATTGCTGCACTGGGAGCTTCATGTGGGAGATTTTGGTTCAAACAGCGAAGATAAACCATAGTTGGGAGCTCAAGGCATTAATACATTTTGTAGATTTAGATGATGGACTTCCCAAACCATGAATGAAGCTCAAGTAGTTTAGAAATGTCATGCAAAGCCCAAAATTGTTCCAGACTTGAATATAGTAAAAGAAGTAGAACACTTGTATAGTTGCATTTCTATTTTTTTTTTAACAGAGTTTTGCTGCCTGGCATCTTCCACAGGCATTGCAGCCTCTGGGCTTTCTGTCTGACTGTTCTGTCTCTCGTGACCAGAAGAAAGATCTTTTGGAATATGGTGGTAGTACAGGAGTTAGAGAGGAGGGATGAAGGTTTTTTGTCAGAAAACATGTTTTACAGAACAGGTCCTCTTGTATCTGTATTGAAATTACTAATTTGTTTTGAATTTTCTTTAATGTAAATGATTTGAAAAACCAATAACTCTGTATAGATCAATCTGCAAATGTTTTACGTTACTGGGTAACTTAATTGTGACTTTATGGACTTGAACTGTGTTCTTACTCGAGCTTGTTTTTAATAGAACCACAGAATTTTACTGCACAGGAGACCATTCAACCTATCGTGTCTGTACTGACTGAGCTACCCCTTTATGTTATTCCCCTGCTCTACTCTTTCCCCATACCTTTAAAAAAAAAAAAAAAATAATTCTTAATGTATATACAGGAAACTTTCGTTTATCCGGCATCGACGGGACCGGCGTGGTGCCGGTTTATCGAAAGTACCGGATAACGGAGAGTTATATCTACCGAGGCTATTTTTAACCTAAAAAAATCAAGAAATGTGCAGTATACAGTATTTGGGTACTCACCTACAGAATGTTGTGTTAAATGGATAGTGGACGATGCTTGATTAAGTACAGTACTGCCAGTTGAGGGTAATCCATAACTCTTTAATTACTTAACAGTAAAACAAAACTTATAAACGACTGTCTACAGTACTGTAGTTGACTGTACACTTATTCCGAGTCATCTGGTTCATCAGAAATATCCGTGCCAGCTGGGTCATCAGGTTCACGCAGTTCCACCGATTCTTCAGGCACTTCCGCTGCTGCGACTCTTTTGGAAGCTTTCTTAAACATGTTGCGGATGTCGGTTTGCTTAGTGGACTCTTGCCTTTTCTGTAGAAAGGTGGAATGCAGAATATGGAGTTGCATAACTTCTTGTGCAGTGTAGCAATTCTGCCTTTCAGCAAATTTGAGGATTGTAGAAAATCCTTCTGCAGCTTTAGCCCAAGAAATCTTCTCCTCTTCAGAAATCTCATCCTCTTCACTTTCCATCTCGCTTTCCTTTTCTTTCTTTGGATTCAAAACATTCTGAATTATTTCATCATCACTTAGCATATGCACATCACCAACTTCTCTATCTGCATCAACCCACTGCTCGATATCACTTTCACTGAGGTGACGTAGAGGGTTTGCTGGGCCTGCATTTATCACCATTCCAGCCATTTCCATTATTGTACTCTTCTTGGGACGAACACTGAACCCATGAAATTCCTCCTCTGAAGAAGAACCTTCAGCAAACATTACAGAAGGCCACAATTTGCGCCAGGCTTGCCTCAGAGTGTGACCTTTCACCAATTTCCAGGAACATGCAACATTATAGATGGCATCTTTAATATTGTATTCCTTCTGCAAATCTTGAATATTCTCATCTTGGCTTAGCAGTTTACGTAGGAAGTCTTCAGATTTTGGATAACGCCCTGGTCCATGGGTTGGATGAGAGAAGTTACATTTGGTGGCAAATATATGGTGAAAATATTTCCCGAAACCAACTGGGATTCATGCGGATGGGCTCTGCAATTATCAAGCAATAAAATGCATTTGCTATCTTCAGGTTTCCCTATTCTGCGGAAATGTTCCTTCACAGATGGAACAAAAATATGATGGAACCAATTGGAGAAGATTTCCTTATCCATCCAAGCATTTTTTTGAGCTTTGTACTCAACAGGTAAGTGCCTCACATTTTTAAATGCACGGGGATTTTTATACTTCCCGATAACAAGAAGTTTAACCCGGTGTGATCCAGCAGCGTTCGCACATGTTAGCACGGTTACACGATCTTTATTTTTCTTGTAACCTGAAGCATTAGCCTCACTAGCCCCAGCAAGCGTTGATTCTGGCAAAAACCTCCAAAACAAGCCAGTTTCATCGGCATTGTAGATCTGTGCTGGCGACAAATCATGTTGCTGCACAATCCGATTGAAATAATTGCAGTATTCTTCTGCGGCTTCGTGATCAGCTGATTTCTTCTCCCCGGAAATATCGAGTCGTCGTATCCCGTGCCGTAACTTGAAGCACGTTAGCCATCCATCGGAGAAAGCACACTTGTCAGTGAGCTCCATCCTATCGTAGAATTCCTTCGCTTTCTCGATGAGCATGGGTCCGGAAATTGGAACACCCTCTGAACGCTTAAGAGAAAACCATTCATAAAGCACGGTATCCAGCTCTTCAAGCTTAGGCTTACGAAGCGTACGCCGTTTCTCTACACTCTTGCATGTCTCCGAGCTTGAATAAAACTTGAGCAGCTTATCCTTCTGCGATTTGATGTCGTAGATTGTTGACGAACCGATTTTGAATTCATTCATAATGTTGATACGCTTCTCTCCCCTTTCTAGTCGTTGGCATATCTCGATTTTCTGTTTTAAAGTTAAGACCACTCTCTTCCTTTTGCTTGGACCAGCTTTTGGGAATTCCATAATGCAAGATGGAGGAGATAATTGCCGATGAAGATGGAAAGACACACAGAACAATGGTGGCTAGGAAGAGACTACCAGCAGCGTGGCAGACACACAGCAAAATGGTGGATCAGAAGAGACTACAGTACCAGCAGCGTGGCAGACACACAGTAAAATGGTGTATCAGAAGAGACTACAGTACCAGCAGCGTGGGAGACACACAGCAAAATGGTGGATCAGAAGAGACTACAGTACCAGCAGCGTGGCAGACACACAGTAAAATGGTGTATCAGAAGAGACTACAGTACCAGCAGCGTGGGAGACACACAGCAAAATGGTGGATCAGAAGAGACTACCAGCATCGTGGGAGACACCCAGCAAAATGGCCGATCCGAAGAGACTCCAGGCAGCGCGGGAGAATCTACTCATGCTACTGCAATGTTTCGGACTTGCGACAGCGCCAGGAGGCCGAGTAGTGGCACTTTTGAAAAGTACCCCTACTGACTAAATCGGCGTTCGCGGACTCGGACTCGGACTCGGACTCGGGATCGGCAACATTGCCGGTTATTTGAGAGGAGTTTTCGGAGCACTCGGCGTTCGCGGAGACTCGACTGCGACTCGGCAACATTGCCGGTTATTTGAGAGGAGTTTTCGGAGGATGATTTTTGCCGGTTAAGCGAGAATTCCGGTTATTTGGGTGCCGGATAAACGAAAGTTTCCTGTATCCACTTCCCTTTCAAAAACTATTGTAGATACCATTTCCAGTAGGGCATTCTATGTCCTAAAAAGCTTATGGGCTGGATTTTGATACTGGGGCGGGTTGGGGTCGTGTCATCTGCATTTCGTGTTATCCACCCGACTGCATTTGGATGTGGGAGATTGATGCAATTTTCACTTAATTGGGCAATTGAGTTCCAGCATGTGGGAACCCATGAACTAATTAGTGGTTTCAGTCTGAAAGTCGCCTCTGATGATGTCATCATTGCTGCTGCATTGCAGGTCAGGTCAGGTACTGCCTGGCTTTTGCTGTGAGAGGACCTGGATGCAAAATGAGAGTGAGAGAGAAGAGAGAATTTTTTTTTGCATCCATTCAATGCAGCAGCATCAGAGGCGACTTTCAGACCTAATACTACTACTGTGTACTACCTTCATCACATCTCCGTTGTAATAGTGGACCTGCAGCTGATAGTCAGCTATCCACTTGTGCTCCCGCCAGGTTTCACTGGCGTGTTTCAGATCAGGCGTGCTTCACGTGGGAAAAGGGTTAAACTAGCTAAAACGTTAATGGCATTACAGAGCCAATTTAGGGCTTTAATGGCCTCTCCCGCCTCTTGGAGGCGGGACGGAGACGGGACCACTGCACACGATTTCATCAAAATTGCATGGAGGCGGGATCGGGTCCGCCTGCCACTTTTCGCAATTTTAACCCCCCCACACGCCTCCAAACCCGCCTCCACGGGTCTATGAAAATCCAGCCCTATGTGTTTTTAAAAATTGCCTAACCTTTCCCTTTGTTGCTGTTGCTGATGATGTTTAATTTATGCCGGCTGGTTACTGATTTATTGACCCAGCGGAAATAAAAAAAAATTTCTAATTCAACTTATTAAAGCCTGGATGGTCCGCCTTAGCTCAGTGTAACACTTGCCTTTGAGTCAGATGGCTGTGGTTCAAGCTTAACTTTAGAAACTTAAGCACATAATCTAAGCTGAAACTTCAGTACAGTACTGTGGGAGCACTGCAGTATCGTAGGTGCCATCATTCAGCTGAGATGTTAGACCACGCCCCCCGTCTGACTTCTCGGGTGAGTTCTCCCTGGACCTGGCCAATATTTATCCCTCAATAAACATCACATAAAAAAAAATTATCTGGTCATTTATGTCATTACCATTTGTGGGACCTAATTGTGTGTAAATTGGCTACTGTTGATCCCTACATTACAACAGTGACTACACTTTCAAAAGTACTTAATTGATTGAAGCACTTTGGGACATCCTAAGGTTGTGAAAGATGCTATATTAATGCAACTTTCTTTTGCATTTTCTTTTTTTTTCTTCCATTTATACGTATTCTCTCTCCTTTTTGCATGTGTGCGCTCTCCTTTTCTCTTGGTTGCGCTCGCTTTTGCTGTCTCTCTCTACGTGCTTTCTCTTTTGCGTACATGCCCACAATCTCTCCTCTCCTTCGTAATTTTCAACACCTTTCTCACAACATGGCAGGTGGCTGTAGTACCTTGGAAAGGAAGAAAAAGCATTTTCCCATTAACTCTCGGGCAGACAGCTATACTGCTTGTACTATTTATGATCGAATAGTCATCGAGGAATATTATATATTGCTATCATGGGAACAAAGTCAGTGGTCTGGAAAATGAAAGATATAAATCTTCAGTCCTCTCTAAAGAGAGACACATTTCTATAGCGCCTTTCATGACCTCCGGACGTCCTAAAGTGCTTTACAGCCAATGAAGTACTTTTGAAGTGTGGTCACTGTTGTAATGTAGGAAACTTGGCAGCCAATTTGCACACAGCAAGAGCCCACAAACTGCAATATGACAATAACCAGATAATCTGTTTTAGTGATGTTGACTGATGGATAAATGTTGGCCAGGAGAACTCCCCTGGATCCCAAACACTCCTTCCACGCGATACAGAAATAGTGCCAATAGAACAAAGGGAGTAGACGCACAGACACACGTCACACCTATCAAGTGCTGAAATGGAAAAGAAATGGCGGGTGATATTAACATGAGACAATAGGAAGCATAATGAGAGAAATTAAAGATAATTACGAGACACCGAGAATGTGAATTGGAACAGCGACCCATGAGCCGAGGAGAAGAAAGAAAGCAGATGAATGCTAAGGATGCAGACTGCCCTGCCAGCACTGTGTTCTGACAAAGTACCAAAGTTCTCAAGTACCAACCCGTGTTTGCTTTCTTATTTTCTCCCCATAACCCTACCACCCCACCCCTCCTGTAGCTGAAACGGCTGCACACCCATTCCACATTGTCAGTATCTCCGGCCCAAGAGAAAGTGGGAGCTAAAGTTAATGTCTGAAGCTCTTGAGGTCAGTATTGAGGCCAGAGTTGCAAAGTGTTTAATCAATAATGTGCTGTCCCATGAGCTTGCATTGAGCTTCATTGAAACAATGTAGAAGGCTAAAGACAGAAGTGGGACTGGGATGGGGGATTGAATCGGCAAGCAACAGGGAGCTCGGGATCGTACTTTGGGGTAAGGGCTCGTAAATTGCTTTATCGCGTGGAAGGAGTGTTTGAGGTCCAGGGCAGTGGTGTGGGGGGGAGGTGAATGGGAGGATGCATTTACACGGGAAGTTGTCAGGAGAAGGGCAGTTTGAAGTAGGGGTGGTTGAAGAATGAACCACGGTGTTGCTGAGAGAACAGTCCCTTTGGAAAGCAGAGAAAGGAGTGGCGGGTAAGATGTGTTTGATGGAATCCATTTGGAGATGGCGGAAGATGATCTAGTGAAGGCGGAGGCTGGTGAAGTGGAAGGTTAGTACAAGAGAGACCCTATCGCAGTTGTGGTGGGGGTGGGGGGTTGGGAGGTTGATGAGAGCAGGAGCAGAGGAAATAGGATGGATCTGGTTGCAGGTCCTGTTTACCACGGTGCAGGGGAGTCCTCAACGAAGGAAAAGAAGGAACCTGTGCAATGAGACTTTAAAAAAAAAAGTGAATGAGGAACAAATGAGGCCCAAATTTAATAACATATAGCACAACTGAAACTTTAAAAAAGGAAATTTTTAAAAACAAAAGGAATTGTGGAGAAAAGGTTTTTTTTTTAAAAAAAAGGCTCTCTAAGAGAAAGGCAGGACTGGTACTTGAAGGCAGTAGTATCAGGGCTATTAAAACAGAAAGCAGCAAAATGGGGCCTGTAAATTGAAAATAAAATTAAACAGTACAGGGGTTGCATGTTAAAATGAGCAGCACAATTTTTTTTAAAAAGCTGTGGAAGTGGAGTTGGAAGTTTGCTGGAAGAATGAACCAGGAAGGAGAGGAGCTCAAGAAACTGCAACAAGCCGTGTGAAGAAAACCAAGGGAGTAGGGCACGAGAGCAGGCATCTTACCGGGAAGGACACCTAATTTGCAGCGGGGTGGGCTAGAATGGGGAGAAGTGGATATTAAGTTGGTAATAAGACCTGGGAGGAGCCACCTATTTTCTGGAGGGCTGCAATTACAGCGTGACAGATGCATGTTGACTGATTTTTGCATTCTAGATATTGACATGAGTGTTACTCAAATTGGGAGACAGGATAATGTGAACAGCATGTGCAAATAGCAAAAATTTTAATATATTAGAGATGTATAATATTTGACCAATAGTGCTTGAAAAACTCATTGGCTTTTGTATCATCCTTGTATATCTCTGGAGTTGCAACATTCTGGATGTGTTGTATGCTTCAAGAAAGGCTTTCATTAAACATGGATATGTTTGTCCTGAAATGGAGAACATTATAGAGAGAAAGTTGTGATCTATAGGAAGATTAAATTAACTCATTTCTTATCAATTGTCAAACCAGATGCTCCTAGTTAGAAGTATAAAGGCTAAATCAACGTCTCACAGAATAGCGTAGAAATGAAAGTTACTGATAAAATTACTTGTTACATTCCCTCTACTCTGCATTAGCATTTTCTCTTATTTCCCCCGCGCCCCCATCCGTCCATGCTGCACTAGTTTGACACTTCCGTTCCCACCAATAGCCGTTTTTGTTTAAGGCCTTGGAGGATTCTGTTTTACTGAGATTAGCATTGCACTTGCAATGTAAATCTAGATTTAAGACCTGACCTGATTCCGGAGTGAGGGGCTCTTCTCTAGGGGAGTTTAAATCTGCTTCAATCTGGTGTCTAGTTGGGCCCTAACTCCCAATTCAGGCTGCATTTTCATTGCAAATGTGGAGTTGGTACGAGCCAGATTTTCTGCGCACCAATGCCAGAATTGTGTAAGTACATCCTTCATTCGAGGCGACTTATTTCTGCTGTTGATGTCTGTCCACTAGCAGCAGGTTGCGAATACCCTCGTTTTTTTTTCTCCTGTTGGAGCCTGTCCTAGATGTGAAACAAGTGTGCACTAACTCTGGGAAAACAAGCAAGTCATTGTAACAACCAATATGATATCAACAATTAATACTAGAAATCAGTATAATGTTTACTTATCTTCAATTACAGGTGCTGAAGAGATGAAGTCTTATGTATATGCTATTAAGTAAGGCCGGATATCCGATGAAGGCTTGACCATTTTAAGATTAAAGGCTATTTGTGTGGGACAATTTTCATCTGCTCCCCCCCCCCCGCCGGTGAAAAACCAGGCAACCGGAAAGGAAAATTGAGTGGGCATCTCTACCACTCCTTTGACACCCAAGGCCTGCCTGACTTCAATTTTCAGACAGTCCTTTAAATGGGTGCTCAGCATTCCTGCCGAAAATGGGTGAGAAGATTGTTTAAATATGCAAATTAGAGTCCTACACCAGTTGTCGAAACCCGATTATCGGTTTGCCCAGTTGATTCCTAAATTGGCAATCGGCACCCTATTTACACCATAGCACCCCGATTTGCATATTAAAAGGGCCTACCAGCTGACTCAGGCGGGTGTTCCAGCCACCCAGTGGTAGGCCCTTGGGAAGATAATGGCAGCCACACCCCACGGTTTTCAGGGCGCTGCCACCCCTTTTCTGCCCAGTGAGCAGCCTTAAAATCTTGTTAGTAAGTTTACATTTTGGTAAGGAGACTTAAATTGGGGGGAAAATGGCCTGCAAATCGCTGTAAAACCAACTCCAAAAGCCAATTTTCAGAATTCCAAAGATTGACTGGGTCGTATCAGAAAGTGACCAAGTCAATCTTTACTGCATTTTATGGATTAAGCCTGAAAAGGCTGCTGTAGGGCATTGTGGTCCTAGTAAGTTGATCGTGCCTAAATAAGATAGTAATTCTGCAGCATAGGGAGGGTTAAGTTTTGGCTGGTACTAAAAGTGACTCTGCCATTCCATTCGATCTAATTGACTGGAAATGGCTAAGTATTTTGAGTAAAATAGCTTCACATAATGTAATGATCATATTGGTTGTCAAACTAGTTTCTTGTGAGGAATCAGCTAGCTCTTTGAATAGGTTGGAGTGGAAGAGTTCGTTATCTCTACAGGCCTAACTATATGAACGAGCTTGCACTCCAACCTATTCAAAGAGCTAGGTTCTGTTCTTCAAAGGTGATGGGCATGATTCTTGCAATATTAATCTGCAATGCTTTTGTTCTTTAACAATTAAGCATTTTGAGTCATGTTGTTCAAACTCTGGGGTGAATCGCACTTTCTGCAAGTTGTGGTTAAAACCTGTTTACTGTGTATAAACCTACTCGCTATTATTAGATTTCCTCTCGAAGTGTAAAGCTTAACCTGATATTTAATGTGATAAAGCATAAAATTCTGGTCACATGTTCCTGTGGCATTTTCTGTTCGTGTTGCTCAACTAATTGTGATAATGTCGGGGGGGGGTGGTAATTTCAAGCTAAATTGACTGGATCGGGTTGGCTGTCCGTTTTGCACCCTGCCTGATTTTACTCTCCATTGACTGTAATAGAGAGTAAACTAGGCGAGCTGTAAAATGGGTGCCTACCCAAACCTGGCTGTTTCCCACCTAGCTGGTTAGATTAAAATTGCCCCCCCCCCACCCCGTACCCAAATCCACTACCCTGGCTGAGATTAGCTAACTCAGCATGGACCAGCTAAAAAAGATAGCCGCAACATTTAAATAGCTGATTGATGTTTTCAGTATCCATTATGGGTCTTTAGGTAGGGCCAGAATAGGAAGGGGAAAGGCACACCATTGAGGAAAAAAAATTCTACCTCCAGAATTGAATGGTTTGCGGTAGGTATGTTGGTCTGTTTAAGAGACCTTGCTGCTGTACACTTAAGTGACATTGGTCGCTTGTTGAGCAATGAAGTGAAAATTTTTAACTTCACATCTAAGTTATTTTAACATAAAAATTAACTGGTAGTACAATGTTTTTTTTAGAAGGAGACAGAACCTGGGGATCCCTAATCTCAGTGCCTTGCTTGCACACTGTGCAATTATCAACTGAGCCATTGGAGCCAGGAATCGAATGCTGCAGCAATCTAATAGACACAGATTTTAAGAGACATGAAGTTAAGCGAAATCATATTATGCTAATTACAATCTTTATTTCTGTGCATATGTACAAGAATCCCACTTGTTGCCTGTTATCTTGGCTGTGAAAATTTGTGTTTACCTTTGTAGAAATGTAGAAGACTGGAATTAACTAAGGTATCCTATTGCTGCATCCAAGTTCCTTGGGACTCTGTTTCTAAGTTACAGTAATTGTTTGTGTAGTGTAGCTTGGCAGGTAAGGTCACAATGGACCTTAGACAATCCCAATGGTATTTTTATAAACCTCATGCGAAGGTGCATGGAAAGAATTAATCCTTGTTAACGTACTTCAACTCCCAAGTGTGTGAGTGCAGTCTTTGTCTCCATTTTAAAGCTATACTACCAGTTAATGTTTTGTATTGAAATAATTTCGATGTAAAGTTTTAGATTTTCACTAAATTGTTCAACGAGTGATGAAAGAAGAAAGTCTTGCATTTATATAGCGCCTTTCACAATTTCAAAATGTCCCAGAGTGCTTTACTGACTAAGTACTTTTTTGAAGTGCAGTCACTGTTGTAGGAAAGTCATTTAAAAAATGTACAGCAGCAATGTCTCTTGCGTTACTCACTAAGATATTCAATCCAGTATGTAGATTTTTTTTTAAAGTTAAGCTTGGCATGTGGGAATTCTTTAGCTAAATTTGGTTTTAGAAATTTATATTTTTTTAAAATTCCAGTTGCAGATCAGGTAGTGAAAATTCATATTTCTCTCATTGTCTCCTTCATCTACCTTAAGGCCTATGCTTGATATTAAAGGTCTGTCAGCTACCTAAAGTGAATTAGCTAACTGTTATTACAAGCAAAATTAGTTGTCATTTTTGTATATCCTGGTGCTAACTCACTGCAAGACATTGCCATGTCCACTCTCAGAAATCTATTCTTGCATGCAGATGCAGTGGAAAGTTTCTCTTCCCCAGATCTGTTGATTATACTGGGCAGCATATTATCCAGTACACCCTCAAAAACTGGAATGCTAAAAGATTAACCTAGTCAAAATTATGGGGGGATAAATTCGGTTGCTTTGTGCCTCCCGTTAGCGCCCTAAGAGGGTGCTAACGGGGTGCAAAGCAACTAGCGTCCGGGCGCGGCACCGCCAACGCCTCCTGCGAAATTCAGCGGGAGGTTAGCGGCGGCGGTAACCGGTAGCGCCCCGCGGCGCTGCGCTGCCGGTGATGACATCATCGCCGTGCGCAGCGCCCCGGCCGCGATCTTCGGGAGCGCCCCCTGAGTTATCGCCGGACGCTATGTCCGACGGGGTCAGGGGGGCCTACCTGTGGCCGGGGAGGCACTATTTGAAGGCGAAGTGCGGGTGGCCATCTTTGCTGTTGGCTGCCTGCCAGCACCTGCCTCCGCTCCCGTCCCCGGCCTCCTTACCTGCGGAGTGCTGGCTGCGCTCCATGAGCCCGGCACTTCTCTTGCGTTCCGGGCTGTTTTGCCGGCACTCACGATCCCCGGGGGCCCAGCTGGGCCCCGGGTCGCGCTGCGCAAGGCCCCTCCCTTTAAGAAAGGGAGGAAGGCCTGCAATACCGCGGCGCGACATGCGCTGTGGCACGTAGCGCCGTGATATTCCCTTGCAGCGCCCCAAGAGGGAGGCAGGGCGCTTCCAGTAGCGCCCCGCTTCCCTCTTGGGGCACTACCACTCAATTTCCGTCGCGGGGATGCTAATTTTTCCAGGGCGCTACCCGGCGAAGTTTGGGGCACTACTCAAATTTTAGCCCATGGTATTTACCCATGCGCCATATTATATTTCAAAACCCTCTCTAAAGTTAAAACAAGGATGAGCAGCATTCTGATTTAGATTTGGTGTGTACGGTATATATGGCATAGTGGTTATGTCACTGGACTAGTAATCCGGAGGCCTGGACTAATGATCTGGATACATGAGTTCAAATCCCAGCTGGGGAATTTAAATTCAGTTAATTAAATAAATCTGGAATAAAAAGCTAGCGTCCGTAAATGGTGACCATGATTGTAAAAACTCATCTGGTTCACTAATATCCTTTAGGGAAGGAAATCTGCTGTCCTTACCCGGTCTGGCCGATATGTGACTCCAGACCCACATGTGGTTGACTGTTAACTGCCCTCTGAAATAGCCTCGCAAGCCACTCCGTTGTATTCAAGAAGGCGGGTCACCTCCATTAGGGCAATTAGGGATGGGCAATAAATGCTGGCTTTGCCGGTGATACCTATATCCAATGAATGAATAATGGAAAAAATGAGCTTGGTGCCTCTCTCTCTCTCTCTCTCTCTCTCTATGTTGGGAGTTACTGTTTGTCCATTGATTTTTATATATAGTTTTGGCAAGACTGATTTGTTTGGAGGATTGCTGACTGAAATGCAGCCTCTTACTCAATCTTCAGATGGAATCACATCATTGACTTCATTTACTGAAATTCACAAATTTCACTTCATTTACTGAAATTCACGAATTTCACAACATCAGAATCCCCATTACTTTTGCATGAATGAAGTGCAGGTTTATTGAGGGGGGTACCACGGTGTAGTGCTGACTTGTGGTATGGCTATTCTTGCTCATGCATGTGTGAAATGGGGCAAAAAGCGTTTCCCCCTCATGCATTACCTTCAAATGTTTCAGTAAAATTTCAAAAGTATGCTTTACTTCCACATTATCATACATTGAAAGCTCTCTGACCTGGCTTTAGTCGAAAAAGTTGCTACAATATATACTTTGAAGTAGAGGTGATTCCACTTAAAAACTAGTCACCAATGTCTTTGTTTGTTTGCTTCTTAGTGCAGTTTATGCAGGAAGTGGCATTTTCACAGGAGCAAAACAAGATTTTGGTTGAAAAGTGCTATTTATTGTCGAAGGCTGCTGCATTGTCGTGACAACTGTAGTATCAGTGTGAAGCTGCTTCACCGCAGCAATGCTCAGAAGTTTTAGTGTAAAGCTAGATTCTGATAATTGCTCCATATCCTCCTCATGATTATCTTTAGTATTGTTAGTCCTGATCTTATCGCAAGCCTCCCTTTTCAAAAGTCGGTTTAGTTTTATTCACTCCATTTATTCTTTGCACTTTTTTCACCTTTATAGGAATGTATTTAGTTTGCTGTAATTTTAAATTGCCCCTTGGAACAAGGGTGTGTTTTTAATCATCGGACCATGTCTCTTTTTTCTCATTGGGCCTGATGGGGTTGAACAAATGGCTCTCCGCTGTAAAACAGTTTATAATATCCACTGGGTTCTTCGAATTGCCTCGAGTCTCCTTCTGAAGAATCAGACCATTTATGAAGATCTTTTGCTTTTTTAAATGGTACAATTGAGCAGATATTAACTGCCCTATGTATAGAACAAGCTACAGTAAACTCTTTCTTATCCGGCACCTATGGGACCAGGATGGTGCCAGTTGATGAAAAATTCTGGATAACAGAGAGGTATACCTACCAAGGCAATTTTTAACACAAACAAAAATAAAAACCACTGACTAACTTGGCCACCGTGGGAGACTTGGGCTCGGCAAGACTACCGGTTATCTATTTTGCCGGTTATTAAAGTATTCCGGATGATTAAGTGCTGTTTAAACAAGAGTTTACTGTACAATAAAGTTGTAAACCCTTGGTACCCAACTTTTAATAATATGCAAAAAAGGTCCATCTCTTCTCACATTACTTCCATATTTAACTCTAAAATCAGCTTGTTCTTCACTTTTTTAATCTTAGTTTTCATCTTTCTCTTCCTTCCTTACTTCACTTCCCCTTCTCCCACCCCCCCCCCCCCCTTCCCCAGAACATGGGTGCATATATACAGACACAGATTTCCTAATTGGTAGAGACTGCTGTTGCTTTAAGTAACTAATTATTAAAAATACACTTTCATATTTTGGACTCTATAGCTAGTGTATGTTTCTACTTTTGTATAGTTTGTCAATTTCACAAGCCAGACTTTTCCATCATATAATGTTGGATAAAACAAGAAAATAACACTCCATTTTAATTTTTGTATTGGTTTCATTTTGTGTTTATATTTTTCTTTGTGCTTTTAGTCTTAGTTTCAACTTAAAATTGGAATTTCCTTACCGAGGCCCCGTCTGCCCTCAGTGGACGTAAAAGATCCCATGGCACTATTTTGAAGAAGAGTCCTGGCCAATATTTATCCCTCAATCAACATCACTTTTTAAAAAATTATCTGATCATTTATCACTGCTGTTTGTGGGAGCTTGCTGTGTGCAAATTGGCTGCTGCTTTCCAACATTACAACAGTAACTACACTTCAAAAATACTTAATTTGCTGTGAAGTGCTTTGGGAGGTCGTGAAAGGCATTATTTAAATGCAAGCTCTTTCATTTTGATTTCTTCTTTTCAGGTTAAGCAGGGTTAGAGGACGGTGGATAATGTAACCCAATACGTGAAGGGGGTCACTGGAGGGAGAGAGGTGGTCAGGGCGGGGAAAGAGTGGCGAGGGGAGGAAGAAGACAGTGGATGGACAATCGGAAGGGAGTGCTCAGGGGGAGGAGTTCAATTCAGTGGAGGTCGGGGGAGTCTGTGAAGGGGGACTGCAGCCAGTGGTGGATTGGGGGGAGGGAAGAGGGATTGTCAACAAGCAGGGAGGGGGTTGGAACCGGAAATGCAGCCATTGGTGAACTGTGTCGTTTGCTTGAGTAGTAACAGTCAGCTTTAGGTTCTGGTTACAACACTCTTATTCTTCAGCACACACAGTAGTTCCGCAGACAGGGTACAATTACACATCGATAGGCACTCCTTACATTGTACCATCTGCTGTTAGTGGGTGTAAGCTATTTATACATTGCCAATGTGGGTGTTGGGGAAAGTCCTTTCTGTCTCCTATTGGTCCCTTTTTATTGTTGCCGCACCTTATATGGTACTACTCTTCCAGCGGTTTTCCTTCATGTCCAGACTCGCCTGAACTTGCCTTTTCCTTTCTGTTCATTTAACAACATGGATCAATCTGAATTTTGAGCCAGAATGTGGTGGGGAGGAAAATGAAGCAACCCACATCTTGCTGCTCAGTGTGGGGTGTGGCATGGGCCTTCTCTGTTGAGATAGGAGTACTTGCTCATCAGATTGGGGTGGGAAGCTTTTAGTTTTGTTTCCTGTTTTACTTTGCTGATTGTTTTGCTCAGTGAGGAAACCTCCACTGAGGATTTAGGGATTCTTGATCCTCACTGCTACTTGAACTTGTGTTCTTCGAGCCATCATCCTCCAAGGGTTTTTGAGGGTGCTCTGTTTCTGTTGATTCATTTTCTGGAGTGGGGAGCTGGAAGAGGAGTCACATACTGGCTCAATGGGGGTGGCGTAGGGACTGAATACATGCTCCGGGTGGGGGGCGGTAACGAGCCGATTTTTGGGCTTGGTTTGGGGTGGGGTGGGGGTGCTAACTGAAATCTTGCTAGATAGGGGAAGGGGAAATGGGACTGGATACACCATCAGCCAAGAATACATGACTTCAAAATTGCGTACGGTGTCGGTGAATTCCGGCAACAGTAGATCAGCATGCCAATTTCTCCCATCACCTACTGAGCGATACAACTTACTCCATGGTTAGTGATAAAGACCTCTTGTCGAAAGATATCCTCCTGGATCCATTCCACCCATGTTCGGATATGCGCTTGTCTATACTTATCCAGCATGTGCCATTGCTGGAGGGCTGCTTCTTAAGTGGCAGAGATTGAGCTGGTGGAATCATTTGGTGCCTTTTCAGATAGAAATGGTGTGAAGACTACTGCTGCTCTTGCACCAGTATTGTGGCGGTTTAAATTCCTTTTTTCTCTCTGCTAGGAAGGATATGGCCCATCGGTTAGTGTGAATTAATTATTCTTTATTTATCTTTATAGATATAGCTGTCGTGCTCCAGTAAATGTGCTAGTGCAATGCCACCTGGTTGCGAATGTGAGGGACTGCACTGAAAATTCCAATAAACTGCTCAACATCAAATGATTGGTCACATAATGTTAGGTGCTACAACATTGCACTCTGTCTCTCAACATTACGATCATGGTGCCACATGCAAGTTTAGTACCTTTCGGAATCCTGAGACCACTCTATTTTTAATATATAATAGGGTTACATAGATACATAGAAGATAGGAGCAGGAGTAGGCCATCCGGCCCTTCGAGCCTGCTCCGCCATTTAATGAGATCATGGCTGATCCTCCAATTCAGTATCCCGTCCCCGCCTTCTCTCCGTAACCCTTAACCCCTTTTGCCTGTAGAAATATATCTAATTCCCTCTTAAATATATTTAATGAGCTGGCGTACACTGCCCTCTGTGGCAATGAGTTCCACAGGTTCACCACCCTCTGAGTGAAGAAATTCCCCCTCATTTCTGTACTAAATGGTTTAGCCCTTATCCTTAAATTATGTCCTCTAGTTCTGTTCTCACCCGCCAAGGGAAACATTCCTTCTGCATCTAGTCTGTCTAGACCTGTCAGAATTTTATACACTTCTATGAGGTCCCCTCTCAATCTTCTAAACTCCAGTGTGTACATCCCTAAACTACATAGTCTCTCCTCATAGGTCAATCCCGCCATTCCTGGTATCAGCCTGGTGAATCGCCGCTGCACCCCCTCCATGGCAAGAACATCTTTCCTCAGATGAGGCGACCAAAACTGTACACAGTACTCGAGGTGTGGTCTCACCAGTGCCCTGTACAGCTGCAGCAAGGTATCCCTGTTCCTGTATTCCAACCCTTTTGCTATGAAGGCCAGCATACCGTTTGCCTTCTTGACCGCCTGTTGCACCTGCATGCTCGCCTTCAGTGACTGGTGTACAAGAACACCCAGGTCTCTCTGTACTTCCCCCTCTCCCAATTTATTGCCATTTAAATAATAATTTGCCCTCCCGTTCCTGCACCCAAGGTGGATAACTTCGCACTTGTCCACATTATAGTGCATCTGCCATTTATCCGCCCAATCACCCAGTCTGTCCAAATCGCTCTGGAGCTTCCTGGTCTCCTCCTCTGAGCCCACCCCCCCTCCTAGTTTAGTGTCGTCTGCAAATTTGGAAATGCTGCATCCGACTCCCTGATCCAAGTCATTAATGTAAATTGTGAACAGCTGGGGACCCAGGACAGATCCCTGCGGTACACCACTTGTTACTGCCTGCCATTCAGAAAATGAGCCGTTTATTCCAACTCTCTGTTTTCTATCTGACAGCCAGTTCTCTATCCACGTCAATACTTTCCCCTTTATCCCATGAGCTTCAATTTTCCCTGCTAATCTTTTATGTGGGACCTTATCGAAGGCCTTTTGGAAGTCCAGGTACACCACATCTACTGGCTCTCCCCCATCTATTTTACCAGTTACTCCCTCAAAAAATTCCAATAGATTAGTCAAGCACGATTTACCCTTTGTAAATCCATGTTGACTCTGTCCTATCCTGTCCCCATTTGCTAAGTGCTCCGCTATTTCATCCTTAATGATGGACTCCAGCATTTTGCCCACAACTGATGTAAGGCTTACAGGTCTGTAATTACCTGCTTTTTCCCTACCCCCCTTTTTGAATAGTGGGGTAACGTTAGCTACCCTCCAATCCATGGGCACTGTTCCCGAGTCTAATGAATTCTGAAAAATCATACTTAGTGCATCCGCTATCTCTAGGGCCACCTCCTTCAGCACCCTAGGATGCATGTTATCAGGCCCTGGGGATTTGTCCGCCTTCAATCCCTTTAGCTTCCTTAACACCATATCCTTAGAGATATTGATTTGTGTCAGTTCCTCCTTTGCAAATGTCCCTATTTTTCCCGATATCCCAGGGAGGTTTTTTGTGTCTTCCTTCGTAAAGACTGACCCAAAGTATGCATTTAGTTGGTCTGCCATTTCCTTATTTCCCGTTATATATTCCCCCGTATCTGACTGCAATGGGCCAACTTTGGTTTTCACCAGTCTTTTCCTCTTGATATACTTATAAAAGCTTTTGGAGTTAGTTTTTATATTTTCCGCCAGCTTGCTTTCGTAAGCTATTTTTCCCCTCTTGATTAAGCCCTTTGTCCTCCTTTGCTCTATCTTAAACTGTTCCCAATCTTCCGCTCTGGCGCTTTTTTTGGCTATTTTATACGCCCTATCTTTGGATTTTATGCTGTCTCTAATTTCCCCTGTTATCCACGGTTCAGTCACCTTTTTAGATTTCCTTTTATGCCAGATTGGTATAAACAATTTTTGCAATTTTGTCATTCTATCTTTAAATGCTTGCCATTGTTTATCTACCTCCAGTCCTCCCAGGAACGTTGTCCAATCAGACCTACTCAGTTCCCGTCTAATGGCATCATAATTCCCCTTGTTTAAATTCAGGACCTTAGTATCTGAGTCAATTTCTTCGCTCTCCATTTCGAGTGAGAAATCGATCATGTTATGATCGCTCTGACCCAAGGGTCCCCGTACAACAAGATTACTAATTAGTCCCTTCTCATTGCACAGTACCCAGTCCAATATAGCCTGTTCCCGAGTTGGTTCCTCGACATATTGATCCAGATAACCATCCCTTAAACACTCAAGGAATTCCTCCTCCTCATTATTTTTACTGATTAGGCTATTCCAATCTATATGTAAGTTAAAGTCACCTATGATGACAGCTGTGCTCTTATTGCACGCTTCTCTAATTTCCCTCGTGATGCCCTCCCCAACCTCTATTTTACTATTTGGAGGCCTATATACCACTCCTATTAATGTTTTTCGCCCCTCGCTATTTCTTAGCTCCACCCATATAGATTCTGTATTAACTGAGTTAATATCCTTCCTTTCAATTGCATTTATCCCTTCTTTTACCAGCAATGCTACCCCTCCTCCCTTTCTTTTTTGTCGATCCTTCCTAAATACTGAATACCCCTGTATGTTAAGCTCCCAGCCCTGCTCACCCTGCAACCATGTTTCCGTAATCCCAATTAGATCATAATTATTAACCTCTATTTCCACAGCTAATTCATCTACCTTGTTCCTGATGCTTCTCGCATTAAGGTATAAAACCCTTAGGCTTTTTTTATGCTCACATTTTTTATGAATTAGTTTGGCCCTTTGTTTTTTGTTCCTCACCCTTTTACCATTTATTTCTGTCTGCCTTTCACTTTCCTCTATTTCACTACATAGGTTTCTAGCCCCCTGCCATGCTAGTTTAAATGCTCCCGAACTGCTTTATCAAAAATTACCCCTAGAACATCAGTTCCATCTTTGCACAGGTGTAGACCGTCCCTTTTGTATAGGTCACACCTACCACAAAACTGGTTCCAATGCCTCAAAAATTTAAAACCCTCCCTCTTACACCACTGCTCAAGCCACGTATTTAGCCTAACTATCCTGTTCTCTGTACTCTTACTAGCACGTGGCACTGGTAGTAATCCAGAGATTACTACCTTCGAGGTCCTACTTTTTAGCTTGGCTCCTAACTCCCTAAATTCTACTTGTAGGACCTCTTCCCTTTTTTTAGCTACGTCGTTGGTACCAACATGTATCACGACAACTGGCTGTTCCCCCTCCCCCCCCTCCAGAATGTTCTGCACCCGCGCCGAGACATCCTTGACCCTTGCACCAGGGAGGCAACATACCATCCTGGAGTCTCGGTCGCGACCACAGAAACCCCTATCTATTCCCCTTACAATCGAATCCCCTATTACTATAGCCCTGCCACTCTTTTCCCTCCCTTCTTTGCAACAGAGCCAGTCATGGTGCCATGAGCCTGGCTGCTGGTGCCTTCCCCCGATGAGTCATCCCCCCCGACAACAGCACCTAAGGCGGTGAACCTGTTGCTAAGGGAGACAACCCCAGGGGATTTCTGCACTACCTTCCTGCCCTTGCTCTGCCTTTTGGTCACCCATGTACTATCTACGCTGGCCTTAACCTGCGGTGTGACCAACTCACTAAATGTGCTATCCACAACCCTCTCAGAATCGTGGATGCTCCAAAGTGAGTCCATCCGCAGCTCAAGGGCCGTCATGCGGTCCCACATGAGCTGCAGCTGGACACACTTCCCGCACACATGGTTGTCAGGGACACAGGAAGCGTCCCTGATTTCCCACATGTTAGAGGAGGAGCATGACACAGGTCCGAGCTCTACTGCCATGACTTAACCCTTATATTACTTTTTAATTTTCTAGTTTTAGTTTATTTATTGACTTTTGTTTTCCCGAAGCTTACTTAGACCAATGTATACTGTACTCCTCTTATTCCTTTTTAAACTAACCAAATCCCACTAGTTTTAGTTTTACTTTCTAGGAAGGTTTGAGGAAAGTACTTACCAGTTAGTCTTACCTCCCTGGTCTTTCGCTGACTTCCAGGTCTTGTGTCCCCTTGGTCCTACGCCGACTTCCCGCTCCTCCCGGTTCCTGCCCTGCTGAAAAGAAACTGAGACCAAAAAATTTGTGACCTCTGTTTTTAGACTGCTAAAAGACTAGTAGGTTAGAGGAGGAGGGCGGGTGGGGGTTCCTACTCTGCAGGAACTCGGGTTTAAGCCACCACCCTCCTTAAATGCTGTTCACCTGGGTGCTTCCCACCTGGTCCGCTTCCGGTCTCGTCTCTCCCGACACTGGCCTCTGCAAAAAAGCCCGCGAAAGTGAGTTTAAATACTCACTGTGCTGCTGCTCTCTCCGCTCCCGACACTGGCCTCTGCAAAAAAGCCCGCGAAAGTGAGTTTAAATACTCACTGTGCTGCTGCTCTCTCCGCTCCCGACACTGGCCTCTGCAAAAAAGCCCGCGAAAGTGAGTTTAAATACTCACTGTGCTGCTGCTCTCTCCGCTCCCGACACTGGCCTCTGCAAAAAAGCCCGCGAAAGTGAGTTTAAATACTCACTGTGCTGCTGCTCTCTCCGCTCCCGACACTGGCCTCTGCAAAAAAGCCCGCGAAAGTGAGTTTAACTACTCACTGTGCTGCTGCTCTCTCCGCTCCCGACACTGGCCTCTGCAAAAAAGCCCGCGAAAGTGAGTTTAAATACTCACTGTGCTGCTGCTCTCTCCGCTCCCGACACTGGGTTACAGGGTGACATGCAACAACTATTATCCCTAAATATTCAATACCTTAAATTAATATTTATATATAATTTCCAGTTTTCTTGTGCAAGATAAGACTGCAGTTTACACAGAACAGGGACATGAAAATAGAATAACTATAGACAGACAGCCTAAGTGGGTAAGGTTCTGCAGGCCATAAAATGAGCTAAACTGAATAGGTAGAAAGTTCATAGATTAATTAAGGACAGCCAGCATGGAGCTGTAAAAGGCAATTAGTGTCTGACAAATTTAATGAAGATCTTTTGAGGGATGTTGTGTATATATGGATTTTAAAAAGGTATTTGATAAGGTGTTGTCCAGGAGGCTTGTTGGTTAAAATGAAGGTACACCGTACTAAAGGGAATTTGGTTGGAGAAATAGCATGTTGGTTAAAAGACAGAACATTAATGGCTAATGGATGTTATTTGGCTTGGAGGGATGTAAACAATGGTGTCCCCAGTGATTGGGACCCCTGCATTCACACGTGTATATAGTGTGTGCGCCGAAATGCAAGGACAGGCTATCGACGTGGCTGGCTTAATCCAAAGAGTTGGCAGAACTAGCAAGGTGAGATTGGGGGAAAAAATATAGTAATTAAAAAAAATAAAAACATTTTAAGTGACAAACCACACATAAGGATTCTCAGCGACAAAGTGAATGCTGAGAAAAGACCAAATGTGCACTAAGGGGTAAAACTTGAAAAGGACTAGAGGAGTAGAGAGCTCAGTGGTTTGGATACATGAATCTTTCAAAAAGTGGGCGGACAAGTTGATAAAGCTGTAGAAATAATAATGTATGGGATCCTAGGCTTTGTAAACATGGGCAGAGGTGATGCTAAATCTATACAAGTCATTGATTAGGTTGCATTTAGAATATTGCATCCTGATTTGGATGCACTATTTTAGGAAAGATGTCAAGGCCATGGAGAGGGTGCAGCAGAGATTCACTAAGATGATACTAGCGATGAAGGTCTTTAGTTATACTAACCAGGGCTCTTTTCACTAGAGCAGAGCAGAGAAGGTTAAGAGGAGATTTGTCAACTTTTCAGAATTTAGAACTATGTTTTAATACGGTAACTAAGGAAACAAAACAACTATTTCCACTAGTTAGTAAGTTGGTAACTGGACGCCAAACATTCAAGATCATTAAAAGATTGATGGAAGAAGTGTGGTTTTTTTTTTAATACAGAGCATTGTTCGGACCTCAGATTCCCTACCAGAAATGGTGGTGGAAGCAGAACTCTTAATAGTTTTTAAAAGGAAAATGGATAAATGTTTGGGGGGGGGGGGGAAAGAAAAATTTAAACGGGCAGGAGAATGGTATTGTGTCAACTCTGAGAGCTGGCACAGGTGCGATAGGTTGAATGGGCTCTTTCTCTGTTGTAACATTTGTTAAAGAGGCACTATAACTTGAAGTGTACCTAATTGTACTCTGAGTTGGCCAGACAAGAAGAATTTCTGGAGTAACTGTTTCTACCACTCCATGTCTGAGAATGCTTGTGTGAGGATTTTCACTTCAAAAAAATTGTTTTTTTTTACTCTTACAATTTTTTTCACTCTCCCTTTACCAGTTCTGCCAACTCTGGACTTAGCCAGCCATGTCGGTAACCTGGAGATCTCTACCCAACTCTGACATTAATGTTCCATCGATTGATATCTTGGGGCTGCTGCCCGTTTGATTTCCTCTTCCTTGTGGCTAATTTTTATTTGAAGTTCTAATGCACTAAGCTGCCCTGCCCTGCCCTGCTTATTTCACTTAACATTTTCTTTCTTAAATAGTTACTTTGCCTCAGTATTTACCAGGGAGACTAACAAGGTGGGCATGACATTGGAAGAAGAGAACAAAAAAGATATCAAGACATTTAAGATAGAAAGGGGGAAGATAATTGATGAACTAATCAAACTCAAGAGAGGATAAAACCCCTGGTCCGGATGGATTGCATCCGCGCATATTAAAAGAAGTTGGGGAAGAGATAGCCGAAGCACGATTACATATATATAAAAATTCATTTGAAAAGGAAATAGTGCCAGAGGACTGGTGGACAGCAGGGAAGTTATTTTAAACTTGTATTTGAACCTTGGTTAGACCACACTTAGAGCACTGTGCACAGTTCTCGTCTCCATATTATAAAACGGATATCGAGGTACTGGAGACGGTACAAAAAAGATTTACAAGGATGATACCAGAACGGAGAGGCTGAACAGGCTGCAGCTCTTTTTCTCTAGAAAAGAGAAGACTGAGGGGTGACCTGATGGAAGTCTTTAAGATTATGAATGGGTTTGATAGGGTAGACGTAGAGAAGATGTTTCTACTTGTGGGGAGACCAAAACTGGGGCCATTAATATAAAATAGTCACTAATAAACCCAACAGGGAATTCAGGAACAACTTCTTTACCCACAGAGCGGTGAGAATGTGGAACTCGCTACCACAAGGACGAATAGCAGAGATGCCTTTAAGGGGAGGCTGGATAGCACATGAGGGAGAAAGGAATAGAAGGATATGCTGATAGCGTGAGATGAAGAAGGATGGGAGGAGGCTCTTGTGGAGCATAAACTCCAATATAAACGGGAACGATCGCATAGTGGTTAGCTTACTGGACAAGTAATCCAGAGGCCTGGACTGATGATCCAGAGACGTGAGTTCAAATTCCACCACGGCAGCTGGGGAATTTACATTCAGTTAATTAAATAAATCTGGAATAAAAAGCTAATATCAGTAATGGTGACCAAGAAACTATCGGATTGTCGTAAAAACCCATCTGGTTCACTAATGTCCTTTAGGGAAGGAAATCTGCTGTCCTTACCTGAAATGGCCTAGCAAGCCACTCGGTTGTACACAAACGCTATGAAATAATAAGAATAAAACTGGACGGACTACCTGGCATCGAGCTCTGCACCGGCTTTGGACACGACAATGGCACACCCAGCCCAGTCAACCCTGCAAAGTCCTCCTCACTAACATCTGGGGATTTGTGCCAAAATCGGGAGAGCTGTCCCACAGACGAGTCAAGCAACAGCCTGACATAGTCATACTCACAGAATCATACCTTTCAGCCAATGTCCAGATTCCTCCATCACTATCCCTGGGTATGTCCTGCCCCACCGTGGTATACAGTCAGGAGGAGGTGGCCCTGGGAGTCCTCAACATTGACTCTGGACCCCATGAAGTCTCATGGCTTCAGGTCAAGCACGGGCAAGGAAACCTCCTACCGTCCTCCCTCAGCTGATGAATCAGTACTCCTCCATGTTGAACACCACTTGCAAGAAGCACTGAGGGTAGCAAGGGCACAGAATGCACTCTGGGTGGGGAACTTCAATGTCTATCACCAAGAGTGGCTCGGTAGCACCACTACTGACCGAGCTGGCCGAGTCCTAAAGGACATAGCTGCCAGACGAGGACTGTGGCAGGTAGTGGGAGAACCCACTTGACCTCGTCCTCCCCCATCTACCTGTCACAGATGCATCTGTCCATGACAGCATTGGTAGCAGGGACCACCGCACAGTCCTTGTGGAGACGAAATCTTGTCTTCACACTGAGGACACCCTCCATCGTGTTGTGTGGCACTACCACCGTGCTAAATGGGACAGATTCAGAACAGATCTAGCAGCTCAAAACTGGGAATCCATGAGGCGCTGTGGGCCATCAGTAGCAGCAGAATTGTATTCCACCACAACCTGTAAACGCATGGCCTGGCATATCCCTCACTCTACCATTACCATGAAGCCAGGGGACCAACCCTGGTTCAATAAGGAATGCAGAAGAGCATGCCAGGAGCAGCACCAGGCGTACCTAAAAATGAGGTGCTGACCTGGGGAGCTGCAACACAGGACTACATGCATGCTAAAAAGCGGAAGCAGCATGCTATAGACAGGGCTAAACGATCCCACAATCAACGGATCAGATCAAAGCTCTGCAGTCCTGCCACATCCAGTCGTGAAGGGTGGTGGACAATTAAACAACTAACAGGGAGGAGGAGGCTCCAGGAATATCCCCATCCTCACTGATGACGAAACCCAGCACGCGAGTGCAAACATAGAAACATAGAATCTAGGAGCAGGAGTAGGCCATTCGGCCCGTCGAGCCTGTTCCACCATTCAATATGATCATGGCTGCTCATCCAAATCCAGTACCCTGTCCCTGCTTTAATCCCCACAGTATACATATCCCACACTACCCCCGTAACCCCACGTATTTAATTCCCCCTAACATATCCCATCCTATCCCCATAACCCCACATATTTAATCCCCCCCTAACAATAAGGGTCAATTAATCATAGCCAAATCAACCTAACCCGCACATTTTTGGACAAAGGACAAGGCTGAAGCGTTTGCAACCATCTTCAGCCAGAAGGGCCGAGTGGATGATCCATATCGGCCTCCTCTTGAGGTCCCCACCATCACCGAAGCCAGTCTTCAGCTAATTTTTTTTAAATTATGGGATCAGGGCATCGCTGGCAATGCCAGCATTTATTGCCCATCCTTAGTTGCCCTTGAGAAGGTGGTGGTGAGCCGCCGCCTTGAACCGCTGCAGTCCGTGTGGTGATGGTACTCCCACAGTGCTGTTAGGTAGGGAGTTCAGGATTTTGACTCAGTGACGATGAAGGATCGGCGATATACTTCTAAGTCAGGATGGTGCGTGACTTGGAGGGGAACTTGGAGGTGGTGGTGTTCTCATGCGCCTGCTGCCCTTGTCCTTCTAGGTAGAAGAGGTCGCGGGTTTGGGAGGTGCTGCCGAAAAAGCCTTGGCGCGTTGCTGCAGTGCATCTTGTAGATGGTGCACACTGCAGCCACGGTACACCGGTGGTGGAGGGAGTGAATGTTTAAGGTGGTGGATGGAGTGCCAATCAAGCGGGCTGCTTTGTCCTGGATGGTGTCGAGCTTCTTGAGTGTTGTTGGAGCTGCACTCATCCAGGCAAGTGGAGAGTATTCCATCACACTCCTGACTTGTGCTTTTGTAGATGGTGGAAAGGCTTTGGGGAGTCAGGAAGTGAGACACTCACCGCAGATTACCTAGCCTCTGACCTGCTCTTGTTGCCACAGTGTTTATGTGACTGGTCCAGTTAAGTTTCTGGTTAATGGTGACCCCCAGGATGTTGATGGTGGGGGATTCGGCAATAGTAATGCCAATGAATGTCAAGGGGAGGTGGTTAGACTCTCGCTTGTTGGAGATAGTCATTGCCTGGCACTTATGTGGCGTGAATGTTACCTGCCACTTATCAGCCCAAGCCTGAACGTCGTCCAGGTCTTGTTGCATGCGGGCATGGACTGCTTCATTATCTGTGGAGTTGTGAATGGCGCTGAACACTGTGCAGTCATCAGCGAACATCCCCATTTCTGACCTTATGCTGGAGGGAAGGTCATTGATGAAGCAGCTGAAGATGGTTGGACCTAGGACACTGCCCTGAGGAACTCCTGCAGTGATGTCCTGGGGCTGTGATGATTGACCTTCAACCACCACAACCATCTTCCTTTGTGCTAGGTATGACTCCAGCCAGTGGAGCGTTTTCCCCCTGATTCCCATTGACTTCAGTTTTACTAGGGCTCCTTGATGCCAGACTCGGTCAAATACTGCCTTGATGTCAAGGGCAGTCACTCTCACCTCACCTCTGGAATTCAGCTCCTTTGTCCATGTTTGGACCAAGGCTGTAATGAGGTCGGGAGCCGAGTGGTCTTGGCGGAACCCAAACTGGGCATCAGTGAGCAGGTTATTGGTGAGTATGTGCCGCTTGATAGCACTGTCAATTCAATTCACTCTACGTGATATCAAGAACCGGCTGAGTGCACTGGATGCAGCAAAGGCTATGGTCCCTGACAATATCCCGGCTGTCGTGCTGAAGACGTGCTCCAGAACTCGCTGCACCTCTAGCCAAGCTGTTCCAGTACAGCTACAACACTGGCATCTACCCGACCAATGTGGAAAACTGCCCAGGTATGTTCTGTCCACAAAAAGCAGGACAAATCCAATCCGGCCAATTACTTCCCCATCAGTCTACTCTCAATCATCAGCAAAGTGATGGAAGGTGTCGTCGACTGTGCTATCTCACCAATAACATGCTCACTGATGCTCAGTTTGGCTTCCGCCAGGACCACTCGGCTCCAGACGGGAAAGGAGGGGGAGGAATTTCTGAAATGTGTTCAGGAGAATTTCCTTGACCAGTATGTCCTTGGCCCAACTAGGAAGGAGGCATTGCTGAATCTGGTGCTGGGGAATGAGGTGGGCCAGGCTGACCAAGTGTCTGTGGGAGAACACTTGGGTATGAGTGATCATCGTATCATAAGATTTAGATTAGCAATGGAGAGGAGCAAGGAACAATCTAGAGTGGAACTTCTAAATTGGAATAGGGCTAACTTCAATGGGATGCGAAAGGATCTAGCCAGGGTAAAATGGAACCAAAGACTGACAGGAAAAACTGTAACTGAACAATGGAGGAGATGTTCCAAGTACAGGCTAGGTACATTCCAACAAGAGGGAAGGGTAAGGGAACCGAAGCAAAGGCTCCTTGGATGACGAGGGAGATAGAGAAGATGATAAAACAAAAAAAAAGGTGTATGATGCATGTCGGGTAAATTCTTCAAGGGAGAACCAGACCAAATACAATAAGTTGAGAGGGGAAGTGAAGATGAAAATAAGATTGGCAAAGAGAGAATATGAGAGTAGAATGGTGGTTAACATAAAAGGGAACCCAAAAATCTTCTACCGACATGTAAACAGTAAATGGGTAGTAAGAGGCGTGGTGGGGCCTATTAGGGACAAAGAAGGTGATATATGCTTAGAGGCGCAGGGCAAGGCCAGAATACTCAATGAGTACTTTGTATCGGTGTTTACTAAGGAGGGGGATGCTGACAAAATATCAGTAGAAGCAATGGAACGGGTGAAAATTGATAGACAGGATGTACTAGAAAAGCTGGGTATGCTTAGGAGTGGATAAGTCGCCTGGTCCAGATGGCTTGCATCCCAGGTTGCTAAGGGAAGTGGGGGAGGAGAAAGCGGAAGGACTTGCCATAATTTTCCAATCTTCCCTAGATGCGGGGGAGGTGCCTGAGGATTGGAAAGCGGCAAATATGACACCGTTGTTCAAGAAAGGGTGTAAGGACAATCCTAGTAACTAAAGGCTGGTCAGTTTAACATCAGTGGTGGGTAAAGTTTTAGAAACAATAATCAAGGAAAAAGTTAACGGGCTCTTGGAGAGATTTAAGCTAATTAAGGAGAGCCAACACGGATTTGTAAAAGGCAGATCATGTTTGATTAATCTAATTGAATTTTAGTAAAAAGGAGGATTGATGAAGGAAATGCAATGGAAGTTGTCTACATGGATTTTCGGAAGGCGTTTGACAAAGTACCACATGGAAGGCTGGTTAACAGAATTGAGGCTTATGGAATAGGTGGGTCAGTGGCAGCTTGGATAAGGAATTGGCTTAAGGACAGAAAACAGCGAGTTGTGGTAAATGGCTGTTTTTCAGGCTGGAGGATGGTAGACAGTGGTGTTCCCCAAGGTTCAGTGCTGGGGCCACTGCTTTTTTTGATATATATAAATGACTTGGATATTGAAATACAGAATAGAATTTCTAAATTTGCCGATGACACCAAACTTGGGGGTGTGGCAAACAGTGAAGATAATGCCAATCGACTGCAACAGGACAGAGATAGGCTAGCAGAATGGGCAGACAAGTGGCAGATGGAATTTAATACGGAGAAGTGTGAGGTGATGCATTTTGGCAGAAGGACCAGGGAGAGGCAATATCCACTTAATGGCACAGTTTTAAAGAGTGTGCAGGGACAGAGGGACCTGGGAGTTAATGTGCATAGGTCCCTGAAGGTGGCAGGACATATTGAGAGAGTGGTTAGCAACGCATATGGGATCTTAGGCTTCGTAAATAGAGGTATTGAGTACAAAAGTAGAGAAGTTCTGCTGAACCTTTATAAAGTGCTGGTTAGGCCACAACTGGAGTATTGCGTCCAGTTCTGGTCACCACACTTTTTAGGAAGGATGTGAAGGCCCTTGAGAGGGTGCAGAGGAGATTTACCAGAATGGTTCCGTGGATGGGGGATCTTAGCTACAAGGACAGGTTGGAGAAACTGGATTTGTTTTCATTAGAGCAAAGGAGGTTGAGGGGTGATTTGATAGAGGTGTACAAGATAATGACAGGTTTGGATAGGCTAGACGGGGAAAGGCTGTTCCCACTAGTTGATGGTACGAGGACTGGTGGACACAGATTGAAGGTTTTGGGCAAGAGATACAGGGGGGATGTGAGGGAAAAAAATTTTTACGCAGTGAGTGGTGAGGAACTGGAACTCGCTGCCGACGGAAGTGGTGGAAGCGGACACACTCAATGTTTTCAAGGGGAGACTGGATAGGCACTGGACAGAAATAAACTTGCAGGGCTATGTTGATAGAGCGGGGGAATGGGACTGACTGGATTGCTCTACAGAGAGCCGGCACGGACTCGATGGGCCGAATGGCCTCCTACTGTGCCGTTGTGACTCTATGACCATCCTGACTTGGAAATATATCGCCGTTCCTTCATCGTCACTGGGTCAAAATCCTGGAACTTCCTCCCTAACAGTACTGTGGGAGTACCTTCACCACAAGGACTGCAGCGGTTTAAGGTGGCCGCTCACCACCATCTTTTCAAGGGCATTTAGGGATGGGCAATAAATGCTGGCCTTGCCAGTGACTCCCACATCCCAGGAATGAATAAAAAATATAAACCAGTTCGGCCGAATTGCCAGTTTCTTTGCAGTAGACTTGATGTAATTCTTCTTCTCTTCCCCACAGGTGTATGTTTCATATGATTATGGAAAGACCTTCAGGAGAATTAAAGATCAGTTCAAGCTAGAAGATGGAACAAAAAACCAGACAGTTATTGCTCAGTTTTACCACAGTCCAGCAGATAACAAACGGGTAAGGAACATTTCTTGTAATGTTTGCAAAAGTTGTTTAAATACGACCTTCATTTCAAATACCGTTGATATTCACAGTTTTTTTGAATTTGTACGGTGCCTTATTATTGCAACATGTTGACATCCCCTTCCTGTGGTCTACCGAGTTTCCCAAAGCTGTGTTGATATGAGTTGCCATCAGTTGTTTTATTGCACAGCCTCCCTTTATGCTAGAGGATTGTGGCTGTTGGGCATCTTATTTGCCTCTGTCAGTGCATGTGCTTTGGATCCTAAATTTTAATCCACTGATTTCAGTGCAAAAATGTAAACTTTCTTGTAAGACATTTGGGCTAATTGTAGGAAGATGCATCTTACCCCTGTTGTGAATCAGTGAGACAAGTGGAGTGTGAAAAGCTAGAAATGTGTAGAGTTCAGCTGTAGTAAGGGGTTAACTGTAAATTGCAGTTGGCCTAAATTTATATGAGTTAAGCCAGGGGTTCTCAACCGGGGTTTTCAAGGGGTCCGCCAAATCATCATCTTTCAGAATAAAATCTTTTTAAAAGTCCCATTCTGCGAGCAGGGTCATCAATAAAAAGAGCGAGACTGATCTCTACCGATGCCCGTGCTGCCCCGTTTATTACTAAGAATGAGACCTCGAAATAGGCTCATTTTTTAACCCACCTCCAGAAACAAAGAGGGTAGTTTGGTTGGGCCGATGTGCCGCTGATGTTGGAGGAGAGGAAGAGGAAACCCTCTCCTCCCCCAGATCTGTTGGTGACAGAGTTGGCAGCGGGTTCTTTTCCCGGCAGGCCGCATGTTGCGCGCTCTCCTGCCTGCCATCTTTAAATCGGGTAAGGGGAGCAGCAGGTCGGTGGGGTTTGATGTCCGTTTTGTGGGATAATGGGCTGAGCATTAACCAAAGAGTATCGGTGAATGTTCGGCTGACGTCACCTTTATGCGGCTGGCCACTGCTTGTCCGTGGCAGCTGTTTACAGAGCCGAGCACGGCACGGGCGGCTGGTCAAACTGCCTGCTGCTGCCGGGAGCTCACGATTCCTGGTCCGAGTCCCAGGGGCATCACTCATGCAAGGTGCGGTCGGCCATGGAAGTTGACCACCATTATACATATAAACTAACACCATTTTTCATTGGGAAGTGAGGCTGGAGCTTAGGTGCACATCGTATATGGTGATCCATCTGATTTTCTGTTATGGGATCTTGCTGTGCGCGAATTTGCTGCTGGTTTTTTTACCACATGACAGGAGCCACTCTTTAAAAAAAAAAAAAAATAGTTGTGTTGTGTTATGGAATTTTTATAACACGGGAGGGGAGGTTTTAGAAGCAGAAAGGTTGAGATCCCCTGAGTTAAACTACTGTCATTGAAAACTCAGCAGGAGACTCGCAACATCTCTTTTTCCCCCCTCTTCACCCCCAGCTACAAACTGTGATGGAAAAGGACCCTGTCCCATTGCAACCCCTCATTAGGTGGAACATTTCGCCCTGGCCCACCTCTTCCAGACCCATCTTTTGTTTCTTTATTTGTCCCATTGCCATCTCCTGCCTTGTACAACCATACCTTTTGTAATTCAATCTCTCCTGCCTTCCACCCTATCACAGACCTTCCCTTTTGTTTTGTTCTTTCCTTTCTCTTCCCAACACCCCCTTTCCCTGCCTCTACACTTAAAATCTGTTACATCTCTAACTTTTTTTCCAGTTCTGACGAAAGGTCATTGACCTGAAACGTTAACTCTGTTTCTTTCTCCACAGTCGCTGCCTGACCTGCTGAGTATTTCCAGCATTTCCTGTTTTTATTTGTATTGTAGTTGATAATTAGCATTGATTTAATCGAACTCACTTTGAAACGAAAAACAAATAATTAAGTAGAATAGTTTATCTAACATATTACTAATTTAAGAGCTATTGTAATTCTGAAGTTCTGGTGGCTTTTAATTTAATTTCTCCAAAATGTGATTTATATAATTTACTCAAGGAAATATAATTTTAAATGTAGGAAGTCGCATTTTGAAGTTTGGCTACCAAGTATTGTTGGCTAATTGACTTCATACCAATTTGTGGTAATGACATTGTAGAGGTAAAAATACATTTTTAGTACTAACTGCAGCAACAAGTATATTATATAATAGCCTAATGGTGCAGTTAATACATTTTATCTTGTTGGCTATTACTTTATGGAGTCAAATTTAAGCCATATAGGTACATATGTATACATGCCCTTTTTTCTGTGTTCTCAGTACATGTTTGCGGATACCAAAAATCACTACTTGTGGATCACGCTCAACTTCTGCACTGATTTCAAGGGCTTCAGAATTCCATTCAGTCCTACCGATCTTCTCATGCACAGCCGGGATTCCAATCTTGTGCTGGGGTATGACAGCTCTCATCCAAACAAACAGGTATTGTTATTCTTTTGTCTCGGCCCTGCTATCTGTGGGCATTACTGATGGGCAATCCAGTAGAGCGTAAGGAGGAGAGGAATCCTGGTTGCAAGGTACTAGTTCTAAAATGGAAGGAATAGATATTGGCTCACTAGAATTTATCCTCGAGGCTTTCAAAACCAAACGAGAGCGTATAAGGCATGTTCGGTGCAGGAACATAACTGGACTCCTCGTAAAAATATTTGCGTGCTGTGCAGAAACCAAAGGAATCTTTTTCCATGTAGCTTCCCTGTAGTAAGGAAATTATAAACACTTATCTGAATATATATATCAGCAAGCCATCTAGAAGGGGTCTACATTAAACCAGAACATCCCAGTTTAGACACTCTACTTGTTTCTGACCTGTAAGAGGACATTTTGGGAAGGTGCTTCATGTCTCTGTGACTTTGTTGTACATGTTTCACTGCGTACTGGTTTAGCTTAGAGTGAAGGGTAGTACCGGCTGTGCCAGCCCTGCTCTATGATGAACAGGAGGAACATATCGGGAGGAGGAAGCAGCAGAGTGTCGTTCTTCCCTTGCAACCAAATTCTAATAAAACTCCTCCTAATAATGGGTGACTGATATGAGATGGAGTGATCAATGAACTGAATCTTCAATCTCTGGATTGCAGTCTGAACATTTTAACTATTCTTTTGGGTCTAAAGTTTTGTAACTCTTGAGCTTATGAAACATTCAAACAAGGCAAATAAAATGGAGATTTCAAAAAAAAAAACAGTGAATACTACAAATTTTAAATTGAAACATGGATGTTAGAAATAAACACAGCATCTGGGGAAAAAAGTGATTCTTCAGATACCACCCAAAATAGTCCTGCCCAAAAGTGTTAAATCTACCGATTCTGATGAAGGTTCCCACGTGAAATTCCATCCTAACTTTCTCTCAGATGCTGACCTAATATACTTGGCTACATTTCTGTTTCTTTGTTAGAAAATAATGAATCCATGCATTAACACCCTCTCAGAATAGCTCTGTAAACCTTGTGCTCTTCCCCCAACCTTTGCATACAAGACCTTGATCTATATTTGTACTTAGTTCTTTTTCTCCATTTGCTGTCAGCAGTCCTGCTGTTGCATGCCAGTTAGAGGCTGATGAAGCTATCGGTTTCATCTTTTCATGATGTATACAGGCATAAATATTTATTTAGTTGCTTAATTGACCATTGCAAATTTTAATTGCCAAATTTCTCTTTTTTCTCTCTCAGCAATGACTTTTTGCTGGAATAAAATATCTCAGTCAACTTGAGTGGCAACTATTCATGTTTGATCCTTAACAATGAGTATAGCCAGGCTTTTAAACCCACAAAGCAATCCCAGTCATGGATCCTGAATTGGCTTGACAGATGGTTCAAATTGACTAGATGTGCATCCTCCAGAGGAAGGTAGTGTCTTCTTCAAGGCAGCCGATTCTTGCTGACTTCCTGACTGGGGAGTTGGCAAGTGGCACGCTAATGAGGCCTGGCCTTTAAAATCGAAGCGTGAGAAAAAGCAGGGAGAGCACCACATTGGCTTCCTAGCAGGGCTATTGCATTCAGTTTCTCAGAACTCCTCGGCCATTTGAGGGAATAATTTGTTGATCCTACAAAAGAGGTGTTGGAGGCTTCCTTTTGTATCGTCAGAGAGGGGATTCACCAAAGCCAGGAGAATGGTGTATTTTACTTCTGTTTATTCTTTTGTCCCCGAAGAGGAATGGAGGTTCCCCATCCAAACTAGGTCTGAGTCTAGATCAACTCCTTACTTGAATAAGGGTTAATTTTCTCTCACTTCGATTGCTCACAGCCTTCTGTTAAGTCCTTCATATCACATTGTAATTATGCCAGCTTTTGCAGCTTGGAGCCATAGAGACTGCGGACTCGATTTTTAACTCCTGGGCGGGAACGCGGCAAATCAAGCAGCAGCATGCCTGTCCAGGAGTGGCAGTGGCAGGCTCAGCCGATTTTAAAGGCCAGGCCTCATTAGCGTGCCACTTGCCGACTTCCCAGACAGGAAGTCAGCAAGAACCAGTTGCCCGGCCTTTCAAATCGGGCGTGAGGAGGCCACCGTCAGGGACCCAGGGGTACGGTCCTTGGCACAGGTAGGTGATCTGGGAGGGGAACCAGGTTGGCGGAGGGCGGGAGGAAGCCTGGGGCAGGGGAGGCCCACGGTTTTCTTGTGAGGCCCAGAGGAACACTCCTACTCCACTTGGCACACAACAAAACTAAAACCAAAAAAAGTTTGAAAACTTACTTTCCTTTTCTGGTCCTAGCTGTTCCTGGCGGGAAAGCCACTACTGCTCCCCAGCTCAGGCCTCAGATTGAAATGGCAGTTCAGACCCCTTTGATGTAATCGGAGCCCAATCTGCATATTTAAAGATGACCCCTCCGGCTTGGGGTGGGTGTCGATGCCTACAATTTAAAATTGCAGACGGCAGGAATGGAGTGAGTAAACCCCTCCCACTCTATTTAACCTCCCGCCTGGTTTCCGCCAGATGGGGGAAGTTAAAATTGAGCCCTACATCTTTGGAATTCAGGCACTTCAATGGGAATGGTGCAGTTGGTGTCTTTTATTGGATGAATCTGTTCGAATGTGTGCTTAGGTGTTGCCTGTCCTATGAAGTGTGTTTTTATCTTGCAGCTTTGGAAGTCCGATGACTTTGGACAAACTTGGATCTTGATTCAAGAGCATGTCAAATCCTTCTACTGGTATGCATATTTATGTCATGTTTATTTTTATATATTATTGTGTGTAAGTTGGAGCTGCTTAAAATGATGTACGTTACAGTGTATTTTTTTCTTTTGAAGAAAGAACAGCAAAGATTCCCCAGATTTAATCACTTCACTGCTTTTGGATGTGAGGCTGCAGTCAGTATTGTGTATTGCTGTGTACAACTAAAATTTGCTTTGGAGTGGAAGGTTAGCCTGTTGTAGTCTTTTTGAAGCCGTTTGCCAAGTTTATCTTTGAATGATATGTAGCTCCTGTGGAGAACTGTGCATCTTGGACTCTCCCAAACACAGATAATTGTGCACGGCAAGGAGCAAGCTGCAACCGGGAAAAGATATAATAAGTTTTCCTTTCTTTGCGTGTTTGTCCACTTTGTTTACTGTATATACCCTTAGGGTCTCCCTGTGCAATGTACAGCTCCCTGTCAGTGAGGGCATTCAATGACGTGCGCCCCCACCATGTCTCTGCAACAAGTTGGTCTGTTGGGAGGAATGAGAGAGCAGCTTGCAGTGACTTACTTTGGATTGACCCCAGAGATTAGGGACATGGTTATGGGAAAAATCCCGATTGCAAGGCTGTCCTACTTAGTGGTACAGCACCTATCAGTTACTGGACTGCTGCACCAGTGGGCTATTAATGTTTTCAGAAACTGCAGTTATACTTGGTGATTGATTTTGCAGGGGTGTGGAACCATATGACTCGTCTACTACAGTTTATGTTGAACGACATGAGCCAATAGGTTCCTCAAGCATCATCAAAAGCACGGACTTCTTTCAGACTGATGAACACCGTGAGATCGTGTTGGAAGGAGTAGATGACTTCCAGTTACAAGACAAATACATGTTTGCCACAAAGAAGGTGGTGAGTATTCAGAAATATGCCTTCTGAAGTTCTGTTGGTTAAAGAGGAAGCAAAATGTAGGAAAACATTGTACTATCTAAATATCCCCTTAATATTGATCTTGGGGCGTTTAATAATAATAACTGTGTACTATAAACAAATCCATTACACGACCAAATTAATTTTTCTAGGAGTATGTTCTTCAGCTGTTACTCGGAAAAAGAAAAAGAAAGACTTGCATTTCTATAGCGCCTTTCACGACCTCAGGATGTCCCAAAGCGCTGTACAACCAATGAAGTTCTCTTGAAGTGTGGTCACTGTTGTAATGTAGGAAACGCAGCAGCCAATTTGCGCACAGCAAGCTCCCACAAACTGCCATGTGATAATGACCAGATAATCTTAATTTGTGATTTTGATTGAGGGATAAATATTGGCCAGGACACCGGGGATAACTCCCCTGCTCCTCTTCGAAATAGTGGCTGTGGGATTGTTTACGTCCACCTGAGAGGGCAGACGGGGCCTCGGTTTAACGTCTCATCTGAAAGACGCACCTCTGACAGTGCAGCACTCCCTCAGTACTGCACTGGAGTGGCAGCCTAGATTTCTGTGCTCAAGTTTCTGGAGAGAGAAAGGTGTATATTATTTATGTAATTGTCCTCATATTTTGTCTTTCTCTTAAATTGGTCTGTTTTTTTCCTTCTCCCCTCAATTTGTCTTTGTTCAGGGCTCGTCAGTTCAAATCTGTTATTGGATTGATTTTTCTCCTCCATTCAGTCTGATCAATTCCAGCCTGTTTGCTTAATCAGTTCCAGCTATTTTATTTTAGAATAATGCTAAAATGGCAGAGGTGCATTTAATTTAGCAAGCTGAACCAGAATGATTCTCCATAATAAAACCATCAGCTAAAGTTAACTAACAGAAATAGAGCAGAATATGCTGGAAAGACACAGCAGGTCAGTCAGTATCTGAAGAGCTTCACTGAGCCATGTTTTGCATTTCCAGCTCTTTCTGTTTTTATTTCAGATTATGAGCCTTTGCAGTTTTCCCCTTTTTTATATTTGTATGGTTATCAAACAAATGGTACCAGGTAAATGTGAATTTTTATGAAACTTACATTTGTCATTTTTTAGTTTTTCCAACACTAAGATCAATATTGAGGGGATATTTATGTGGGGAAGTTTTCTTCTCCTATATCTTTGTTTCCGTTTAAGAAAGGTATTGTACTGATAAACTGAAACAAAACGAGGATTTGGGGAGAACAGAAAATGCCGAATGCATGAGTAATGGTTTAGGATGTAAGGAATAATCTAATTAGTAGCCATTTGAGCTTGGTTCACGAGCACTAATCAGTAGGAAATAGTGAATTTCATTTTAGCATGATTTCTTTAAATTGTGTCCAATTCTGACCTGATGTGTGGCTCACTTTGCAGTGTTGTTAACTATATTTCACACCTGCTGTGCTATTTTTGTTTATTACTGGTTGCATGGAAGTTTAGACTTGTTTATTCCTTAGTTTTCCTCTGCAAATAGAATGGTTACAGCACAGAAGGAGGCCATTCGGCCTGTCGAGCACATGCCGGCTCTCTGCAAGAACACTTCAGCTAGTCTCACTCTCCCGACCTTTCCCTGTAGCCCTGCAAATTTTTTCCCTCAGGTACTTATCCAATTCCCTTTTGAAAGCCACGATTGAGTCTGCCTCCACCACCCTCTCAGGCAGTGCATTCCAGATCCTAACCACTCACTGCGGAAAAAAGTTTTCCCTCATGTCACCTTTGGTTCTTCTGCCAATCGCCTTAAATCTGTGTCCACTGGTTCTCGACCCTTCCGCCAATGGGAACAGTTTCTCTCTATCTACTCTGTCTAGACCCCGCATGATTTTGAATACCTCTATCAAATCTCCTCTCAACCTTCTCCGCTCTAAGGAGAACAACCCCAGCTTCTCTAGTCTATCCACGTAACTGAAGTCCCTCATCCCTGGGATCACTCTCATAAATCTTTTGTGCACCCTCTTTAAGGCCTTCACATCCTTCCTAAAGTGCGGTGCCCAGAATTGGACACAATACTCCAGTTGAGGTTGAACCAGTGTTTTATAAAGGTTATATATATATATCCAGCACATGTAACGTGTACACTTGGTGACGCCAGCAAGGCTGCAATTATTGGCCATCCCTAGTTGCCTTGAAGGTACTGAGGCTTTGTAGCAATTTGCTTTTTTACTCTTTTATTGGGCTGATCTGACACCATTGCAAATTGTTTGGCTTATACCCCAGCCAGTGATAAGAAAGGGATAAAATTATAGTAAGGGGGAAACTGGATTCCCTAGTCCTAAAAACATATAAATATAAATATAAATATATATATATATATATATATATATATATATATAATAGTTCTAGAAATGAAATGGGAGTAAAGTGCCACAAGAAGATGGCAGTGTGCCTTTCTTGTCTGGTATTGCTTCTCGTCGCTGTTCAGGTGTCTCTTAAGGTGGTGGACGCCATGGGTAGGGTTAAAGGGTTCAAGTTTGCCCCAGTGTAATAGTGATTCCTCACAGTATCAACACTTTTCACTTGAACCTGAGAAAGAAACGGGAAAGTCTAAGGGGGCAAAAGGCGCAAAGCAACTAGCACCCGGGCGCGGCGCCGCTACCGCCTCCCGCAAAATTCAGCGGGAGGTTAGCGGCAGCAGTAGCCGGTAGCGCCCCGGCCGCAAATTAGGTCGCGCCCCCTGGCGTACAGCCAGACGCTATGTCCGACAGGGTCAGGGGGGTGTACTTGCGGCCGGGGCGGCGATATTTAAAGTAGAGGTGCCGGGCGGCCTTTTTTTGTGGGCCGCCTGCCAGCACCTGCCCCCTCTGCCCTCCTCCCGCGGGGTGCCGGCCGTGATCCGTCAGCCCGGCACTCCTCTTGAGTTCCGTGCTCTTTTGCCGGCACCCCGCTCCCTGGTGGCCCAGCAGGGCCATGGTTCATGCTGCGCAAGGCCCCTCCCCTTTATTGAACTGCGATATTGAACTGGAGCGCCCCAAGAGGGAGGGGGAGCGCTTCCAGTAGCACCCCGTCTCCTGCTTGGGGCGCTACCATTCAATTTCGGACATGGGGGCGCTAACTTTTTCGGAGCGCTAAAAGTAGCGCCCTGGCGAAGTTAGTGCCCCAAAGGGGGCGCGAGTCAATTTCCCCCCCAAGTTTCCAGTATATGTCACTTTTTTCAGTTTGAGAATTTGTACTTTTTTTGGATGTGGTGTGATCCAGGATACTGAAAGTCTGAGTGGTGTCCTAACCAGAGCATTTTCATTGAATTCTGTTTGTAGTTCTAATTCGACTGAAAAAGGGAGCCTTGCTGAGAACTAGCCCAAGGCCATGTTGTTTGCATTATTGACCTTGTCTTGATCAAAGGCACCTACAAAAGAACATTGTGGGGTTGCTTGTCAGTAACACAGCTGAGTTAATAGACATCAAATCAAACGACTGTTAACAGCTTGATGCATATTAATTCAGTTCCTCATGTTGCCGAGCTCAATAACTGCATGAAGCTCGCTCGCCCTTGATGTCATCGGAGCTTACCCTTTCCAAAAAAAATCCCCCAAATAATTCCAGGTCACAGTTGATTTTAGTTTTTGCTAACTGAATTCGTTTTTAATGGTACCATAAGTAAAGAAATACTCCAACCCACTTTATATAAAAATTTATCTTTTGAAAAGGATAACGTGTTCAGTTTAAGCTGTCCACTAAATTGCCCCAGATGAATTTCCAGCTGTATTGCTGTAAAATCATTTATAGACTTGGCATGGGTAGGTACGTCTACCGCAGTTATCACCATTAAGTATGCCGTACTCGATTGATGGAGTTCACAATGACTGACTGAGGAGTACTTGTACCTTTATTTATGTGGAGACCCAGGCTGAGCAATTAAATGCATTGGGAGTGATTGAAGCTAGGTATTTTATGCTGTTGACTTGGTCATAGTTTTTCTTTTTTACATATCTGTGCAATGAAAATAAATACATTAAAGATGCAATTATCTCTCAAAACACTGCAGACCAAAATTAGTAATGTGCATCTGAATTTCAAACTGTTGCCTATCCTTGTCTGAAGAGGTCTTGTTTAACCTGCTCAAACAGAGTATCTACCGACTGAGCCACAGCTCGCCTCTGAGTCAGAAGGTTGTGGGTTCAAGTCCTTGACTTGAGCACAAAAGTTTAGACTGACACTGCAGTGCAGTACTGAGGGAGCGCTGTACTGTTGGAGGTGCCGTCTTTCGGATGAGACATTAAACCGAGGTTCCGTCTGCTCTCTCAGGTGGACGTAAAAGATCCCACGGCCACTATATCGAAGAAGAGCAGGGGAGTTCTCCCAGAGTCCTGGCCAATATTTATCCCTCAATCAACATCATAAAAACAGATGATCGGATCATTATCACATTGCTGTTTGTGGAAGCTTGCTGTCCGCAAATTGGCTGCCGCGTTTCCTACATTACAACAGTGACTACACTTCAATAAGTACTTCATTGGCTGTAAAGCGCTTTGGGATGTCTAGTGGTCGTGAAAGGCGCTATAGAAATGCAAGTCTTTCTTTATATATCAATCAATGTATGATGACAAATGGAGACTGAGATTTGGTTGACCCTCACTCCATGCAGTACTGTACTACGAGTTTCAGTCTTTGAATCATAAATACTGTAAAATAACTAACAGCCATGATCTTTTATTGTTGCAGCTTCACTATAAAGTTCATGCAGGCCACTTAATTGTTAAATAGTTTAGACTTTGCCTTCGCAACCTAGTGGTCATGGAAAAGAGAGAGATAGAAGGCAGCTTGATCCATTGATGTCTGTCACTTGATTCTGTCTACCAGGAATATGGCATGTTGCCGTTGCTCTGAGCCATTCTAAGAAGGAGTATTTTATTTGCGTAAAAGCATTTTCTTGTCTTTTATTAATTTGCTTAAATAATGAGCTTTGATGTCAGGAGCTGGCTTCAAGGAGTCAATGAGCTCAGCAGTCTGAGGAAAGTGAATTAGTATGAACACAGGCTGAATGTTAATGATATCAATTGATGTTAACTCACTCCTACACTGTTGGAATCAGCAATTTTTCCAATACCTCAATGTCATCAAAACTTTCTCTTTAAAGAATATTCAGAAAACAGAAGAAAATATAAACCAATGTTTGGGTTAATCAAAATATGTTGTAATGGGTTCATTTTTAGGATTAAAGTTTTGAATGTGAGACTCCCTCTTTGAACTTGGGATGGTGGGGTGGGGGAGAAAGAAAACGTGGTTGGACAGAAACCGTGTCGGAGGAACCCCTCCTTATTGTTGGTCCCTTTTCCCTCTTCTTCCCCCTTTCTCCCCCCCCCCCCCCCAAAAGAAGTTGCTATTGCCAGAAGTAAATGCATCAACTTGACAATGATTAATCCTTACTAATCTAGATTTCAGGCATTGCCAGCTGTGCTGCAGAGGTGACTGATGTCACTTCACTTCTGAGCTCACCCAGGCATTGAATTCAAGTTTCCCAGGCACCACAGTGCAGCCAGCAGTGAGGCAGAATGTTGTGATGGTACTCTGCACTGTACGGCAGTGATGAATGTGACACAAGCAGATCCATCTGAATCATTGCCACAATCAACAAAACAGAGCTTTAAGATGGTCGCTGTTGGGAAGCAATGTACACACCATTCATTGCCAACTGTGCTTTCCTTAAAGCTGCTTTTTCTACAGGCTTGTTTATTTTTAAACTTTGCTCCCTGTTCAGGTTTTGCAAAAAGGTCTGGAAAAATGAATTGATCTTTGATTTGAAAGTGCAAGTAAATTCACTTGCAATAAAATGAGCTACAGATATTTGCGTAACAGCAATCCTACACGCAGAAATGTGTTTTAATATTACTGCTGGATCCACCCCCCCAAAGTTCCTGTAATTTAACCTTAATGCTATTTCATTATAATTGGGTAGATTGTAAATAAACTTGTTTCCCTTCTTTCACCGACCCCCCTCCCCCTGGCTTAATGTAGTGATCAATGATTTTCCTCAGAAGTAAATGCAATCAATGTTAACTTTAATTGGATGTGGAGTTGGGGCTGGTGGCAGGAGAGGAGAGAAGAAGGCAAAGCCTGATGCAATGTTTCTCCAGCTCTATAGTGCTGTTGGAGCTGGCTGAAGAGGTTTTTATTTTCTGCAAATGCCACCAGTTCCTGATGTGTAGGTTTCGTGCAGCTGAAGGCAACACTAAAATAATCTTATAACAATAGCAAAATACTGCGGATGCTGGAAATCTGAAATAACAACAGAAAATGCTGGAAATACTCAGCAGGCCAGGCAGCATCCGTGGAGAGAGAAACAGAGTTAACGTTTCAGGCCCTTCATCAGAATTAAAATAATCTTGTCATTTTTGCTAAGACCCATGGCTAGGAAGACCCAACCTTAGTGAATTAGGCAAGTTTACTTCGGTGTTGCTATTGACCAAGACCTGCAGGTCTGTAACCAGTGACACTAGCGCAATATAAAAGTGGCTGAGTGATTTTTTAAAATTCATTCTCGGGATATGGGCGTCGCTAGCAAGACCAGCATTTATTGCACTTGAGCAGATGATGGTGATCCGCCTTCTTGAACTGCTGCAGTCCGTGTGGTGAAGGTATTCCCACAGTGCCGTTAGGGAGGGAGTTCCAGAATTTTAACCCAGAGATGAGGAAGGAACGTCGATATAGGTCCAAGTCAGGATGATGTGTGACATGGAGGAGAACTTGGAGGTGACTGTGATCTCCTGTGCCTGCTGCCCTTGTCTTCTCGGTGAAAGCCTTGGCGAGTTTCTGCAGTGCATCTTGTAGATGGTACATATTGCACCACAGTATGCCGGTGGTGGAGGGAGTGGATGTTTAAGGTGGTGGATGGGGTGCAGATCAAGTGGACTGCTTTGTCCTGGATGGAGTGTTGTTGGAGCTGCACTCATCCAGGCAAGTGGAGAGTATTCCATCACACTCCCGACGTGCTTGTAGGTGATTGAGATGCTTTGGGGAGTCAGAGGTGAGACACTCACCACAGAATACCCAGCCTCTGACCTGCTTTAGTAACCATGGCATTTATGTGGCTGGTCCATTGAGTTTCTGCTCCAGTATGTGGCATTTGGAGTCTAGGTTTAAAAATAGCTCCTATAGCTTCCATGAGTCCTATTGATTTGGAAACTCAGGAATACTTACCTTATTGTACAGCATGGTAAAGATAGTTGGGTTAACCTTTATGGCCATAGAATCTTAAATGTGACCTGTTGGGGTAATCTGGTTTCTTTTGGCATCCTTCAAAGATAGCAGTTTTAAATGTTTACTTTTTTTGTCCATTTTTACTCCATATGTCATCATGATTAACAAGTTTTCATTCTATAGCACTGCAGATAAAAAGATTATAGTTAATGCAACATCTAACCATAACACAAAGATCGGGGTTTTAAAGTGATTCCCAAATTGGCAATTGAAGTAACTTTCACTCCTGTTCTTGTAATTTGATGCATACTTTAATACGGCAATGTGCAGCTTAAGTGTGGGGAAGGGGTAGAGAGATCAAAATTTATTGCTTTCAAAGCTGCAACATGTAGCATTTCATGCTGAGAGTATTAACGGCTCTGGATGTAATCCAATTTACTGTGATGAAGGATACAGTATGAGGAGGTTGAAATTTTATCATCTTTGCATGTTTAAATGGCTTTTTAAAGCAGGCTGTAGAGCATAGATATTAAATCAGCAAACTCCTACACATTATTGTGGCATTGGCATGTTTATTGCCTGATATAGCTGTGAATAGTCAGATTCCTGTTTCTAATGGCATGTTTGTTTTTGGACAACACTGGGTGTTTTTAATGTATCCAGCACTGTAAGCACTAAGCACAATATTATCTATATTATTTGCTTACACCATAATGTCTTGTAAGAAAGAGCCGAGAGTTGTATATCCAAGTTTGCGGGTGACATTAAGTTAAGCAGCACAGTAAATTGTATGGATGGGAACAGGAAGTTACAAAGGGACCTCGGCACTAAGTGAGTGGGAAAAACTGTCAGATGGAGTTCAAAATGGGGAAGTGTGAGGTCATCCACTCTGGATCTGACAAAGACAAATTGAAATAAGGGGTCGGCCATTTAGGACTGAGCTGAGGAGAAATTTCTTCACTGAGTGTGGTGAATCTCTGGAATTCTCTACCCCAGAGGGCTGTGGAGGCTCAGTCATTGAGTATATTCAGGACCGAGATCGATAGATTTTTGAATATTTAGGGAATCGAGGGATGTAGGAAAGTGGAGGTGAGGTAGAAGATCAGCCATGATCTTATTGAATGGCGGAGCAGGCTTGAAGGGCCAAATGGCCGACTCCTGCTCCTATTCCTTATGTTCTTAAATATTTTCTTAATGGTGAGCGAGACCCCATCTGGAGCACTGTGTTCAGTTTTGGGCACCGCACCTCAAGAAAGATTCACCAGGATGATACCAGGGCTTAAAGGGATAAATTATGAGGACAGTCTGTATAGACGTGGTTTGTATTCCCTTGAATTTAGAAGATTGAGGGGCGATCTAATCGAAGTGTTTAAAATGGTAGCGGCATTAAATAAGGTCGATACAGAGAAATGATTTCCTCTGGCGGGGAAATCCAAAACAAGGGGTCATAACCTTAAAATTCGAGCCGTTCAGAAGTGAAATCAGGAAGCACTTGTTCACGCAAAGGGTAGTGGAAATCTGGAACTCTCTCCCCTAAAAGGCTTTGCATGCTGGGCCGACAGATTTTTGTTGGGTGAGGGTATCGAGGGATATGCAGCAAAGGCGGATAGATGGAGTTGAGGTGCAGATCAGATCAAACTTCACACTGGCACAGATAAATTGGGGCGGGGGGGGCGGCTCGGTCTCTGCTTTCAAAAGTAAATATTTAGCTGTTAACTCTTCAAGGATGATTTACACTGGAAAGAAGTCCCTTGCTCCTGGTTCGTGGAGTGATTTAATGCCTGTCTTACTCTGATTCTTTTGTGCCCATGGTGCATTTTCAGGGCACCACCTCCCCATGATCTTTGGACTCTTCAGTTGTGAGTTACACGTTAATGTTCTGTTCTGAAATGCCCGATTTAAAATGTGTTCCCCCCCATGTCATTGCAGATTACCCTATTGAATGAAAACTTGTTAATGAGTAGCACTTTGTTAGTTCAGTAGGTAAAGGCCGTGTGTAGCTGAGTGCATAAACCAGATATTCCTGGGGTCAGTTGTTGGTCTGTGCTGAATTTGTTGATTTCCAACTCGGGTGATGGTAATGATGCTTCAAAACCACTCCACTCGGGAGGGGAAATCGGCCAAGAGTTCCAGTTGCTATCCAGTGAACCCTGATGGGAAAGCGCACACGTGTGGCTATTGGGTGAGGATAGGATTGGGCTCCATTAGCTTACCAACGTTCATTGTCTTGGCTCACACGTAAAGAATGGAGCTCTAGTGCATGTGGAACCATACCCCAGCAGTGAGTCAACATCTTCAGCAGGGGGAAAGCATTGCAAAAGGGAAAAACAGACTGGAGAGCTTTGCTTGTAGCATCCCGAACACCATCAGTTCTATTCCCTATATCTTTTTATATAGCTATAGTTATTTGAGCTCTACACTTTTCTTTGCCTTCCCCCTTTCTACATTTAACGCTACAGATCCAGGGTTGGCAGGGTCGAGGGTATCAGTGTGCCGATGTGCTTTATTAAAATTTCAGCCCTTCAGTTCATTTCTTGTTGCTACGCTTCATTGAACGCAGTTGCTGAATTTTCCATTTGGCCGCTATGCAGCTTATTCATGTGCAAGCTTGCTGATCTTTCATTTTAATGTTCTTCCATAGCTCATCTTGTCAGGTGCAGCTGTTAACAGCAAATACGACACTGCAATCAACATTTTGACTAAACTATCGTGGCAGTTTATTGTAGAGTGTGACGCATTTGCTAGCATTTTCTTTTCAGAATTTTTACATTGCAGGGAAATCTTTGCTGCTGTCACTTTCTATCTTGCATTTTTGGAGGCTAGCCTGTCAAGGCAGTAAGTGTTCCTCATAACCAGTGCGGACTGCAGCCGGCATAAAGCTGCCTTTCAAGGAGCAGCGGCATAAAAGGATGTGATTTTTATCTTCTTGTGCCGATCACATTATTGTGGATTTAATCTTGGGAGTACTGTAAACACGGGTTCATAGTTCCCTGCCATTTTAGTTGGGCTTTTGGTTGTCTTTCAGTGCATGAAGTGGTAGAGAGAATAGATTCTGGACACTTACTGCTGAATGCCTGTTGAATTTTCTTATAATAGTGAGAGAACCAAAGGGCTGACAGTTAATGCGTTGACATAGTGACCTATCGTTAAATAGCCTCCTAGCAACCCTTTAACTGCACTGTTCAGTGCTATAAGACCCTGTTCATGTCACGGGTTTCTGTTTACTCAGAATGGTAAAACCGTTCTTTGTATTTTGATATCCATCAAATAACACATAAGGTGGAGTGAAGGACACAGCTACCCTTTTGTGTTTTCACAAAATAATGTTCCCATTTCATCGATGGTTAAATTTGCATTCTTAATGTGTGTATAATTCTTTGCGTACACCAGTAATGTCCGAGGTAGCATTTGGGGGACACAATAAAGGTTCATTCATTAAAATAAGGTTGGTTTCTTCCCTTTGCACATGGGATTCGAAGAAGAACTTTAAAGTCTCTAGCTGATTTAAATTCACTCTAAGTAAACACGCTCTTTAAAATGCAAAGCTCACGTAATGCACTCACAATAGCCAGTGTAGGTTAAAACGCTGGTGGCTGCACTTAGCAATTTTGAGCAAAATAAGTGGAGAAAGAGTTTAATATTTAAGAGTGGAAAACAAAAATGAAGGGTATTGCACATTTCTTCCCCTCCCCCCCGCAATCTGTGCTGAAATTTTGTATGATTCTATAAAAATGGGATTTCATTCACTGGTTCCGATGTAGAGCTCGAATTGGCACAATCGCAGCCGAGTGGCTGCCTTCTCTGCTGAAATTTTTCTGATTCTATGAAACATAGCATGCTTTATCTATACGTCTAAACATTGAACATTGGTATGCCAATGAAATATCTCCCTACTGTGGTGTTCACTGCGGGGAGCTATCATCCTCTTAGAGTCAATTGCTGTAATTACCCTGGGTATCAGCCTAAGGCGGAGACTTTGTAACTTTTCCTAATCAAAGAAAGAACAAACTTGCATTTATATAGTACCTTTCATGGCCTCAGGACGTCCCAAAGCGCTGCACGGCCAATGATGTACTTTTGAAATGTGCTTGTGTCTTTGGAGTGGGGTTTGAACTGCAACCTTCTTACTCGGAGGCATAAGGCGATTTTAAATACTTTTATTAAGGCTGTTGTAAATGTGGGTGGGGGGGTGGAAGAAAGGAGAATAATTTTATTTACAGCTATTGTCACTTCTGGATTCTGTGTTAACAGCTTGAACTTTGTGAAATGTTTAAATCTTGATTTGGAAGTAACATGGATGTTACACAATTTCATATAGTACCTAAAGGGATGGTGGCGCTGTGGAAAAATAATAATATACCCAGGTACGTGATTTACAGAATGACCAATCCGGGCGCATCCTGTTGTGGGACAGGCAGTAAACAGGGAGTCCCATCTCCTGTTTTGCACGTGTCTCATTCCAAAAGCACCACTGGATTTGAATGATACAAACCAGATGGGAGCTTTAACTGCCTGCTCGTGTTAATTTGTGGGTTTTAATTGAAGAGTGGCTGTAAATTATGGAATCCAGATGAAATTTATAGCACTAGTGTAAATGGACTCTCTCACTGGATTTTAGTAAAGAAAATTGATTAACTAGAATTGGACCAGCTGATCCAGTGCCAAAAGCAAGCTGGTCAAATCTACTCCATTTCAGATCTCACTGGCAGTCGACCATATGGTTGGGTTGCAACATACTTCCTGTCTCAAAGCAGATTCATGTTTCAAAGCAACTTATTTTTTTGTTAGGAAGGAAGTATGAGGTGCAAGAAGCTTTATGATGAAATCTCAGACCGGTATTGTTGTTGTTAACGTAATAAAAATGAGCTTTATTGGGAAATAAAGCCAGTGCTTCGGAAGAGGTGCTGATTGCTTCATCTGGTTTGTGTGTTGTTAGAGTGCCACCTGGTGGTTTATTTGCACAATTAATTTCTACTTTGGGATATTGTTTTGTTAAAACCAGTTTATTGTAGGCGCTCAATCTCAGACAGATTGCTTATCAACAACGCCACATGTTTGACTGCTGAATTTTGTGAGTAATCTTGCCATACTTGATCTGCTTTAAGGGGGAACTTGCTTGGTAAAATATTATGCAAGGCGCTTCATCGGGTTTGCAAAATAGGGAATGTGGTGCAATTATGCCCTCACATCACTAGTAGTGTCTAACTGTAACATTTTAATTTAAAATTTAATAAAATGTAAACTGGATTATTAAAGTTAACGATGCTGCAAGGTTCTCTTTACCTCCCCCAGTCTTCCCCACCTACCATCTACAAGGTTTTAAAAACCTGACCACAGCTTCCAGATTTACTTGGTCTTCTCTAGTATTTTCAACTTTGCTGTCCTCTGCTGTGGGCGATTGCTCTTGAATTGGATTTCTCTATAAAGGAAAAAAGCAGCAAATACTGTATAATGCAGTGCACATCTTCCCCAAGGGGTCAATGTGATGTACAAGGAAGGGAGACTTCGGGGCAGACTACTTAAGAATCTGAAGCCACCCACAAAGGCTGTCCAAACTACAGCTTGTGTGCCACAGGAGGCCCCCGTCCCTGGCAATCTGGCCCACAAGGCCCAGGCAACTTCGACCTAGGTGCTTATTTCTTACTTGCTGGTTTGTCCTGTTTGAAATTTGTTTGACCTGGAAATCTGTTGCCAACGCTCATTGGCGGAATACTTCTCAATCAGAACACCAAGAAGTGTTAGTATTAGCTACCTGAGATGTGTGCAATTAATGGCAACACGGATTAAAACTTTCCATGTGGCCCCTGAGGTTCCATAGTATGCTCCTAAGCAGCTCATGAAGCCAAGCAGCTTGGATACTCCTTCTCAAATGACATTATACGTCCAGTTTCAATATAGCTATCAGAAGTTTTATTTTCCAAGAGACTTTGTTCTGAGAGATGAGAATGAAATTGTGCAAGGAGGAAATGTGGCTGTAGGTGTAGTCCAGTCCCCCTTTTTAAAGGGGAAAGTGTCTGTTCACTTGCAGCTCTTGTCGAAACTCATTTTATTTCTCTTTTTGTAGCATCTTCGAGGGAGCAGTGACCCGATAACGGTACAGTTGTGGGTCTCCTATAATCGGAAACCCATGAAACGAGCCCATTTCCTCACAAGACATCGAATACTGGTGAGTGTCTATAAATATGAACATTAAAAGTCTAAATTGTCTATCGTTGCAAGAATTAATGTACATCCTTTTGCTAAAGTCTCTTAGACTGGAGCAATCCAATTGCCTGAAAACCTAAGGCTTTGCTAGAACTAGATGCCTGACTCTGGGCAGCTAGGTGGATATGTCTCTGACACATGTTAGTACACCAATGCCCTGTGCTACTGGGTAACATTTTCTTCACGGCAGCGTGTTCAGTACAACCCAAAGATGTGGCATGCTGCCTGATGTGATTTAGAAGTGCAGTTAGATGATTGAGCCACTAGCCCAACAACATTTTTTAACTCAATCTATTAAAATGATGGACGAGCTGTCCAACTGAGCACGATTGTTTGTGTAAAGTAGTGGAGTTACATTCTCTGGTTGTATTTCCACTTTTTTCTCATCTCGCATTCTTCCCTCCATTCACACACCTCTACCTGTGCTTATCTACATGCAAGCAGCTGGAGCCATCTTTCCTTCTCTGCTCTTCTCCATCCCTTGGGGGACGTGTACCAGCATCTTGCCAATCTGACCCCAGCACTCTAACCTGCTATTGTATATTGCTGGCAATAAACACAAAGTGTTTCTATTTTAAGTAAAGTTTGTGTTAATGCAGTATAAATTAAAAAAATATAATGCTATCTTGTATTTTAAGTTGGTATGTGAAAACATTTGATGTAACTTTTCTTTTACACATTATTCAGGAGTATTATGTAGCTGATGCGTCAGAAGATCAAGTGTTTGTTTGCGTCAATGTCAACAGTAATGTGACCAACCTCTATATCTCTGAAGCAGAGGGCCTGAAATTTTCCCTTTCTCTGGAAAATGTACTGTATTACAGTCCAGGAAGTGCAGGAAGTACATCTCTTGTGCGGTAGGTATATGAACCTTGTGGTGCTTGAAAGACAGAAACCAAAATGTTCTGTTATATAAAATAACAACAGCAAATGCTGGAAACACTCAGCAGGCCAGGCAGCATCTGCGGAGAGAGAAACAGAGTTAACGTTTCAGGTCTGTGACGAAGGGTTCCAGACCTGAAACGTTGACTCTGTTTCTCTCTCCACGGATGCTGCCTGGCCTGCTGAGTGTTTCCAGCATTTTCTGTTGTTATTTCAGATTTCCAGCATCTGCATAATTTTGCTATTCTATGATATAATTGCTCTCAGCGAAATTAGTATATTTACTTGTTGGGTATCTCCATGTGCTCGAGTTGTGCAACCACCCAATCCGACAGACAAGCACAGGTTAAGTGAAAAGTAACATTTTCTTCATTTTGCCCGAGCAATATACCTTCCTCTTATAAGAACAGAAGAATTAGGAGCAGGAGTAGGCCATACGGCCCCTCGAGCCTGCTCTGCCATTCAATAAGATTTTGGCTGATCTTCGACCTCAACTCCATTTTCTCACCCGATCCCCATATCCTAGACTCCAAAAATCTATCGATCTCAGCCTTGACGATACTCAACGACTCAGCACCACTCTTGCTCTAAGGCATGACCTTTCCATTTCCCAGACTTCGTATTGGTTGTCCGATTCATGCTGTGGACCTGTGCCCATAAACAAAGGCCTGGGTTCAGACTGCCCAAATTCCCTTCCTTCCCCACCATGATTGCATATTTGAAAAGAGATTATACGCTATTGTTCTTGTCCGGATTCTAACCTGGGACCCAGAGTATTCCTACTCCTTGTACACCACCCTATCCCCACATCTGTCGTCATCTACGAATCTTCAGTTAACCTTCCACTGTATCCACAGTTGCCCTGCTGTGATTGTGCAGTGTGTTTTCCAGTAATTTTGGAATATTAACCCAATTAATCTTGATTTCCAATGATTAATTTTTTATACTTCAGAACGCTCTCATTATTATTGTGGACCATGCATATAGAGCCAGCTGTCAGCAGGAAGATGTGTGATGCCCACTTGAAAATGTAGTTGCTAAAATATTAACAAACAAATGCTTACGGTTACTTTGTGTGCAATTTTAACTGAGTGACTATCCTATACTTTCGATGAGTTACGCCTGTTAAAATAGCAAAGAAGTTTCATTTTCTAATATTTGAACAGCCTGCTTTCAAGGCAATAGATTTATGAATGATTAGCTCAGTGCAACATTGAGTGAATTACGATACAGGAGTGTTGTGTCTCTTGTAGGTGACATTTGCACCAACACATACAAACCCCACAATGCACTTCAGACATTGGTTTAGCAAACCGGGTTGAATACTGTTTGTATACTTTAGTTCCATTAGATGCTGCCAACATAATTACTTTATCTAATGTCACTCAGATAGTTTGCAGTAAACCTAAAATTCAGACCCAACTTTTGAGGAATATTTCTCCAGTAGTAAGAATATGATGGTGCTGCAACTGGTGGATTAAGGTGGATTTTACACAAGGCGTCACCCTTGGTCCAGTGGTAGCACGCTCGCCTCTGAGGAGGTTTTGTTTTGAAGCCCCACTCCAGAGACTTGAGCACATAATCTAGGCTGACACATCAGTGCTGCACTGTCGCTGTCTTTTGGATATGGAGTTAAACTGAGGACCCATCATCCCCCTCAGGTGGATGTAAAAGATCCCATCGCATGATTCGAAGAAGAGCAAGGGAGTTCTCCCGGCTGCCTAGCCAACATGTATCCCTCTACCATCATCAGTAAAACAGATTATCTGGCTATTCATTTCATTTCTTTTTGTGGGATCTTGCTGTGTGCAAATTTGCTGTTGTGTTTCCCTACATTACACCAGTGACTACACTTCAAAAGTACTCCATTGGCTGTCAAGCACTTTGGCATGTCCTGAGGTGGTGAAAGGTGATGTATTCTCTTTCAGTTTGGCTAATGTTTATTCCAACTTTGAAGCTGATTAATGAGTGACTTGAGTTTAAAAACAAAGTGTGGTGAAATCCATTTGGTAAAGTGGAATAGATTAGCCCAGTTTAGATTTTGCACTTTGTTTTTTGACCTGGATCCCAACTTCAGATTTGTGGGTGAAACTCGCTGCGCAATATTAAAGGAGATTTAAAGCAAATAGGTTTAAGTCTTGGTTAAAATAGCAAACAAAAGAATTTCACACAATTCCACTAAACATTCATCCACTAATGGCACACAGATTTCATTTCATCCTGTTGGCTTCTTGCGTGGAATTTGTTATGAAGTTTCGGATTTTTGACTGTAACTCATATATAATTCAGAGAGCTGAAAGCATAATTGCTTTAATGAAGAAAATTGCAAAGCTGGAAATATGAAAGGGCCACACACTAGCCATGTACAGAATTGTTTGAAAGTCAGTGAGTTAATTGGCCTGACCAAGTTATCTGAGGGAAGTAGACAGTGGATTTGGAGTGCTTGTCTAAGGGAAAAAAATGGATCAAGGAGCCAGTAAACGTTCTCTGACATCTGGCAGCTAGTTTGAGAGCAGCAGAGGAAATTCTCAACAGTTAGGGACCCCTGCATCGTGCAAGAGCAATGAGTAATGGGAACATTAATTGATCAACATGCAACTTGAATCTGTGTTCTGGTGCACTGCAGGAGTTTGTTAGAAAGATGAAATGTAGTAAAACAAGATTATATTGTTATGGGTGATAGTTGGTTTCTGTACTGATTGATAGTTAATTGGCAATCTGACACTGACTTTATTTTCCATTCCATTTGCTGAGATGCAGTCATAAGGTTGGAAGAGACTTTTGTATCTGTTTTGTAGGTTGTTGTGGAATTGGCAGATTCTGATAAAGTAAAACATCAATTTAAATTTATGGTTGACCTAGAACATCCCATGTCCATTTTTTGGCTGAGTATGGTCCTGCAAATGCCGACTACTCTCCGATACGTGACAAGGCGGCTGTTCCTCACTTATGACTCATCAGTGAATATTGGGGTGTTATTCTAATGTGGAGAGTATTGCCCCTGTCCTCGCCCCATGTCTACACAAGCACACTTGTAACGGGCATCTGGATAATGATCGGGGACTTTGGCATTTATATTTTCCCTTTCCTCCAACCTAGGAGCAGTGAGGACAACTATAGTACCCCTGCTGCTGTAGTGGCTGAGATTAGCTCGTTGAACCTGGAGGACTGTATGATTATATAGAATTGCGTAGAATGTACAGCACAGAAAGACCACATTCGGCCCAACAGGTCCATGCCGGCGTTTCTGCTCCACACGAGCCTCCTCCCAACCTCCTTCATCTCACCCTATCAGCATATCCTTCTATTCCTTTCTCCCTCATGTGCTTATCTAGCTTCCCCTTAAATGCATCTATGTCATTCGCCTCAACCACTCCTTGTAGTGAGTTCCACATTCTAGCCACTCTCTGGGTAAAGAAATTTCTCCTGAATTCCGTATTGGATTTATTAGTGACTGTCTTCTATTTATGGCCCCTAGTTTTGGTCTCCCCCACAAGTAGAAACATCTTCTCTACGTCTACCCGATCAAACCATTCCATAATCTTAAAGACCTCAATCAGGTCACCCCTCAGTCTTCTCTTTTCAAGAGAAAAGAGCCCCAACCTGCTCAATCTTTCCTGATAAGTATATCCTCTTAGTTCTGGTATCATCCTTGTAAATCTTTTTGCACCTTCTCCAGTGTCTCTATTTCCTTCTTATAATATGGAGACCAGAACTGTACACAGTACTCCAAGTGTTTTTTTTTTAAATTCATTCATGGGATATGGGCGTCGCTGGCAAGGCCAGCATTTGTTGCCCATCCCTAATTGCCCTTGAGAAGGTGGTGGTCTGCCGCCTTGAACCGCTGCAGTCCGTGTGGTGAAGGTGCTCCCACAGTGCTGTTAGGGAGGGAGTTCCAGGATTTTGATCCAGAGACGATGAAGGAATGGCGATATACTTCCAAGTCAGGATGGTGTGTGACTTGGAGGGGAACTTGGAGGTGGTGGTGTTCCCATGCGCCTGCTGCCCTTGTCCTTCTAGGTGGTAGAGGTCGCGGGTTTGGGAGGTGCTGCCGAAGAAGCCTTGGCGAGTTGCTGCAGTGTATCTTGTAGATGGTACACAATGCAGCCACGGTACGCCGGTGGTGGAGGGAGTGAATGTTTAAGGTGGTGGATGGGGTGCCAATCAAGCGGGTTGCTTTGTCCTGGATGGTGTCGAGCTTCGAGTGTTGTTGGAGCTGCACTCATCCAGGCAAGTAGAGAGTATTCCATCACACTCCTTACTTGTGCCTTGTAGACAGTGAAACCAAGGTTCTATACAAGTTTAACCGAACCACCTCTGCTTTTCAATTCTATCCCTCTAGAAATGAACCCCTGTGATTTGTTTGCTTTTTTAATGGCCTTATTAACCTGCGTCTCTACTTTGTGATTTGTGTATCTGTACCCCTAGATCCCTTTGTTCCTCTACCCCATTTAGACTCCTATTTTCCAAGGAGTATGTGGCCTCCTTATTCCTCCTACCAAAGTCCCCTTTGTCTACCAAAGTTGAAAGCTGCCCACTTAGCTCTAAGTAGACCATGCTAAAATGTGCTCTTGATCTTGTTCCATATCCAAGCATAACATTTTTTTGACAAGCTGGGTTTGAAGTGCATTTGGATTCTGATGTATTTGCTGCAACTAAGTACACTTTCGGTCCCATAAGAGCCTTGGCAAACCTATTTTAGTAGTGAGGCACCAATTGAGCAAATAGTAAAGATGTATGTTTTATTGATGGGTTCAGACTTGCTAAAGCCAATGAACAGAGTCAAATGGCCCACGTTCTGTCCGTTCACTTTCAGATGGTTCATTGTGCACTGCACCCCTGCTCCCCAGCCAAGGCATTTTCAAAATCTCAGGAAGTAAAATCTGCTTTATTTATGTAATGCAGCTACAGCGTGTGAAGCGGCAGGGGAATAGTCATTGTGATAGAGAGCTGTGGATTACTGCAAGATGTTATCATGCCAATTATTTAAACAAAGTCCCCTTTGTCTACCAAAGTTGAAAGCTGCCCACTTAGCTCTAAGTAGACCATGTTAAAATGTGCGCTTGATCTTGTTCCATAGTTTATGTATCCTAAAGAAAGGGAGGTTTTAATGCAATGCTGTTAACATCAGGTACTTTGCCAGTATATTTATTTTGGTTACTTTGAACAGATTGAAATTGGCCAGAGATTATGTTCCCCTTAGGCACACAAATGGAATATGGCATGGTCTCAATGTGACCTTGCAAAATAGTCCTTGCCAGTTTTTTTTACTGAAAGTGTTTGTAATCTGTATTAAATCAACAACAAAAACAACAACTTGTATTTATATGGCACCTTTAATGTAGTAAAACGTCCCAAGGCGCTGCACAGGAGTATTGTAAGACAAAATCGCAGTGGATCAATGGCATTAAAGGAGCAAGACAATTATTCCAATTGTATATCAAAGAGTAAAACAAAACCTAAGCAGAATTATTTGACTGTCAAACGAGATGCTACATAAGAACATAAGAATTAAGAGCAGGAATCGGCCATATTGCTCTTCGAGCCTGCTCCTCCATTCAATAAGATCATGGCTGATCTTCGACCTCAACTCCACTTTCCGCCCGATCCCCATATCCCTCGATTCCCCTAGAGTCCACAAAAATCTATCAATCTCCGTCTTGAATATACTCAAAGACTCAGCATCCACAGTCTTTTCGGGTAGAGAATTCCAAAGATTCACAATCCTCTGAGTGAAGAAATTCCTCCTCATCTCAGTCTTAAATGGCCGACCCCTTATCCTGCGATAATACCCCCTAGTTCTGGACTCTCCAGCCAGGGGAAACAACCTCTCAACGTCTACCCTGTCAATCCCCCTCAGAATCTTATATGTTTCAATGAGATCACCTCTCATTCATTTAAACTCCAGAGAGTATACTCAATCTCTTAGGACAACCCTCACATCCCAGGGATCAATTTAGTGAACCTTCATTGCACTGCCTCTAAGGCACGTATGTCCTTTCTCAGGTAAGGAGACCATGCTAAACCGAGGTCCTGCCTGACTGTTCAAGTGGATATTAAGACTGTAGTGGGAATATGAAATTAGATGTGCTGAAGGGTCATCTTCATCCAAACCTCTTCACAAGAGAAAAGCCATTCAGCCCATCTTAGTTCATCCATCCAGGAAAACCCAACAACAGCAACTTGTATTTATATAGTGCCTTTAACATAGAAAAATGTCCCAAGGCGCTTCAGAGGTCTGATCAGACAAAATTGGACACTGCGCCAAGGAGGAGATACTAGGTGGGGTGACCAAAAGCATGGTTAAATGGGTTGGTTTTAAGGAGGAGGGAGGTGGAGAGAAGGCAGGGTTTAGGGAAAGAATTTGAGCACAAGGCCCAGGATGAAGCCATGCCCAATGGTGGGACGAAGGGAGGGGGGGTTGCACAAAAGGCCAGAGTCGGAGGAATGGAGAGTTCAGGGAGCGTTGTAGGGCTGGAAGAGGTTAGAGATAAGAGAAGGGTAAGACCCTGAAGGACTTTAACATGAGGATAAGATTTTTAAATTGGAGGTGTTGGGGGGACCGGGAGCCAATGTCGGTAAGCAAGGGCAGGGGTAATAGGCGTGAGGAACCTGGTGCAGGATCGGATATGGGCAGAAGAGTTTTGGATGAGCTGAAGTTTAGAGTGTGGGGATGAGAAACCAGCCAGGAGAGCATTGGGCTAGTTAGATCTGGAGGTGACAAAGGCATGTTTGAGGATTATATCGGAAGATGGGCTGAAGTAGCCGCAGAGATGGCGATATTATGGAGGTTGAAGTAGACGGTCTTTGTGATGGAGAGGATATGCGGTCGGTTGCTGGGCTCTGGGTCGAATAGTTACCCTTGTTGTAGCATCTAATTAAAAAAAAAAATGATTCCAGGGTTTCCACCTTCACTGTTCTATCTGAAAATCTATCCCATGACCTTTTATGTGAAGACGAACCTCCTGATATCAGTTCTAATTTTTTTTTCCTTTTTATTAATTTGAATCTGTGTCTCTCTGTCCTAGTGTCACTATTTAATTTAAAATGATATTAAGATTTACCCTTTTCCGTTCCCCTGACTCTTGTATAATTCAAATGATCTCTTGTACATATTTTTCTTTTCAAAATTAAAGGTAGCTGAAATTAATGTCGTTACACTCTTGCTTCTCTTCCCTCCCCCCTTCCCATCACAAAACTCAATTTTAACTGGGTATTGGTTGAATTCTATAAGCAGTATTGCACCTTCAGCTTCTCCTTGTGGTTTGAGGCTATCTAATGATGAAAGTGCCAATGACCATTTTCACATTTTGGACCTGCTGCAAAGTGGTGAGCCCATAACTTCGGTACCCCCCTCCTCCTCGCCCCCTTTTTCATTTTGCATGATTCTCTGCCTACAACGTTTGTGTTGATGTTTCTGGCGTCGCTTTATATCATTCTTGGACAAAAGATTTATTGAGATGTATAGTGATATCCCAGTGATGCACAAAGGAAAACTCCACTGCCTTCTAAGGAACTTGATTTCATTTTTTCTTAAAATTCTCAGGTACTTTGCAAACGAGCCATTTGCCGATATTCATCGTGTAGAAGGATTGCGGGGAGTCTACATCGCTACCCAGATGAATGGGTCTTACACCGAGGAGAACATGAGATCAGTGATAACATTTGATAAGGGCGGAACCTGGGAACTGTTGCAGGCACCAACCTTTGGCAGTGATGGTATTAAACTCAACTGTAAGGTAAGGATGGTAAAGTCTGGAACAGCTGATCTATCCTACTAGATTATTAAAAACTGAACAAATTGCAGATTTAATACTCCATTTTAAAAATTGCACTATCTCTTAGGATATTGGGTTGTAGTTGTCTCCCCTCCAATCTTATCCTTATGGGGCATGACAGGGTTAATGCTGAGAAAATGTTTCCCCTGGCTGGGGAATCTAGAACACGGGGTCACAGTGTCAGAATAAGGGGTCGGCCATTTAGGACTGAGATGAGGAGAAATTTCTTCACTCAGAGGGTGGTGAATCTTTGGGATTCTCTACCCCAGAGAGCTGTGGATGCTCAGTTGTTGAGTATATTCAAGACAGAGGTCGATAATTTTTTGGGAACTAAGGGATATGGGGATAGTGTGGGAAGGTGGAGTTGAGGTAGAAGATCAGCCATGATCTTATGAATGGCAGAACAGACTCGAAGGGCCAAATTACCTACTCCAGCTCCTATTTCTTATGTTCATCTCTCCTTAAGATGCAACGTTGTTGCTGGGAATATGGTTCCGTCGATGCTGGTTTCTTTCGACCTCACCCAAGTTGCCTAGTTTGTGAATGTTGGCCTGCTATTAGAGATTCGGAATGGTAGGGGGAGAATCATAAAGCTGAATCTCTACACATATGCATTTTATAGCTTGTCAATGGATAGCTATCAGGAGCTGACTTTTTTTAAATGTCCTCCTGCTCTCAAACCCAGAGGTGCTCAGACCCTATTGCTGTCTCGACAGATTAGCAAACTTAGCTGGATTGGGCCTGGAAGCCCCTGATCTGTATGGCTCAGTTACTTGCTACCATTAGCAACTTGGCCAATGGGGACCCAGGGATTTGAAATGTTGAACTTAATGGTAAAGTGTTTTTTTTACTAGAAGTTGAGGTTACCAGAAGATTTTTTTTTTTCTTTTTGCAGTTTGACAAAGGTTGCTCGCTCCACCTGGCACAGCGTTACAGCCAGCTGCTGAACTTCCAGTCTCGCAGAATGCCCATCCTTTCCAAAGAGTCGGCACCAGGCCTCGTTATTGCTACAGGTGATGCTTTTTGTTTTCCAAAAGAAACCTAGTAAATAACTTTTTATTTAGTACTGAGCTTCCTCTGCAGTTTTATAAATTCAGTTACACTACCTTCCGCCATTTGAAACCATTTCCATTCACGCTAATGGAAAACCATCACCCAACTTGATCAACCATTTTCAAGCCATAGTAATGTTAGTTCAGTAGTCATTTAGACAGCGGGGCAGATTTTCCTTTTCTTGTGCCTACGACTAATGGATTGCCCGGCCCAACTAAATGCAGAGTCGGCCTGATTTTTATTCTCCCCCTTCCTTTAATTTTAAATGGATGGAAAACACTGTCTCCCCCCCCCCCCCCCCCCCCCCAACCCGGTAATCCGCACTGCCTCCCCAATGCATGGCTCATTCAGATTTTTGCCCATGCGTGGTACCTACAACGCAAAAGCCAGTGAGCGGCCTGCGCGCAAGTCATTGCAGAAGACTGCGCAGCTTAGCGAGAACATAGATGGAAAATTGAATGGGCTCCTCTTATCTGCTGCTCCCTGTCTGCAGGAACAATATGCCCGTTTCTTGCCCCACAATAATGGAATGAATAGTATTTGTGCGATACAAATTGAATCTGATAGTAGTGAAGTGTCTCGTACTTTTAATTGTCACTGGATGGCTTTTATCATGCACTTGTACAATATAGTGCTTAACGTGAAGTAGCTACACCTGGCAGTAGAACACTTCTAAACTAACTTCTTCTAGCTCCAGTAAGGCCTGCATGTTCGAGATCAATCTTGGTTAAGATTACATTGAAACTACAGAAGCATGTGCAAGTGAACTTTCAAAGAATCACTCTGAGCATTAACTCTACATATTTTTTGTCCATTCCCTGGTCTCTGGAGCCTATGCATCAGCTGTGGTTAGCCAGGCAGTCTGCTCCCAAGGCTCTGTGAAAATGGCTTTTAATTTAATCGTTAGGAAGTAAATGAGTTGATTAATCTATCTCATTTTCTTTTTCCTTGAGGGTTTTCCCCACAACAATGCAGCAGAATGGAGAACTCTGTGCTGTTGGCCTTGAAACTGCACTTGTCATTTTGAGTACTGTCCCAATGCAATAATTTACAGCTCTTTGTAACAAACTTGCATCTATTAGCACCTTATGTCCCTTAAACATCAAAAATTCATATACAATGAACGAAGCATTGATTTTACACCAGCGTTCCAGAAACTAACAAATGGTGGATCACCAGTTAATCTGTCTTTTGATGGTGGTAATTAAGGTTGGTCTGGAGACTGGGAGAACTCCCCGTTCCTCAAGTAGTCCCATGGGGTTTATAATCACTGGAATATGCAGGCAGGGCCTCTGTTCAACTTTTTATTGGGAGGATAACATCTCTCACCATGCAGAACTCCCTCAGTAAGACCTTGAAGTCAACCTGAGTCAGAAGTAAAAACAGAAAATGCTGGAAATACTCAGCAGGTCAGGCAGCATCTGTGGAGAGAGAAACAGAGTTAACGTTTCAGGTCGATGACCCTTCGTCAGAACTGGAAAAAGCTGGAGATGGAACAGGTTTTTAAGCAAGTGCAGGGGCAGGGAAAGCGGGGAGGGGAGGAAAGAACAAAACGGAAGGTCTGTGATAGGATGGAAGGCAGGAGAGATTAAGAAACATTAAGAGATGGTGCAAGGCAAAAGGAGATGGTAATGTGACAAGTTAAGAAACAAAAGATGGCTCTAGATGAAGTGTGAAATGGCACTGGCAGAATGAAAGACAGCTGCCATGTGGGAGAGAGAAAAAAAATAAGATAAATGGGGGAAAAAAAGGAATAGGGGCAGAGGTTATGGTCTGAAATTGTTGAACTCTATGTTGAGTCCAGAAGGCTACAAAGTGCCTAATCGAAAGATGAGATGCTGTTCCTCGAGCTTATGTTGAACTTCATTGGAACAGGCCGAGGACGGTGAGGTCAGAGTGGGAGCGGAGAATTAAAGTGACAGACGACCGGAAGCTCGGGATCACCCTTACGGACTGAACGGAGGTGTTCCGCAAAGCGGTCACCCAATCTGTGTTTGGTCTCCCCAGTGTAGAGGAGACCGCATCGTGAGCAGCGAATACAGTATACTAAATTGCAAGAAGTACAAGTAAATCGCTGTTTCACCCGGAAGGAGTGTTTAGGGCCCTGGACAGTGGGAAGGGTGGAGGTAAAAGGGCATGTGTTGCATCTCCTGCGCTTGCATGGGAAGGTGCTGGGCGAAGGGGAAGGGGTGTTGGGGGTGATAGAGGAGTGGACCAGGGTGTCGCTGAGGGAGCGGTCCCTTCGGAATGTTGAAAGGGGAGGTGAGGGGAAGATGTGTTTGGTGGTGTGGTGGTGGGATCACGCTGGAGGTGGCGGAAATGGTGGAGGATGATCCGTTGAATGTGGAGGCAGGTGGGGTGAAAGGTGAGGACACGGGGAACCCTATCGTGGTTCCGGGAGGGAGGGGAAGGGATGAGAGCAGAATTGCGGGAAATAGAACGGACACGGTCAAGGGCCGTGTAAACCACGGTAGAGGGGAATCCTCGGTTGAGGAAAAAGGAAGACATGTCGGAAGCACTAGTATGGAAGGTGGCATTGTCAGAGCAGATGCGGTGGAGATGGAGAAACTGGGAGAATGGAATAGAGTCCTTACAGGAAGCGGGGTGGGAGGAAGTGTAGTCCAGGCAGCTGTGGGAGTCAGTGGGCTTGTAGTGAATGTTTGTCAATAGCCTATCCCCAGAGATGGAGACATGGAAGGGAAGAGTCGAAGATGGACCATGTGAAGGTGAGGGAAGGGTGGAAATTGGAAGCAAAAGGTTGTGTGTTCAAGCCCCACTCCAGATACTTGTGCACATAATCTAAGATGACACTTCAGCATAGTACAGAGGAAATGTTACACTGTTGGAGGTGCAATTTTTCGATGATAAAACAAGGACCCATCTACCTTCTAAGGTGGACTTAGAAGATCCCATGGCACTATTCGAAGGACAGGGGAGTTCTCCCAGCCAATATTTATCCCTCAACCAACATCACTGAAAAGGTTTATTTCATTGTTGCTTGTGGGACCTTGCTGTGTGCAAATTGGCTGTTGTCTTTCCCTACACAACAGTGATGACAGTTCAAAAGTACTTCATTGGTGTGAAGTGCTTTGAAACATCCTGAGGTTGTGTAAAGTGCTATATAAATGCAAGTTTGTTCTTTCATTCTTTACAAGAATTTCTGAAAATTAATCTTTTCAACTGATTGGTTCTAAGGCTGGTTTAGCATTATAAATGGGTGTGGTTATTGGAGGAAAAATCATAACTTAGATTTTTTTTAAAACCTTTTTTCCTCTCCCTCCCCCATGATGCCTTAATGGGCAACAAGCTCTGCCTTGCAAGTTCAAAAGTGATTGTGGTTATTAAACCGGCTTCTTAAGCTGATTAACTGCTCATTGTGCTTGCTGACCTACATTGGCTTCTGATTCCCCCAAGGCCTCAGATTTAAAATTCTCATCCTCATGTCCTAATCCCTTTTATGGCCTCCCCTCGCCCTATCTCTGTAACCTCCTGCAGCCCCACAACCCTCCGAAAAGTCTGTATTCTTCCAACTCTAGCCTCGTGCATCACCCACTCCCTACGTCACACCATTGGCGGCTGCACCTGTAGCCGTCTAGGTGCTAAGCTCTGGAATTCCCTCACATACGCCTCTCCTTCTTTAAGAACCTCCTTAAAATCCATCTCTGACCAAGCTTTTAGTCAGCCCTTCTGCTTTCCTGCCTTGGTGTCAATTTTTGTCTGATTACGTTTCCGTGAAGTGCTTTTTTTCTACGCTAAAGGCACTATATAAATGCAAGATGTTGTACTTGTGTGCATTACAGTTGTTATGCTTTAGTAAATCATTTGTATTTGAGAGTTGTTATAAGATGCCATATAAATTAAAGTCCCTTTGAAACAACATTGAGGACTGAACATGGGTTTTTGTAAGAAATGGGTTTGAAGGAACGACTGGACCCACTGCATAGGTGAAAGAGAAAGTGACTTTAGTGACTTGAGATCAAGGTGACTGAACAAAAAAAGTTATATCTTTAGTTCAACAGATATGAATGAAAGGAAAAGATAATTGAACATTCTGCTGCTAGTATCAGCGTTGAATTGGCAGTTTAATGACCAAGTGAAATGCGCTGAATTATTTGAAATTATAATTTGACTTGCGGTGTAATTGGGTAACAAAAGTGCATTCTCTGAAGCCCGCTGTTTGCACGTCCACGTGTTATCTCACTGGTACAGGCGAGGTAATTATAGCCCTTTGCACAGCGCTCTGCAAGTTTGAATCCATATTGTTCCCTGATTATTTGTTTGGTCAGTACATGTCTGTCTGTCTTTCACACACTTCTCTTAAAAATATTTTTAACATTTAGAATGTATTCTTCGAGGAAAGTACTTATGAACAGATAGGAATTACTACCCAGCTATAAACATTTTAATTAATATTTTCAATATTTGTGTTGAACTGTATTTATCAAAGGATGTAGCAGTGATTTCATGTGTGTTTCTCCTCTTCCTTCCCCCTCCCTTAGGTACCACTGGCAACAGCTTGGCAAACAAGCCAAATGTATATGTTTCAAGCAGTGCTGGGGCTCGGTGGCGTGAGGTAATGTGCTTTTGTACTATAAAAACAGAAAATGCTGAAAATACTCATCAGAGAAACAGTTAACGTTTCAGGTCGATGACCCTTCGTCAGAACTGGAAAAAGTTAGAGATGTAACAGATTTTTAAGCAAGGGCAGGGAAAGGGGGGAGGGGAGGAGAGGAAAGAACAAAAGGGAAGGTCTGTGATGGGATGGAAGGCAGGAGATGTTAAAAGACAAAGGGGATGATGATGCAAGGCAAAAGGAGATGGTAATGGGACAAGTTAAGAAACAAAAGGAGGAGTCTAGATGAGGTGAGACCAAATGCAGATTGGGTGACTGCTTTGCGGAACACCTCCGTTCCGTCTGTAAGCGCGACCCGAGCTTCCGGTCGCCTGTCACTTTAATTCTCCGCTCCACTCCCACTCTGACCTCTCCATCCTTGGCCTCTTAGTGTTCCAATGAAGCTCAACGTAAGCTCGAGGAACAGCATCTCATCTTTCGATTAGGCACTTTACTGCCTTCTGGACTCAACATGGAGTTCAACAATTTCAGACCATAACCTCTACTCCTATTTTTTTTTTCACATGGCAGCTGTTGATGATTCTGCCATTCCCATTTACACCTCATCTAGACTCCTCCTTTTGTTTCTTAACTTGTCCCATTACCATCTCCTTTTGCCTTGCATCATCATCCCTTTTGTCTTTTAATCACTCCTGCCTTCCATCCTATCACAGACCTTCCCTTTTGTTCTTTCCTCCCCTCCCCCCTTTCCCTGCCCCTGCACTTGCTTAAAAACCTGTTCCATCTCTAACTTTTTCCAGTTCTGATGAAGGGTCATTGACCTGAAACGTTAACTCAGTTTCTCTCTCCACAGATGCTGCCTGAGCTGCTGAGTATTTCCAGCATCCGCACTATTTTGCTTTTATATTAGTGCTTTTGTACAACCAGTTTTGTCGTCAGTTAGCTAGATGCACTAATAAGAAAATACAGGGTTTGAAATTCTAAATTAGTGAAAAAATGTGGCAACATTGCTTTTAGAATGGGCAAATAAAAAATCATATAACGGAAGAGTACTTCAGTTTTTCATTGTTTGATGCACATTGAAGAGGGCATTGTAACAAAGTGCTCCCAAGTTTGCTGATGATTCAAATTGGGAAAATTGTAAATAGTAAGGAGAAAATAGAACAGTTGCCGAAGGATCCGAATACGGAGTTTGGGCCAAAAAATTGCAGCTTTTAATTGGGGAATTGGAAAGTCATAAACTGGAGATAGGAGACAAACTGTGGGAAGTACAAAAGAAATGGGAATTGTCTTGAGGAAACCATAGAGGAGGAATATCTTCCAGTTTCAATGGCCAGCGCCTTTAGATCATTAGCACAATGTGCTGTGCTGGTGAAAAGGGCAAATGAGATCTTAAGGTGTATAGTTAAAAGATGGGGCACAAGTACCAGGAGCTGATACTTAGTTTGTACAAAGCTCTGATCCAGCCCCACGCTGAATGTTGTGTACATACATAAGAACATAAGAAATATGATCAGGAGTAGGCAATTCGGCCCCTCGAGCCTGCTCCGCCATTCAATAAGATCATGGCTGATATTCGACCTCAACTCCACTTTCTTGCACTATCCCCATATCCCTTGATTTCCTTAATATCCAAAAATCTATCGATCTCTGTCTTGAATATACTCCACAGCTCTCTTGGGGTAGAGAATTCCAAAGATTCACCACCCTCTGAGTGAAGAAATTTCTCCTCATCGCAGTCCTAAATGGCCGACCCCTTATCCTGAGACACTGACCCCTGGTTCTAGACTCCCCAGCCAGGAGAAACATCCTCCCTGCATCTACTCTGTCAAGCCCTGTAAGAATTTTGTATGTTTCAATGAGATCACCTCTCATTCTTCCTTTGGACACTGTGCCACGGAAGGCGAGGTGGCGAAGAGATTACAAAAGGAAATTAAGTTAATAATTGGGATTGACACTCATGCAATGATGAAAGACTATAGGTAGTGTAGAATTATTAATATTGTTTGTCCCTATGTTTAGGGAAATAACGCTATTACTAGTTCTAACCTTGAGCTGTCTGTGGTAAGAACCACAGAAACTGGTGTCAAGATTACTAAGCATTTTATTTGATTGCCACAATGATAAGCAACAGATCTAGACGATACTCACAAATGGAATATGGTTCAGAATGCAGGTTGGCCAAGCCATCTCGTTCTGGAGGGTATCTCGGGTGGACGTGGCACTATTTGAAGAAGAGCTGGGGAGTTCTCCTGGAGTCCGAGCTAATATTTATCCCTCAACCAATACCACTGAAACAGATTATCTGGTCATTATCTCATTGCTGTTTGTGGGATAATTTGCCATGTGCCATGACCACCCGCGATGTCCTCCAGAACGAGATAGCTTGGCCAACCTGCATTCTGAACCATATTCCATTTGTGAGTATTGTCTAGATCTGTTGCTTATTCTTGTTTGGCAGTCGAATAAAATGCTTAGTAATCCTGACACCAGTTTTTGTGGTTGTTGCCACAGTCAGCTCAAGGTTAAAACTAGTAATTGGGTTATTTCCCTAAATATAGGGACAAATGATATTAGTATTAATTTGCTGTGTGCAAATTGGCTGCTGTGTTTCCTACATTTTATAACAGTGACCGCACTTCAAAAGTACTTTGTTAGCTGTAAAGCGCTTTGGGACATCCTGAAGACGTGATGGGGGCTATATAAATGCAAGTGTTTTTTTACTACAATTTCTGAAATTTTCCCAACAGGTTAGTGATTTTTTTCCCCGTCTGGTGAACCTAGACGTGCGGAAGATAATTCTAAAATGATAATCAACAGTTATGGTATTGTCAAAAATTTTACGGGCTACTTATTCCCACCGGTCCAGACTGGTAATGCTGGTTAAAATAGACTGAGCAGAGGTTGCTCCTTTATCTGTATCACGTAACCTGTGTCTGTAGTACTGGAGTGCTCTGACTCTCTCACATATTTGACTTCCTTTGCCAAAAGCCTTGAGCTGACATAAACCCATCCATATATCAGTATAACCTTACAACAGGATTATAATTAAGATGCGAAAATGCTAATAAAATTGAACAAAGATCGAGTTCAGTTGGAGGCTGGTACTTTCCCCACAGAAATTGAGGAAAAATTAGATGGGAAGAGTTCCTTCGTCTGTCTTGTGCACCTTTTTAAGTGGATGGTTATGGAAGGGTGGAGCTTTGGGTTGTCAATCCTCTTGCCTGTGTATAGTGTGCCACACCGACAAACCCATTCGAAGAGTGATGGGAAACTAACATCCAAGTGAAGGGGAAAAATATGGCAGTACAAAGATGACTTAATTGCATTCTGAATCTGTCTTTTGTGACTCTTGTACAGGCCCTTGAAGGTCCACACTATTATTCTTGGGCTGACCATGGAGGTATCCTGTTGGCAATTCCTCAGGGATCCCCTACTAATCAACTGAAGTGAGTAAACCAAAGAATTGACTGTACTTTTCCAACATTAAAAATAAAATGTTCATTATTGCAATCTCTGACTGAATTTTATAATTTCACCTTTTTGGTTTCTTCCTCCCACCCCCAGCCCTACAGTAGTATTCAGTTAGGACTTCGTTGGATCATATTTTTGAGCATTATTTTTGTACAATATGCATTTCACAGTGTAGTATTAATTTAATACAACAGAGATGTGTACACGTGAAAATTCTTCAGCTGTTTGAAAACAGTAGAACTGTTGCATCATTTTACCTGTGCATCAATCTTTTTCAATAAAAAGGTACAGCACCAATGAGGGGGAGACGTGGAAGATCTTTACCTTCACTCAAAAGGCTGTTGTTGTATACGGATTGCTCACAGAGCCAGGGGAGAAAAGCACTATCTTCACAATCTTTGGCTCGTACGCTGAACTGTCCCACAGTTGGCTAATACTGCAGATCAACACGACATTAGCATTGGGTAGGTTCATGTTGAAGTACTGGTGATTTTAGTTCTTTTTATGAAACTCGACTCTCTTTTCCCCACTTTCCCAACAGAAAAAGTTTGGGAAAGAGAAGTAAACAGGCTATAGCTCTGACCAGCTAACCTAAATGGATTTGCTTGAAAAAATTCTTCATTCTATTTTTCTTCAAATCCCTTGCTTATTCACATCTGAAGATAATGATTCATTTGCAGCCCTCCAGAATTCCCCAAGTTTTTCTCTCGTGCATGAGCCCCTGGACTATGAACATTGTGGGGGCATTCCATCCATACTGGTTCCTGTCCGTAACCAGACTCCACATGCTTAGACTTTCAGTGGGAATCAATGGGTCCCACCACCCCATGTTTCGGGGCATTGAGGGTAATTGAATAGCTCCTATAGCTACTCTAACCCCGCACAGACCTTTCTGGTGTGTGTCATTTTCATTTGATGAGTGTTATTTTTCAAAGTCCACTGAGGGAATCCTTTACACACTAAGATAACCATATTATAAATGCTTGAAACAATGGTGCATTCTGCATTTATTTTAAGGCCTAACATTATAAGTTGTGATATATTTATGATTTGGAGGGGGGTGGGGGGCCTTAGTAACTCAGTTGAGCATGTGGTTTCAGATGTTTTATGTGAACCTGTTCTGTGATGTCGATATATATGTGGCTGGCTTCTTTGGTCGTTTTGTAATCTCTTGGCATATTTCAATTTGAAAAGATTGGATTGTGTTATATTGCATGTAGTTTATGTGGCATATTATATTATGTTCTGGCAGTTACTGTAAGGCAGCAAGATTTCTCATTGTAATAGTCACATCTATAGCCTCACAGATAAAAGGAAACAGAAAAGGGCTCCTGTTACCTTGACAGGCTGGGATTGTCCATGTGGGTGGGGGCAGCAACCTGTAATCTAACTTTGTTAGCCAAATTTCACCTGGTGCAATGACAAACGACATAGGTTCACTGCTAGGTCATCATTCAAGATAATCTGAAGAGCGATGGGACTGGCTGGAATGGAATTGTGTAAGAGCAATGCTAACAAAAATTGAAGAGAATCCTAGGAGGGATGAGGCTGCAGTTTAGGCTACATTACCTAGTTCAAACAATTTGACTGTCGTAGTTCCTATAACAGTGAATAAACATTGAATTTGATCTCAACCCATTTTATCTACTTGCTTTAGTAAACTGAATAGTGTTTGCTTTTTGCTCTTTGTTTAAAATTATCCTTCTGGCTGGATAACATAACATTTGCAAACCAAATTATGTTCCTGCTTTGCATTTTCTATAACTGCATTTTAATGTTTTAAGTATTTCCTGTGTATTCATCTAGAAAATAAAGGTCTGCTATTAAAGATTGCATCAAAAAAATCACAAGGTAGCCAGCTTGCTAATTACCTTGGAGGAGCAGATAAACCAACTTTTCCATTTCAGAGACAGTGTCAGAATCCATCCACCAATTTTCTAGTTAGGTTTTGCTTGTTGTTAGCAGGTTCCTTATGTAAAGGGAATTATTTGCTTGTGAATTTAATTGATGCCCCTCCCCCAACCTCTTCTCATCCCAGGTCTCGTATGTGCGTGAAATCATGCAAAGCTGATCCTGTTCCACATTCTGGGGAACCTTCTCGGTTATTCATCCAGAAAGACCTGACTGCTGATTTGGGTATAATGCATGTGGGGATCATGGTGTGGCCATATAGGAGGTGGCAGACTGCCAGTTAACATTTTTCTACTCTGTCTGTAATTACCTGTATAATACCCTCCGCTGGGGAAGCAGCATAGTCAGTAGATGATGTGTAAATGCTTCCAGCAATCCATTAACACAGCCTGTAACCGTTTCGATACAAAACCTTCTTCCCCCCAACAGAATTCTGTATCAAGTTAGAAAAATATTCACAATTGCAAATTGTCCAAAGTGCAAGTCTTTCTATTTGAAACTTAGAAATTCAAGTTCTTTCCTTCTTTCTTTCCAGGAGTGCCTTGCTCTGAGTCTGATTATAAACTCTGGTCCCCCTCTGATGAGCATGGGAACGAGTGTTTGCTTGGCCGAAAAATTGTCTACAAGCGAAGAACTCCACATGCAACCTGTTTCAATGGGGAAGACTTCGACAGGCCAATCACAGTCAGCAACTGTTCCTGTACGAGAGAGGACTATGAATGGTAATTAAGGGAACAAACTTTATATTTTTTTTAAATCAACAAAGACTGGTGATGGGCTTCGTAACTGTACCACACTGCAGCTCTATGTACTATTTGTTCAGGTAACCCACATCCTTTATATGATGGCTGTGCCCTATTGGAGATGCTTAAACAAATATCAGTTCATCTATCACTATTATATCTTCTTCTCTCCATTATTAATTGCCCAGTATCTTGAGCATCAGCTTGCTTAGTTTATTCAAGAGTGATGTTGTAAATGCAGTACCAGATGTGGGTGAATGAGTTGCCAGTTTTAATCTGTTCTTGTAGAGGTTTAATGCAAGTTTGTGATACATAATGTATGGGAAAGAAGTTATTCTGGGCTGCCTTGCATAATGGGCCATGCCCTAGCTGAGGAAGACAAGGTTACCTGATCGTGTCCTTTGCTAGTGTTGTGCGAGAAGGTTGCTTCCTGCAGAGAAACAACTTAGCTGTCAAATTTTGTTAATGCAGATCATGGCCCCTATTGGAAGAGTGCAATATTGTCTCTGTCGTGTATTTGAATGCATCAACCATTCTTCCAAAATGCACATTTATTAGTTTATTATTACCAGTTAAAAATCCCTGATAATTAAATAGTTGCAACAAAAAAGTATTTACTTCAGCCTGGATTTCCCGATAGTAATAGTTTACTCCTTTGCCCAAGGATAGTTAAGCCAAGCAGATGAAGAAGGTCCCAGGTTTGATCTCCAGGTTGTGCTGAAATAACTGATCTTAGCAGGGATGACAATAGGGGTGCTCAGGGTAAGGATAGGATTGGGTATGGCATTACTGTCCCACCACATGATCCAAGAGCTTGCTGACGCTTGCTGTTTAGGCTCGCGTGAAAATTGGGCACTTGGGCACAGTATCAGAGGGTAGTCAGCATCTGGAGAACCGTATCAAACAAGGAGTTGACGCCTTCATTAGGGCAGCGGAGAATATAGGTGTGAAGGGAATCTGCTTAAACCCTGCTCATTTTGGATTTCGCAAACTTTACATTGTATTTTTTTAATGCAAATTCCTGAGATGCTGGAATGTGCATCAGTACGAATATATAAACTGATCACCACCAGTACTGAAAACTAGCAACTTGTTGCTGAGAACACTAGTGAAGAAAGTTACTTGTTGAAGTTCCAATGATTTAGGAATGTTGCACTCATTATATGAAGGTGAGTGTCAGAAGATTCTGAAATTACATAATCATAAAATTTAGAGCTAGGCCATTCAGGAGTGAAATCTGGAAGCACTTTTTCCCACACAAAGGGTACTAGAAATCTGGAATTCTCTCCAAAAAGACTGTGGATGCTGGGGGATAGTTAGAGCTTTCAAGACTTGAGATCGATAGTTTTTTGTTGGGTAAAGGTATTGAGGGACATGGAGCTAAGGCGGGTAAATGGAGTTGAGGTAAATATCACCCATGATCTAATTGAATGCCGGAGCAGGCTCGAGGGGTCACTCTGTTCCTAAATTTAGCACAACACGCTGTATTTACTGAGGATTTATTTTTCTACTGCAAATCTGTATTGATTTTTTTTTTTGTTTGAGTATTCATTGGTGGATCTTCCATGGAATTGCTTGCACTTAGTTGCAGGATATGGTGTTTGCTCAGTGTAAAAGCTAAGTGAAATCAGAAGTGGCAAGCATACCTGGGATTTGGAATTAATTTTGTGCAAGGTGTGCTCAGATATTGTAGTCGTCGTCTTTCGTATGGTAGTAGCAAAGCAAATCAAATGTCAATATCCAAGCCAGATATCCAGGCCAAAGCTTCCGGTGTAACAACGTGGATATCTTGTAGGCTGCCTGCGAATTTCCTCTGAGGGCAGCGCTCAATGATGTGCTCCAGGGTCTGATCAGGAGCTTCACAGTCGCATGATGGGGATGCTTAATCTTCCATCTATGGAGAAGGTGGCAGCATCTACCATGACCATTTCTGAGGTGGTTGATGGTTGGCCACTGTTTGCGAGGAAGGTTTGATCCTTCAGGTTGTACTGTGGGGTCCTCTAGAAGGAATCCATTCCGTATGTCATAGTTCTTCCAAGCATATCGGTCATCAAGGCTGAGGGGCAATCGCTGAAGGGCTTCGGCGACGGTCCAGAATGGCCTTCTAGATTTGAGACGGGTTGGTGGTAGGTTGTTCAAGTCGGCCTGGATCGGCATGTCTTTGCTGGTGTAGCGGTGCGATTGTATTCTCTGGAGACTGCATATTCGCGGCGTAGGTGTGGTGATGTGATGTTTGCAAGCACGGGCAGCCAAGGTGTTGGTGTCAATAAAAGCATATTGTAGTGAGAGTGAGTGTTTACTCGAAATTTATATGTATGTTTGCTGTTTGAAAGTCCAAATACATTTTGCAAGGTTTCTTAATTATTTTTACATACAATCCTATTCTTCTCAAATGCTAGTAGTTTTGCTTTCCTTTAATATTTGTGAACAGAGTTTTGTTGAAAATGCTTCAAAAGAGTGCAAATTTCCTGCCAATAATTCTTTCTAATATATATATATATACTCTCCTTTAGTGACTTCGGCTTCAAGCTGATTGAAGACTTCTCATCCGAGGTCTGCGTCCCTGATCCAGAGTTCACGGGCAATATGTTTGCTCCACCTGTGCCCTGCCCCGTTGGCTCGACATACAAGAGAACGAAGGGGTAGGTATTCAATAACTAAGGACTGCTGTTGTGTGTTTAAACCATTCTCAAATCAACTAAAACTAGACTGTTTTTACAATATTTATAGAATTAACTTTCATTTATATGGCACCAATTCACGACCTCAGGACATCCCAAAGTGCTTTGCAGTCAATGAATTACTTTTGAAGCCTCGTCACTGTTGTAATGTAGGCAGTTCTGCAATGTTAACCTGGCTGAAGATGAACTTGATAATCAGTCTGTCTGTATTTATTTTGGATTTAAGAATGATTAATTGGCAATGCCATGTGACTGATTTAGTGCCAGTGTAAATAGACATGTTCCTTATTTGTTTACCCAGTTACCGTAAAATCTCAGGTGATACTTGTAGTGGCGGTGACGTCGAGGCTCGTTTGGAGGGGGAAATGCTACCCTGTCCTGTGGGAGGTAAGTCAGAACCATTTACCTTTACCAAGGCTTTTGAGGTTGTAGTGACTGGTAACCAGGTGCAGCATTAATATAATGAGGTTTCGTGGGCATTGGTCTGAACATATTTATGGATATCTTATCCTTATTTCTCCCATTTGTCTTCGGAAATGCTGACTCATGCTGGGGTTCAATTCAATGGTTGTTTGCCTGCCCTTGGTACCTCACCAAAATGTCAATTCTTAATACGTGAGCCTTTCTTCCATCAATTGTGTAGTGTCCGGAATATTATAATAAGCTGAGAGGGGGTTTGGTGAGAAGAGGAGTGTGGTTATGGTCATTTGAGGTGGTTTAAATATTTGGATTGTGGTTTTCATTTCCCATTTTCAATCTGGAGAGGAGGAAAGCACAAGTTGTTACCCCTAGAGAATGGGCAGTACCCCCTCCCCTGATAGGTGGCGAGGTACAAGAGAGATAGAATTGTTTAATTTGCTTGGCAACATGAGCAAACATGGAGTATCACCTGTGTGGTAGGATGATTGCTTTCCACAGAAAAGCAGAAACTATTTACAAGGCAAAATCCAAGGACTGTTCCCCAATAGTTCAGTGATCAGCAAAATCCCCAACATGAACATTGAGAAAAATATGCAGGAATGATATCACGTAGAGTCACACTTGCAAGATAGGTGTGAATGTATGGGATGGGGCAATGCTTGCAACTGTTGTCGTAGTGAGTAACGGAATCCCATCAAGGTCTCCTACATGTATTTGAAAGGGAAAGTCTTCCTATTTTTCTTGTAGAAAGGCGTGGAAGAGAGTGAATGAAAAGTGAGATAAACAGATAGAAACAAACAATCAGAGAAAATGTGAAAACAACAATAGCTTGCATTTATATAGCGCCTTTAACGTAGTAAAACATCCCAAGGCGTTTCACAGGAATGTTATCCAAAAGAATTTGACACCAAGCCACATAAGGAGATATTAGGACAGATGACCAAAAGCTTGGTCAGAGGTAGGTTTTAAGAAGCGCCTTAAAGGAGGAGAGAGACGGAGAGGTTTAGGGAGGGAATTCGGAGCTTAGGACCCAGGCAGCTGAAGGCGTAGCCGCCAATGGTGGAGCGATTAAAATCGGGGATGCGCAAGAGGCCAGAATTTGGAGGCGTGCGAGATCTCGGAGGGTTGTAGGGCTGAAGGAGGTTACAGAGATAGGGAGGGGTGAGGCCATGGAGAGATTGAAAACCAAGAATGAGAATTTTAAAATCGAGTCGTTGCCAGACCAGGAGCCAATGTAGGTCAGCGAGCACAGGGGGTGATGGGTGAACAGGACTTGGTGCGAACTAGGATACGGGCAGCTGAATTTTGGATGAGCTCAAGCTTATGTAGGGTGGAAGATGTGAGGCCGCCCAGAGAGCATTGGAATAATCAAGTCAAGAGGTAATGAGGGTTTCAGCAGCAGCTGAGCTGAGACAAGGGCGGAGTCAGGCGATGTTATAGAAGTGGAAGGGAGGTGATCTTGGTGATGGAGTGGATATGTGGTCGGAAGCTCATCTTGGGGTCAAATACGATACCAAGGTTGCGAACGGTCTGGTTCAGCCTCAGACAGTGACCAGGGGAAGGGATGAAGTTAGTGGCTAGTAAGCAGAGCTTGTGGTAGGGACCGTAGACAATGGCTTTGGTCTTCCCGATATTTAGTTGGAGGAAATTTCTGCTCCTCCAGTACTGGATGTCGGACAAGCAGTGTAACATATTGGAGACCGTGGAGGGGTCGAGCGAGGTGGTGGTGGTGAGGTAGAGGTCAGTGTCGTCAACGTACATGTGGAACCTGATGTTGTGTTTTTGGATGATGTCACCGTGGGTAGATGAGAAATAGGAGGGGGCGAAGGATAGACCATTTAGAGAGGCACAGACAATGGAAGGCAGACCAAGGTAGAGGGTGGACAAAGAATTTGCAAGTGGGGGATGAACAGGGCACGTTATAATGGTCTTGCCTATAACTGAATGTTTTGGGCATGCAATTGTTTAGTACTGTAGTGCCTACATACTGTCATGCACCATCTACATAGTTAAGGCATTTAAATAAATGTTTTTTGATTCTGCTTGCAGAGGAAAATGAGTTCCTGCTTTATGCTCTAAGGAGCTCTATTCATCGCTATGATCTCTCCAGGGGTACAGATGAGGTATTGCCTCTTCAGGACCTACGAGGCACTGTAGCTTTGGATTTCGATTACGAAGGCAACTGCATATATTGGGCCGATATTTCGCAGGATGTTATCCAGGTGAGCACAGTCTGCTACTCTTCATTTTGAGAGGTGAGATAAGCAGTATATAAAACTTTGCAGATCTGTTTTAATACAACAGAGAAACCATAAATTGGTAAAAAATCACTTTCCAGCCGCTGGACTCCTTTATAAGCTAGTTCATTATCAGCCTGTTAACGGTCTCTTTTGTAAGATGTCGTGGAAAGATTTTGAGGGGGCTTGGGTTAAAATATGATCAAATTATTATTTGGACTGTGAATGTTACCCAAGTTTGACTTATTTGGGATATTTTAATAAATATCTTAGATTTTGTTCATGTTAAATGTATGTTTTTTTAAAACATTGGAAATGAATAATTCTGCTTTTATTAAGAGGGTTTTTTGGATGGTGTTACCCCCTGTCCTTCAGAGATGCGTTTTAATTCATTTCTTAACATTGCAGAAAGACTTGCATCTGTAATAGTGCCCTAGTTTTATTATACAGAGGGTGAGACCTGTAACTCACTCCTGAGTGAAATAAACTTGTTTGTGTAGATTTTCATCTTGTATATCTTCATATGCCAAAGTAGTAAAGTTGAAGATTTCATCCCACTTTTCTGCCGTAAAATTTTATTGAACTACTTTACATACATAATAACATACAATATGAGAGGTCCCCTGGTGACGAGACTTCAGTGGGTCGGTGGTATTGCATTGTTGTCAATGCATGAAGAACTGGTCAGTCAGCTTTGTTACAAGAGTTGGTTGCAGATACTTTGAGTACATAAAAGGGAATGTGAGCATTTTCACAGGCGAGTATTTTTATTTTGTTGGTGTGAGTAACATTAATGGCTCTACATATTTCAGAATCAAACCATTCAGAGCCTAATGGTGCTGATATTTTTCATCCAGCGCAGTTGAGCAAAGAGAGTTGTATTCAACACGAAGTATGGATTTAGAATCGAGGAGGATCCAGTGGCAGGGGGGGGGGGGAAAGAGGGAGAGGCGCACACACAGGGAGGGGAAAGAAAGGAAGGCGTGAAAGAAGAGCCACGGGTAAATGGGCAGAATTTAAATCCACAGTTTTGCAGGCACGTTAACTGCAACAGTAGTTGTTGATTTGGTGCACGGATCAGGCATGTTGGAATCTGGATAGAGATCTGGGCCAGAAGTAATTGGATCCCAACTCCTAATCAGTGGATTTGCAAGTTATTCTCTCACTGAGTCTTCAGGGATCGATGTGCATCAGATGAGGGGTGCTCATTCCTTTTCAAAATATGGAACATACAAAATTTAGTTTCAAGTTCAGATTTTTTTTTTTTAAACTGCAGCTATCATTGCTGTTGTGGAACTGTCTGAAATTTGAACTCCCAACAACACCAGAAAATGAAATGGAATGTTACTAATACGCAGTAAGATGTTGCATGGTGATGTTTTTCTTCAGTCAGTTTGCACATTCAGGAGTTTGCACATTCTCCCCGTGTCTGCGTGGGTTTCCTCCGGGTGCTCCGGTTTCCTCCCACAGTCCAAAGATGTGCGGGTTAGGTTGATTTGGCTATGATAAATTGACCCTTAGTGTTAGGGGGATTAAATACGTAGGGGTTACGGGGATAGGGTGGGATATGTGTCGGTGCAGGCTCGATGGGCCGAAATGGCCTCTATCTGCACTGTAGGGATTCTGTGATTCAGATGCACGGCGTAAATTACGACAGGCAGCTCCCTTTCATTAAGTTGCAGGGGATACATGTGTCTTTACAGGTCTGCTCCTGGGCCCCAGTGAAGACGGCCTTTTATGGCCCGTGGAAGGGTCGCTCTGGCTGCCTGTCAATATTCCGTGGTTTAGTCAGTGGCCTTGGTGAGGGAACATGCGGAGTCCACCGGTACACTTGGGGACATCTGCGACCGGTGGGCGCTGTAAGGCATAGAGTGTCTTATCGACATCGATAATAATGTGCTTTAAATTAGGAGTTTATTTTAGTTAACTTTTTTTTTTAAATGTGTGTTAATCTTGACAATGAGGTATTGAAAGCCTTGTTACAGTGGTCCAGTGATATACAGAGCCATTCATATATTGCTTTAGGTTATAATTTAGTTCCCAGATTTCCACTGTTCTTTAATAATCGATTTTTCTCTGCTCAGCGTTTGTGCTTAAATGGAAGCACGAGCCAGGATATAATTATCAAGGATGGCCTGCAGACGGTGGAAGCTTTAGCCTTTGACCCCATCAGTCAGCTTCTGTACTGGATAGATGCTGGAGCCAAGAAACTCGAGGCAAGTCTAATACATGGTTTGTTTAAATATGAAAAAGATAATTTATAAAAATTGCAATGTGTTAAATGCCCGTGACCCATTCGCGCATTGGTCAGAGGCCGGGCTGGTCCTCACAGCAAGAAGCGATTGGTTTAAAGCCACCCTGGCCCATAACTCCACCTCCCAGTGGCTGGATCAAAAGTGTCATGGACAGCAGTCTGGGGGCGGATTGCTTGTCTGCCAGACCCCTTCACTGAGTGATGTGGGAGTGAAAATGGGAGGAGTAAAATATATATGTGAATGGGAGGACTTCATAATGTAACTTGCAGTATATCAGAAATCAGTGCAGTTGGTGCTAGGTTAATTGGCACTTATTAATAGATTATTGTTATGATCTACTTGAAATAAGTTTAATATTGCTACTGCATTTGGGTGCAAAACCTTGCTGAGTGCATACTGGTATCTTTGTACAATTGTTTCTTCTTATTAAACTGGCTGTAGCTTGTTTGAAAGCTGAGGTTTAACCTTTTTGACAGCTGATGAAGGGGTTCTGTAAGGCATGTGTTGCATCAGTCCTTGCACTGGTAGTTGATAAATAATGCCAGTATATCCAGAAAGATATGACCAGTGTAGCACATGTGTGCTGCATGTATTCAGTGACAGGAATGAGACATTACTGGCTTCTAAGTTTACCCCCCCCCCCCCCCCCCTTTTTTCTCCAGCTATTCTGTAGATGGTGATTCATGGTGAACTACAGTTCCTTGAACCAAGCTAGTCAAGTGGCACATTCTGTATAAGAACATAAGAATTAGGAGCAGGAGTAGGCCATGCGGCCCCTCGAGCCTGCTCCGCCATCATGGCTGATCTTTTTTTTGTCATTCTGACAGTATTTTCAGAACAAGACCTTTTTTTAAAACGGCATTGTAAACTGATACATCGAGGAAAAATACAATAACTTGTATCAAATCTTATTACATCTACATTTCAGAATCTTTCAATGCAATTGAAACAATTTAGTATTCCCGTAATTATGAACACATTGATTTGTCACACTGATTTAGACGCCTCTGCTTCACTTACTAAAGTGCTCTCTAACCTTAATTTCAGTCGCCCAACATGTACCAAATCAATTCGAATACCACAGCAAATAGAAGTTTATTCTTTTTTAAAAGAAAAGTAAAATAATGTTTTCATCAAGTAAGAGGAGTTCATTAAATAAACTCCACCTGGAATCTAATTTTTCAATCAAGTATTTGGCAGGTTTTAACCATTTTGGTACGTTTGAGCCTGGACTGTCAGCCAGGTACAAGATCAGCTAAGCCTGACTCTGTCCTCAACCCCCACATATTTCAACTTATAGAACTTTGGATAGTGCTCAGAAGTACAAAGTCAGGCTAACGTGGTGTCCCTCTCTCCTTCGACCCTACTACTCTGCTGGCTGCGATAGGCTAATTTGGCATAGATCAGAGATGAAATGTGGGACTTGCAGGGTGTCTGACTCCACACCAGACTGTGCTGTGTAGTTTAAAAATTAAAACAGAAAATGCTGGAAACACTCAGCAGGTCAGGCAGCATCTGTGGAGAGAGAAACATAGTTAACGTTTCAGGTCGATGACCTTTCGTTAGAGAACTGTGTTGTGTAGCTTCCCACTGAACTGCTAGCCTTGAACGTGCTTTTTGATTTGGGATTTTATTAGAAAGAAAAAACATTGAAACAGGTGTAATAGCTTGGAATACGGTTTCTCAACCTTTTTGCTATATGACCAGATTGAGATGATGAGATTGAAAACTTTTTGCGTCAGGCTGCTAAGAATCCCAAGTGCAATGTATTTAGTCTGTTTTGCCCCTATTGCAAGTGGATGCAGAGCCACAACACAAAAACTGATTGTTAAGCTGACATTTTTAGGATGGCTGGTGTGGAACATAAAGATCACATGCATAGGAAATCCTGCTGTAAAGTAGAGATGTTGCTCGGGTAGTGTGGAGGGACTTTTGCATTGCTTCCAATCTGTGTTATAGTTGAGACGGTGCAAAAATATGAATGAGTGTTCCTCAATGCTCCCTTGAACATAAAATTCCCCCCAAAATAAACGCATGTGATTCTGCTGGATGTCTATACTAAGATTAAACTTGGAGCTTTTACTCGGAGTGAAGCAGTCGTCAACGGGACAGTCAGTTCGATCAGCGCTTTGAAGTAAATTTTTTTTATTATGGTAGCTGACTCCTCCTACCCATGTATTTATTTTTTAATTCCAGTGAATAAATTCAATGCAGTGATTTGATAGCGATCTATTGCAACAGCGCATACTCAGAGCTTCAGTTTTACAAATCTGGTTGGGTAAAGAACAAAGCCTGGGGAGAAGAAAAAATTGTAAATTTATAAGTTCTTTTTAATTTACTTTCTCGTTCGTTAGGTTTCAAACCCTGATGGAGATCTTCGCCTCACCCTGCTGAATTCCACCATATTAGATCACCCAAGGGCTCTCGTACTAATTCCGAATGAAGGGTAAGTTTCCAGCAAGCAGTTAAAACTTGTGTCTGTCGTGTGTAACATTGTACGGTTTGCCAGGAAAATCCCAAAGTTGCTATCGGGATTAAATTCCGAGTATGGAACAACGACCAGCAGTAGTCACGTGCAGCTTCCAAAGAGCCTACATCCAGGGGCGGTATCGAGGAGCAGCAATTAAAAGGAGGGCTGGGAGTGGTTCTGTGGTAGTAGTTGGAAGCTATGTCTCAATGAAATTAAGCCAAATGATGTACTAGTTTGTGTTGATGGTCACTTCGAGGAGTTGGCTGTATTTGACTTGGTGGTAGAGTGGGAGCGAACCAGATATTGGAAGGCACCATCACTTATTTTGGTATAAAAGTGTTGCCTATCACTAGCACATTCCCGCCACTCAATACAGTAGTGTTCCAGTACCTCGCCAGTGAGTCTGTTTCCACCTTGCCTCTAACACTTCCCAATGTTGACTGGGAAGTGAATTTATACAGGCCAGCTTACAAATGCGGAGATGCCGGTGTTGGACTGGGGTGGACAAAAACGAGAAGTCGCACAACACCAGGTTATAGTCCAACAGATTTATTTAAAATTACAAGCTTTCGGAGCTGTTGCCCCTTCGTCAGGTAATTGTACCTTTACCTGACGAAGGGGCAACAGCTCCGAAAGCTTGTAATTTTAAATAAATCTGTTGGACTATAACCTGGTGTTGTGCGACTTCTCAGCTTACAAATGGATTGCTTTCATTGTTAACATCTGTGAATTTGGCTCATTGAAGCTACACTTTCCTAACACTAGAGGGTGCTGGACATGCACTAAATTACACGCCAAGTGCATTTCTGCCATCCAGTGGCACAAGACCGCATTGCAGGAGCTTCAGTGTTGGCAGCTGATTTTAGACGAGAAGGAACTGCCCCTTCACTGTGTTGCTTTCATACATAGATTGCCACCTGTATGTATTGATTGGATGGTCCATTTTTTCAGTGGGTTGTACAGACATTTCTAAAATGTAACGCAGACACACAAATGTCCACATTAAAATAAATTATTAATTAATAGTTTTTAATGCATTTCCATCAGTAGGAAAGTAGACCTCAAACTCATGCCATTATGCTGAACCTTGCCCTCTGTTTCGCCCTTTTACCTGTTTGGCTTTAGAATCGGCAAAAAATGAACAGCTTTTTCCTACAAAAACAACTTTGATTTTTACAGCTGCCTTTACCGTAGTCAAACGTCCCAAAGCGCTTCACAGGAGCGTTATCAAACAAAATTTGACACCGAGCCACATAAGGAGAGGTGACCAAAAACATGGTCAAAGAGGTAGGTTTTAAGGGGCGTCTTAAAGGAGGAGAGAGAGGCGGAGAGATCCTAAAACAGGATGAAACTGGAACTGAATATTGTTCCAGCAGGACCTGTATTTGATTAGTTTGGATTTTCCCCATGTGGATTATGTTCTTCCTCCCTCCCTCCCTTGAGTTAAGTTAATGCATTTCTTGGCTGCGGAAACAGTCAGGGGCCTCCTTCCAGGCCTCTGCCGCTTGTCCTCTTTAGACACCTGCCAGGCAATGCAGAAGAGAATTTTTACATTTGATTAGGGGCCCAGAGAAAGATGCTCAAATGGAGAGCTGTGATCTGCACCCACCAGTCCCTTGCTTTTTAAAAAAAAAAAACGCCCTTTCTGCCACCATTACAAATCAGGGTCAATTGGAGATGGGGGGAAAAACATATTGGATGGTTAAAAGACGATGTGATCTGGCTCCACTATCTTAGAAATAAATGGTGACCCACGTTACAACAGTGACTCCACTTCAAAAAGTACTTCATTGGCTGTAAAGCGCTTTGAGACATCATGTGGTCGTGAAAGGCGCTATATAAATGCAAGTCTTTCTTTCTTTACTGCAGCTAGCAGGACCCAAAAATGTGGGGCTGACTCTGGTACCCAAAGGCTCTGTGCTTCATATTAGAGACTAACAGTGATCTCGGGAATACTGCAGGTCCGCTTTTTTTAAAATTCAATTTATGGGATGTGGGCGTCGCTGGCAAGGCATTTATTGCCCATTCCTAATTGCCCTTGAGAAGGTGGTGGTGAGCTGCCGCCTTGAACCGCTGCAGTCCGTGTGGTGAAGGTGCTCCCACAGTGCTGTTAGGGAGGGAGTTCCAGGATTTTGACCCAGCGACGATGAAGGAACGGCCGATATATTTCCAAGTCAGGATGGTGTTTGACTTGGAGGGGAACTTGGAGGTGGTGGTGTTCCCATGCGCCTGCTGCCTTGTCCTTCTAGGTGGAAGAGGTCACGGGTTTGGGAGGTGCTGCCGACAGCAATTACATCCCCTTCCCTTGCTGCCATCAGATGATGCAGCTGACAGTAAGAACTTACTGTAGAAGTGTCACATGAACTAACTTGCATTTATACCAAAATACTAGTACACAGTCCTGCCACGGCTCTTCATTAAAAAAAAATTAAAAAACCCCCATGCAGAGATGAACAAAACGTTCTTGTACATCCTGCTGTAAATTTCACTGATGAGCAGTATATAACTTCACTCAGCCTCAAAGATAAATTACTTTTTTTTTTAAGAACTTTCGATTTAAGTGGTGGTTCTTGTCCAGTTTGTTAGTCTAGTGGGGTGCACTATTTGTGGTAACACTTTTTTTGCTTTGAAAAAGAAACAGCCTTTGATTTGGGGTGGGGATGCTGACGAAGTGGTGGTGATGCATCCTTTTGGTCTCTGAGAGACAGAGTCTTATCCATTTCCCTTGGCATAGGTGGAAGTGCGTAGATTTGTGCTCTTATTTTGAATAGTTATTGAAACTTGAATGTCATAGAATCCAGTTTTTCTATTCCTCCAATATTGCTAGAATTACTTGTTCCTACTGAACCCCTATGTTATGAGATAAAACAATGAGAAAAGTCACTACTTTTTTTCCTTTTAAAACTGGATTGCAAGCAGTTGTTGCTTCATTGTATGTTGTTAAAGGATGCTTGTCCTGTGATGCAGCAAATGTTAGCACAACCAAATTTAAATATAATATTGTGTAAGACGGTGAATTTTATCTGTCCTAATATTCTCTCTACAGCTTGATGTTTTGGACAGACTGGGGCGATGAGGCAGTGGGCATTTACAGAAGTGAGATGGATGCATCTAATGCCACTCGAATCATTACTGATGGCATTAAATGGCCGAACGGAATTACTGTGGACAACTCCTGGATCTATTGGACTGAAGCCTATGTTGACCGAATTGAACGAGCGGACTTTAATGGTGGCCACAGATCTGTGTTGATACAGAACCTTCCTCATCCATATGCCATTAGTGTCTTTAAGGTAAGTGACTGAGAATGTCACTTGCAAGAAACAAACCAAGAAGTTCAAGAGGGGTTTAAAAAAAAATTTAAAAAAAATTCTGGTAATTGTGAAATCAAATGTTTATGTAGCAGCACACTTGGTCACTACTCCTTCATAGTTTTCATTTGAAATTAGCCCTATTTGGTATCCTGATTTTCAAGCTGCTTCTGTATGTTAAGAAATAATAAGTGCATGGGATGTAAGTAGTTTTCATAGTATCATTTTCCGAAAATTAGTTCTCTTTAATTTTGTTCAGTAGCTTGTTTAGTTTCCATGAGTTCCCACAAATAAGTAAAACTGTTGTGATGGAGACAGTGTTACCTAAATGAAACATTTAAGCGCGCACGGTCTAACTGCCGCTAAATGTTTTAGCTTGATGCACTGTCGGAGGTGCCGTCTTGCAGATGAGAAATCATTGCTGAATACCAGATATACTGCATTTTGAAAGGTTAAACAGATGAGTGCTCGAGTGTCTGTATGGATTTTTATACTTGCCCAAGTTAATGTTTATTATTTCCCAGTTTTTCCCCACCCCAATTTTTATCCTTGCTTTCTGAATGAGCCGACATGCTCAGATTTCGATCCACAAAAAAGAAAGACTTGCATATAGCGCCTTTCGTGACCACCGGACATCCCAAAGCGCTTTACAGCCAATGAAGTACTTTTTGAAGTGTAGTCACTGATGTAATATAGGAAACGTGGCAGCTAATTTGCGCACAGCAAGCTCCCACACACAGCAATTTCTTTTAGTGATGTTGATTGAGGAATAAATATTGGCCCAGGACACCGGGGATAACTCCCCTGCTCCTCTTCGAAATTGTGCCATGGGATCTTTTACGTCCACCTGAGAGAGAGAGAGACAGGGCCTCGGTTTAACGTCTCGTCTGAAAGACGGCACCTTCAGCAGTGCATCACTCACTCAGTACTGCACTGGAGTGTCAACCTAGATTTTTGTGCTCAAGTCCCTGGAGTGGGACTTGAACTCACAGCCTTTTGACTCAGGCGAGAGTGCTGCTAACTGATCCATGGCTGACACAAGTGTCAGAAGCCCTCTGATACATCACCCAACTGGCCAGCCTTCATGTGTGAGCCTTTGAAATACCCCGGCCCAGCACTTGAGCACATAATCTAGGCTGATATTTCGGTGCATTACTGAGGAAATGCTGTATTGCTGGAGGGTGCTGTCTTTTAGATGAGATGTTAAACCAAGATCCTATTTAGGTGGACATAAAAGATCCCCTAGCACTAATCGAACAGGAGCATGGAGTTCTCCCAGGGTCCCGACCAACATTCCTCCCTCAATCAGCACCCACAAATAAGCAGTTTCATTCATTTAATGTTTGTGGGACATTGGCTGTCACATTACATAAGGTAACTGCAATTCAAAAGTCATTCAATGGTGTAAAGTACTTTGTGATGTCCTGAGGATGTGACAATGCCCTAAATAAATGCAAACTCTTCCTTTTCTTATTGTGAGGCAGTGTGAATAGTATGAATGGTGTGCTTGCACTAAATATTAAAACCAAGATGTTCATTACTTTTTTCAGAATCAAATCTACTGGGATGATTGGTCACAGATGAGCATCTTTAGGGCCTATAAGCATGATGGCTCAGGTGTGGAATCCCTGGTCACTGGTTTAACTGGAGTAATGGATATGAAGGTGTTCTACAAGGGCAAGACAACAGGTAGCAGCTTTTATGTAACTTTGGTTGTAGTAGGACTTTAGTTTTGCTCCCTGTCTACACGAATGGATTGTGATGTATATTGGGCTTTGCTTTTTGTTTGCTTGCCATTAAAATGTAAATATAACCCAAGGATCGTTTGACAGCACAAAGATTAGATGGCTGGAAAAGGAAATCATAGAAGATTGGGTGAATTATCATTGGACCGTTTAACATATTTTGTTGGACACCAAAGGCACGATTGTGGGGGGGGGGAATGAGAGAAATTGGGAAGAGAAATTACATACTTGCAGGTTATACCTAGTTATCATGCTGAGAGAGCCACCTGATCAACATACACTGAGTTGGGAAGAGGAATCTCCAGGCAAGCAGAATGCTGTGCTGTAATATCACCAGGTCACCTCAGTGCCTGTGTCTCACCTCTGCAAAAGGAAACATTGGCCCAGAAATTGATCTCGCTCTGTTCCCGCGGGGGTAAGCCTTCCCCGCGATGTCTCACCTCGCTTATGCTTTTTCTGATCCAGCTCGCACGAAATTGATGTTCCAGACATCAGCTGTGCTGGGCTTGCGTATCCCAGCGGCGTAGTTAATTCGTGCGAGCTGTGGGATCACGTGACTCAGTTAGAGCCAATGGCAGCACACCATCTTCCATTCATAAGTCTCACAGCAATGGCTGTGAGACTTATGAATCTTACACCCCCCAAAATAACAGCTAAACCTCAATTAAATTTAAAAAAAAACCCATCACATTAATAAAATAAGTATAGTTAATTAAATTAACCATTTTAAATAAAAAATTAAATTTTTGAAAAAATTTTAAATCTTTTAAAAAGTTATAAAAATAAACTTACCTGTCTTTAAAGTCTATAAAAAAGATATACCTGTAAAAAAAAATTCAAAAAAATACTTAATTCACTACTTACCTTCTTAAAAGCGGGTCTTACTCCTCCTTTTTACATTTCCAAAATCTTCCCTACTTACCTGCGCGTCCAAAGCATGAAGTGCACAGCGTGCGCGCAGCCTGTAGCGCGCACGCGATGCAGCCAGGCCCCGCCCCCTTTTCGGAAGAGCAATTGCCGGTTTTCAGCGCATGCGCAGGGCATGCAGAAAACCGGCAATTGGAGTGGGAATACGCGAGAGTATGCAGTGCGTACTCTCGCGTCCCGGGATCAATTTTCGGCCCAATATAGTGGGTCTCCTCGGTGCCTCTACTGTATATTATCTGTTTTGCCAGCAAAATTCAGTTGCATAATGCAACTGTTTTCAAACTTATCCAGAAGCTGCAGTGATATCTGGCTCTCGCTCCGACCACTTATGATCAACCCTTTGGAATGTACCCAGTTAGTTAACAACAACTTGCATTTATATAGTGCCTTTAACATAGAAAAACATCCCAAGGCACTTCGCAGAAGCGTTATCAGACAAAAATCGACACCGAGCCAAAGAAGGAGATAATAGGAGGGGGTCACTAAAAGCTTGGTCAGACAGGTGGGTTTTAAGGAGGGTGATGAAGGAAGAGAGAGAGAGAGAGACTGAAGTTCAGGGAAGGAATTCCAGAGCTTGGGGCCTAGACAGTTGAAGGCACGGTCGCCAATGGCGGGGCAAAGGGAGTGGGGGAAGCACAAGAGGTCAGAGTTGGAGGAACGCAGGTTTTTCGGAGGTTTGTAGGGCTGGCATCCTGAAAAGGATGGATCTGTAAAATTTCTGAGTTTCATATCCCGGTGGCTGTGGAAGTGGCAGTGCTCGCTAATGGTTACCGTGACACTGAGAAAATCCAATTTTTTCACTTGCACACCTAATCATTGTTAGTGACTCATTCATAGTCCTTTTGTTTTCATTTCTGCTGCCCCCTAAGTTGTATCTGTGGTAACATACCCGAACGCTACTATAGAGCAGCAGTTCACATTGAAATAGAAAATACTGTCTATACACAAGTCCTTCCACATCTGATAATAGAAAGGTTTGGTGAACTTCAAGTTGGCACCCTTCATTAATAGTTCACGCAACTGTTATTTGTAGCTTTTCCTAACATTCTTTATTTATTTTAAAGGGAGCAATGCATGTATGGAGAATACCTGCAGCTTGCTTTGTCTTCCTAAACCTCATGGCAGGAGATGTGCGTGTCCCGAAGGAGTGAAGAGCACAGTTTTACAATCTGGGGATGTTAGTTGTGAGTGTCCGCATGGCTACTTGCTCAGGAATACCACCTGTGTGAGACAAGGTGAGTGTCTGTTTGTGCAGCTAGCGATGCCTAAATACTTTGTGATTACTGGGCCACGATGTCCTTTTTAGCTATTGCCAATAAGTCAGTGACAGCGTAGAGATTGGTGGTGTGATGCATCACCGTGCTCCCAGCGGAGGCTGATATACCCCAGCATATTCATAAAAAAAGAGTAGGAGTACACCATACGGCCCCGCGAGCCTGCTCCACCATTCAATAAGAGCTTCTATGTCAGCTCCACTTTCCCACCCTATCCCCATATCCCTTTATTCCCTTAGCAAGGAGTTAAGAAGGCTGGGGGGGGGTGATGGGGCGGGAGAAAATTGACGAGGAGGATCCCGATTGTTGTCGTCTTGTCTTTTTACTTTCATACCAGATGATTGGAAACAAATAAGATTTTTAAGATTTAAGGCAGCATGATTTCAGAAGGTAAAAAGCAAAATACTGCAGATGCTGGGAATCTGAAATACAAATGGAACATGCTGGAAGCACTCAGCAGGTCGGGCAGTGTCTTTGGAGAGGTGAAGGTAGGGTTAATGTTTCAGGTCTGATGATCTGGTTCTGATCAAGGGTCATCAGACGTGAAACGTTAACCCTACCTTCCGTTCCCCACAAATGCTGCCTGACCTTGGTTGGTGTTTTCCAGCATTTTCTGATTTTTATAGGGCCTTGGCTGTTGAATTATCGATTTAATTTTAATATTGACATGCAGATGTTGACAAATATAGGATCTTTTATGCACTTTGAGAGTAGTCTGTGTGTAATTGTCATCAGGAAACAGCAGATGTTAGGATGCAGTTATACTCTAGTTACTGATCTCAGATCAGTAGTTATAGTATCAATTTGCAGCAGGCAGTACCTTGTTTATACTGTCTGGCTGCAATTAACTCTGGTCTGGGAGGGAGAGGTCTGTGCAGAGCAATGCTCCCGGTGGGGAGATTTTAAATGATTTGAGGGCGTAGGTGGGACCATTTTCACTCTTTAAATAAACTCCAAATAATTTTGTGTTGAGGAGGTCCATCAGAACACGTGCTCGCTTTGTAAACCTGTTTTGACACCGCATTCGAGCTGTGCTTTAAGTAGTGTCAAGGCAGAGTGGTGTGAGGTGGCCTCACCAAGGGATCCATTTCCTTATACTGTCAGTTTTGCCTCTATGCCAAGTGGAATCCTCTTAGCAGCGATGCAGAAATGACCGTATAAATGTAACCTTGAAATGTAGAGTCCGATTATTAAACTTCATGCTCTCTTGTTGGAGCTAAAATGGCTTCTGAAGCTGCCTTCGCACTACATCTGTCGTGTTGGTGCAAAGCGAAACTGCTGCCTGCCAATACTACAGTTGTACTGTAAATAGAGACGTGTCAGAAGTAAAGGAATGTTTGGGTTGGCGATGAAGGAAACTGTCTTGTTTGCAGGTGATTATACATCATCTTGAAGCTGCAAAGATGGGAAGTGCTGCAACAAACTTCTGTTTCCTAAACTGGATAAATTGATTTTAAGTGGAATATTTGTTCCCCTCTCCTCCTGTTACCCTCCCCCATAACAATTACTTTCAAGACCTTTTCTGGTTATGTGGCAGGAGTGCTATATAGAGAGAGAGTTGTTTATTGTTCAGTCCCAGCCAAAATCTTACCACCTGCTTGAAATTACCTGATATCCATGTAGCCCTTCCTCCTCCAAGGGCATTAGAACTTCTGCTTTGTCCTCGAGCTGTTCACCTGTCCCTTAAATGTATGTTTATTTTATTACAGAACGTGCTTGTCTGCCGAACCAGTACAGGTGCTCCAATGGCAAATGCATCAGCAGCATTTGGAAGTGTGATAATGATAATGACTGTGGTGACTACAGTGATGAAAGAAATTGTCGTAAGTACTCTTTGAATTTAGCAGCTGTGCCAAGTATTGTGCAATTACCTCTGATGGGTAATGCTACAATAACAGATTGCACCTGAGGCTTCACTGGCATGTTTATGTTGCATGTGGGTTGTAGTGGAACCTCTCACCTGTTTTACCGTATAAGGTTATCCCTCTCACCTGAGGTTACCTTTACTATGCTAAGCATACTGCTTGTGAAAGGCATCTTGCTCGCCACCAAGAGTTTGTAATAATGAAATTTGGCTATCTTGCAGGTTTTTGTCCTCTTGTTAATGCAGGATTCAAAATAATGTGATATTGTAGTGTTATGACGCACAAAGTAGAGTTTTAGTAAGCATGAGCACTTTTTCCCCTTTTCACAGCAACAGCTACTTGCGATCCCAACTCTCAGTTTAAGTGTCGATCATCGGGGATGTGTATTCCACTGTCGTACAAATGTGATCGTGAAGATGATTGTGGGGACGATAGTGACGAGGAGCATTGCTGTAAGTGACTTCAGGAGCTTTAGTCACATTTGTTAAATAGTCTGTAGCAATGAATATGCCAAATCACTAAACTGTGGTACTTGTTATTCTGTCCTGTGTAAACCTAAAAGCGCATTTTTTTTCATTGTTTTCCTAAACCCATGTTTTTTCAAGTAATTTATTTCCAGTGTGAAGTTCCTTGCAGTTTGAACCCATCTCCAGCAGAGGGCAGGCACCAACTTCTGTCCAACCAACTGGAAGATATTTGCACTAATTGTGTGAAATTACTCCCCCCCCCCCCCCCCCCCCCACCCCCCCACCCAGGGGCTAGGGTCTTGCCAGGGGCCTGTGGCTGAGATTGGGAAAGAATCTTGGGCATGAACCTGACTGGGCCATGTTTTGTATTCTAATTTTAGTATATCATCTTAAAACCAAAATTCTAATATAATTTAATCTGTTCATCTAAAGACAAAAGAACATGTGATAAAATAATTGGGGGTTAATTCTTGATGCCTCCCCATCCAAGACAGTGGAATTTGGCTAACTTCTATGGAGGTTTTATGGAAAAATTTGAGCGCTGAACAATTTTGATTTCTTGATACTAGTGCTTGATCATTAGAAGTCTTGGTTGTTGTGTTTCTGGGTCATTAACTTTGTGAGAAGCAGCCGATTCTTTGTAAGATACAGTAGAAGGGCCCACTAGTATTTTACCTGCAATCCAAATTTTCGGATCTTAAAACGGGTTAACCCATGAAAGCACCTTTTTAATTAAAAAAAAAAGCTGTCTTCTTGGTTTATATGCATGACTGACTATTTCATTCTGTTTTGAAAATGTTTTTCCACTCCCACCTTTTTATGAAGTACGTTATGGCTTGCAGGTTGGATACAAGTGGGCCCTTCTGCTGTGTGCTGCAAAGAATTTGTTGCTTCTCACAAAGTTAATCATTTAGAAACATGACAAACAAGACTTCTAATGATCGATGTTGGTGTAGCAGTGCTCTCCCCAGGCAGTTCATTATTGACAATCAATGTGCCATCCTCAAATAATTCTGTTTCCCGTCTTCCCATAAATTACAGCCAGCTAAATATGCTAAGGACTTGCGTTTGATAGTAAATTCATTTTATCTAAAATACTCATTAGGATAAAGGAACTGAACCAAACCTTGTATCTAGCTGCAAAATTATAAAATGTTTCTGTTCTAGTCAAATTGTGAGCAATCTGAAAAAGTTTTTCTTTAAAAGGTCAAATAAGATTATGCAAACATATTGAATGGGTCCTTTGTACATAAATCTTATCAAAGTGTAAGCAGTGGCATTGTAATTCTTCCTCCTTGAAACCCCTACAGCATCGAACAACTGTAAGGGTGACGAGTTTACTTGTGCCAGTGGCATGTGCATTCGCTTGTCTTGGAGATGTGACGGGGATAACGACTGCCGAGATTGGTCAGATGAACTGAACTGCACTTGTAAGTAACCATTCACTTATTGCTGTGAACTTCATTTGGATTTAACTTGTTCTTCGTTATTTTGTTCATTCTTTGAAAGACGTGATCCAGTATTCCCCTGGCTCATTTTGGTAAACGTTCAACTGAGCCTTTTAAAAACAGGCAAAGTACCAGAGTTCATTCCCAGTGCATGTGGTTATCCAGTCGGTCAGTTTTATATATTCACAACAGCTATAGCATCCAGAATGAACGAGGAGAGCCAAGATCCAGTAATAGGTTATAATAACACTTTCTTTTGAAATATGATTGTGCTAAAAATGATGGTTATTAAATTTAAGCAAACAGCAACATTTTGATTTAGTTTCTTATTGGCAGAAATACTATACAATTCCAGCTATGGGGCGGTGGGGGGGGGGGGGAAGTGTGAATTGGCTGAGATACAGAATAAGTATTCATTTTATTTTCACAGTATTATATTAGGGTAAACTCCAGTATGAAAACCAGGAATGGTAGTTTGACCGCACAGCATTTACGTGGTTTTCAGAAAGCAATTCAATTAATTGATGGTTGGGAGGTGTTTCAGGAAGGAATGGTGTGATGGAGAAGAGGATGATTAATGAATTCTAGTATTTAAACCTTTGTTTCAAAATAAGAAAGTATGACATTTTCAAAATAAGCAAATTTGATTTTGTTTATGGATCACCTGTAAATTAAAAATCTGTGAAAGAGGAGCAGATGGAATGCAAAGCTAACAGTTTTGTTAGAAACTCTACCTTCCACTTCTGAAGAACCACGTTTGACTAAAATACATCTTTTCTCTGGCATACTGCAGAGCAGAAATGCATTTTTATCTCCAGAAGTTGCTGTAGATTGCTGGTCTGTCGGAAGAAGCATTAATGCTTCACCATTTCTTTTCTTCAGCAAATAAACACACCTGTGACTCTACCAACTTTTCATGCCGCAATGGACACTGTATCCCACTCAGGTGGATGTGTGATGGGGATGATGATTGCCGTGACGCATCTGATGAAGAGTCTGCTCACTGTGGTAAGAATCCTGTGGGTGCAGATAGCTCATTCCCTATATTTCTCTTTTTTTAAATAATCTGGCAGTAGGTAAGCTGAATGATTATTAACTGATGAGGTTTTATTTGTTTTAACAGTTGAAACCAGGTTATAGTCTAGTTCTGGTAATGTAATTCAAGCAGGCAAAAACAGGTTAGCAATGCCTCTGGGGAGGCATTGTGTTGAAATCACAAATACACTAGGGTACAGTATGTACAGGTATTTGGGAGTGGAGGTTTGAGGCAGGGAAACAGAAGAAACACAATGTAAATGTTTAAGTTATCAAAGGTTTAAGCTGGTCTCGATTTTTATATTTAAAATATTAACTGCGTAATGTTTCTTTATCGGTGATTTAGGTCTGGGACAAGGAAGTAAATCATTTTGTTTCCAAGATTTCTGACTGCCTGATTTCAGTCTAATTTGTACAAATTATCTAAATAGATTTACAGCTATTATTGGGTTTAATACACAGCGCAATATGTGGAAATGCTTTTGTCACTTTGATCTACAGATAGGCACGTGATCGACATTGAATTGTGAATGGTCATGTGCGCACTAATGATACTTGGTCCCAAGCTGGTTCTTGGGATCGTACCCAGTTCACTTACCCAGATACATTGCACCTCTCTTCAGTATAGGAACATGATATGGACAGGCTGCAAACTACTCCATATCCGAACTGTGAGAATCTGCTGCTGTGATAGGAGCAGATATGCAGAGACAAACTGTGAATTTTTGGTCCCTGATCCGTCTGCTTTTGGAAAAAAAAAATTTTTGTTGGGCAACACATAATTTTATTAGTGATCCAATTACTATTTGAGAAGCCAATCTTCCAGCTACTGGGATTCTCAACAGTACTGTTCAATGTCTTAACCTGACCGGATTGGGACATGCAATTGTTGTACGTGTCCTTATTAATTCCATTGCATTTGTCTTTTCTCCCACTCCCATCCTATCGCCCAGATAAGACCGCCTGTAATGGATTTAGGTGTGACAACAGTAGCTGTATTGCAATGACCAAACGCTGCAATGGTGTATCAGACTGTTTGGACAAATCTGATGAGCAAAACTGCAGTGAGTGGTTTTTTTTTTATACCCCTCAACTATAATTACCCTTGCGTAGTTCAGTTTGACAACTCTGTAATGTAATAGAGGTTGGAACATCAATGCTTAACAATGGTGCACTAAAAGCTTCAATATAGCACTTATCACAATATTTTGAATTAACATTTTGGTTGAGTCCTATATATGATAAAATACGCCTGAGTATTTTTGCATGAGTAGAAAGGATTGGAAGACCAATTCAAAGTCAAACTAGTGGTATCTTTCTCCATTATCATAGTTAATAATTAACAGGTAATTTTTGGCCGGAAGAATTTGTCAGTTTATACTAGAATTTGTATGTGGCATTGTATCAGCATTTTACAAGGTTAAATTACTGTATAACTTGCTCCTTAATATTGATTGTCGTAGGAATCTTGTTTCTCTATTCCCAAGACCCAAGTGATTGCACTGTTGTGGTTGTTTTCTCTTCCTTTGGATTTAACCTGTTCTAAAATGCTCAAATGACTGACTTAAAACTCAGACAATGCACGTTTGTTATTCCAAGCCGAAAGGGACTTGCAAAGTATTTGCGATTCCCATTTTCCCAGGGATGAACAGCGAGGCATTGCTGGGCTTTCTAATGACTGTTATCTTTAACATAAAGCACATTGAGATATCTCGCTGCATGAGTACTATAGAAATGCAATTGGCTGTTTGTATTTACAAGTTAAACCTGGGTGTTATAAGGAGGCTTACTGTGTTCTGTTTTACCATCTCCTTCCCAGATCCGTTATGCTCTCAGTATATGGATTTTGTCTGTGAGAACAAGCGGCGCTGCCTGCACAGCTTCATGGTGTGCGATGGAATCCGACAATGTGAAGATGGTTCAGATGAAGATCCAAACTATGCACATTGTTGTATGTTTTTTTTAGTAGTATTGTACCATATTAAAACCATAGTGAAAAAATCTGCTGAGGATGACTTGCTAAAAGTATTTCTGCTCTACCACCTGTAATCAAATTGGGCTACCTGATCATTTTTCTTTTTAAAAAAAAAAGGTTGTACATTCTGCTACCTGATCCATGTGGCCATCCTTCATGCGTGAGCCTGGTCACTGAGTGGCAATTGGCTTATTCAGCCGTGAATGGCATCACATCCGAGTCTGGTCATCAGCTTACCTAGCATGCGCACACCTATCCTTCCAGCAGGAGTAAGTGACTAGTGATCAGGAGCAAGTACTGTGGCTGAATGTCTTTACCCACACCTTTCTTGCCCAGTTGCCACCCAGGGCACTGAGGCCAGTTATAGTGGCCCCATTTGCTACCCTGGCGAAGATCAGCAAACTCAACACAGAGCAGGAATCAAATCTGGGACCTTCTAGTCTGATATAGTATTACACCAGTTGATGCCTTTGCCCAACAAGAAAATGTAGGCTAGATTATAAAAGCCTATTTAGTCCTAAACAATTTTCCCTCTAAGTGGCCGCGCAGTAATGGGAAAGGTCCCGCGCAGGCCACTCACCAGCTTCTCCATTGTAAATGCCGCGCATGCGCGGAAATTTAAAGGGGCCGCGCAGCACAAAGCACAGCTCACGGAACATTGGTCCTAAAGTACTTTGATTTGTGAAACTTTTCCATCACCTCTTGTGCCACGTAGAGATGAGAATAAACATCTGCCATAGTAAGAGATATCTATACAAACTGAATGTGTAGCAAATATCTATTTCAAGATTATTTTCACAACTGACTATAATCTACAGCTATGTTTATTGTACATCTGAGAAACATTAAACTCAAACCAAGCACATCACAGAATAACAAAGGTAATTGGTAAAATACTGACTGGGTGGTTGGAATTTGAAAAATGCATAGAAAATATCAGATTACATAAACCTCCTTTCATTCTCCTTTTCTCAGAAAAATAGTTGAATCACGAGTTCAATCCCAAATGTGACTTGAGAGTTTCCCAGTGGTGATTGTAATTGTAGCAGCTACAACTGGTTCTTAACAACATTTCCCGCTACTTTCTAGTTATCTGAAAGGACAGATTTAAGAAGAAAAACTGTAAATCTGAAATAGAAAAAAAAAATGCTGGAAGTAAGAATTGTTTTTGATCAGCCAGGTGCCTGACCGGTATGGACATCCATTACCACGCTTCATCTCCCAGACAAACTACTGAAAATCCACACAGGTTCATCCAATATTGAGTGTGATCACTCTTCCCATAGGGACACTGCATCAGCACAGACTAGCAATACCTGAGGCTTGGGGATCCTCTGTGTGCGCAGGAGTATTACAGGTGCTAACTGAGAGAAAACCGTGCAGTTTACCAGCACAGTGAACTAGGAAGCTTACTTGTGTAGCTAGGACCACCTTCTCCATTTGGGTGGTACGATAGCAAAATACTGCGGATGCTGGAAATCCGAAATAACAACAGAAAACGCTGGAAAAACTCAGCAGGCCAGGCAGCATCCGTGGAGAGAGAAACAGAGTTAACGTTTCAGGTCGAAGACGAAAGGTCTTCGACCTGAAACGTTAACTCTGTTTCTCTCTCCACGGATGCTGCCTGGCCTGCTGAGTTTTTCCAGCGTTTTCTGTTGTTATTTCTCCATTTGGGTGTCTAGCTTGGACCACCCTCTCCATTTGGGTGTCCAGCTAGGACTACCCTACCCATTGGCTTGCAGGCTTATATGGAGCATGGAGATCTCTGCCCACTTTCTGTGATTGGCCTACCCCTCCAGGTCCCACTAATGAGTTAGGCTGGTTATTTAATCAACAACAGTGCAGTGGACCTGCCTGCATCTGGATTACTGAGTCTGACCTGGAAGGTTGACTCTGTTACAGTCAGCAGGTTTTTCGATAAAGAGAAAAGACTGGTTAATGTTTTGGTGGCGATCCTTCATCAGGACCAAAGTGCGTAGCAACTAGAATTATTTTCACAAAGAGAAATACTGGAAGTCTGAAATATAAACAGAAAATGCTGGAAATACTCAGCAGGCCAGGCAGTAGTATTTTCACAACTGACTGTAATCTGCAACAATATTTATTATACATATGAGAAAGATTAAACTAAAACCAAGCAAGTCCCAGATAATAAAGGTCATTTAATTGGTAAAATATTTGCTGCATGATTGGAATTTCACAAAGACTAGAATTTGAGAGTAAGCTGGAAATACCAGCGGGTCAGTCAAGTTGCAGAGGAGAAAAGGAAACACTTAACTTTTTGGACCTTTCAGAACTGGTGAAGAGTCCCCCCTGAAACGGTAACCTGTCTTTTTTAACCTCTGGTCTATTTCCAGCATTTATTGCTTTCATCTTTAAAGAATAGTTTAGCTATCCCTTAAGAAATTGAATAGTCCAGCAAATCGGGAGGTTCTTCTGGTTAAAATGTTACAGGTGAAAAGTACACTAAAACTTTGAGCTGGTGGCCAATGTCTGCCAGCACATAGTTAGTATCGAGACCTGTAACTTGCAAGTATGATGTTGTGTAATCAGATTGCTGGGCTTGTTTGTAAACTAGCAGGTTGCCATTAATAAATGGCATTATTCACACTTGGCTATTGATGCTTATATTTACAGCACAGACAGATGAGTTCAGTAGAACTTGTGAGCCCTTCAGTTTCAGATGCTCGAATGGGGTGTGCATTAGCATGGAATGGAAGTGTGATGGGGTGGACGACTGTGGAGACTACTCCGATGAAGCAAATTGCAGTAAGTAGGAAAGCATACTTGCCTAAAGCCTGGTCATTAGTGAGCATGCTTCAAAATCTATGCATGTCGGAAACTGCCACACAAAATACTTAATTGCTATAGTATAACTGGGGTGGCAGGGGGGGTACTTTCCTGAGTTTGAGCTATGTTTCATAATTTATTATTTTTGGCCAGCCAGGTGGAATAAATGTAGCTTTGTGTTTGTGTTAGAATCTTTGAGTCTGAGAAATCTGCACCCTATTTGCCCAATATTGGTTGCACACTTTGTCCCCACAGGGAAACTTTCCCCATTACCTCCATCTGGAGAGTTTTTGGTGCAGAGCCATAGCTTGGGGACTCCCAAGTGTGCATATGGGAACTGTTGGAGATTAACGAGCTCAAAAATGTGCAGCGTACCTAATAAGGTTCCTGCTGCTTGTCCATGTTACCCTTTAAGGCTTTGATTTGCAGGATTATCTGGAATCAAGTGGCAAGAATCGCAACCCCATTGACTGGTCTACCTCTCCAGGTGCCATTAGCGAACCAGACTGCTGGTCGATGATCTACATTTCCATGAGTACTGTGAAGTTACCTGTCTCAAATATTGGGTTACCATGTTTCTCACATAGGGTTAACTTGGTTCCAAACCTCCAACACTTGCGTGTTTCATCTTGGAGTCACCTAGGTCTTAAAAAGTTCACTGTGGTGCCAATGCAGTTCAGAATTTTAGAGCGCAACTTTCATGTTTAATATTTTCCTTTAGTTGTGTGGTGTTGATATTTAGTACCTGGAATGTGCAGGCTCAATGTCCTGTCTATTTGTAATGCAATGCTGAGGAAGGTTCTATTTAAGAGCAAGGGGACGAAATTGGATGTCTTTGCACCTCCTGTTAGCTCCCCCCCGAGGGGCGCTAATGGAGTGCAAATGGCTTTGTGACCAGGCGGAGTGCTGAAATCGACTCCCGCCATATTTGGTGGAAGTTTTGTCGCGGCGCTACAGTGTTGCGCCCTGATCTCCTTTGCCTGGAGATCGTGACGTCATCGCTGAGCACATCGTCCCGGTAGCGCCCTGGACCCGAAATTGACTTCCGAAATTGCAGCAGCGCCAGTAGAAAACCCCGACAGCTGCAGAAGACATGCAGCGGGCGGCTGGCCACTTTGGGGCGATGATTAAAGGCAAGGTGGCCGAGGTAAGTTTAAAAATTTTTTTTTTTTTTTAAATTACCTTGTTCCTATTTTTTTTCGCGGGTTCCTGCCCGCGATTGATCAGCCTGGCTCTCTGCTGATCCCGGCTGCCTTGGTGGTCCAGGTCGGTACTTTTCATATTGCAGAGCCTGCAGCGATGGCCCTTCCTTTTAAGGGAGGGAAGGAGCCTTTGAACGCGGCAGCGCTGCTCAGCCCAGTATGCAGCGCTGCTGAAGTCTCTGCCCTGCCTGCGCTTGATTTATTGCTCCACTTCCTTCCTGGAGCGCAAAACCAAATTTTTTAAAAGTTTAGAAACATTTAGTTTTTTCAACTTTTAAAAATTTATCGCCCCAAACGGGGCTATAATGAATTTCTCCCCCCAGTTGTTAGTCGTCCTCAAGCCAGCTGTCACTAAGGTGAAATATAGTAGTTTTAGGGTGGGCAGTTATCCAGTTAATTGTTTACTAAATGTTCTGACCATGTTCTATCCATCATTAGCTGATTGTTATTTGGGAAGCCATTGTTGGTCTTTACAATACAGTGTAAATCATTTTCTTTTTTTCTTACACTTATTATGAAGTTGTTAAACATGTCAAAAAAAACTTTCCTTATCAGGTATTTTATATGGTTCTTGCATCTTTACAGGAAATCCCACTGAAGCACCTTCTTGCACAAGATATTTTCAGTTCAGCTGCCGGAATGGAAACTGTGTTCCGACATGGTGGAAGTGTGATCGAGAGAATGACTGCGGCGACTGGTCTGATGAAGATGGCTGTCCTGGTATAAAAATTAAATTAATTAATGTGATTGTGGATATCGTTTGTGGGTGGAATGCAGGGCACCAGACTGACTAAAATATTTGCAAATATGGTAGATGGTGTGGCCTTTTAACACTTGCCTCTGCATTCTGTGACTCATAGAAACATAGAAACTAGGAGCAGGAGTAGGCCATTCAGCCCATCGAGCCTGCTCCACCATTCAATACGATCATGGCTGATCATCCAAATCCAGTACCCTGTCCCTGCTTTCTCACACAGAATCCCCATCAAGCCTGCACCGACACATATCCCACCCTATCCCCGTAACCCCACGTATTTAATTCCCCCTAACACTAAGGGTCAATTTATCATAGCCAAATCAACCTAACCCGCACATTTTTGGACTGTGGGAGGAAACCGGAGCACCCGGAGGAAACCCACGCAGACACGGGGAGAACGTGCAAACTCCACACAGACAGTCACCCGAGGCCAGATTCGAACCCGGGTCCCTGGCGCTGTGAGGCACCAGTGCTAACCACTATGCCACCGTGTTGCACCGACTCACCACAAAACAACTGCTCATTTGCATTTATCTTGCTATTAAAGTGCCGCAGCTATAAATTAATTGCAGTTGAGGAATAGAATTCTGTATTGAAATGAAAATGGTTAGTTTCACTTGGTTGCAATTCTTTGAGGCAGAAAGAGAAAGGCAGAAGATTTAGAAACCGGGCACAAAGAGAATGGAACAAAACTTAAAATATGAAAATTGAGTAAGTGTGTATAATATAGTTAGAGAAAGAACTTGCATTTATACAGGACCTTCCATAGCCTTAGTCTATGGGTTACTTTTGAAGTTCAGTCACTTATGACTGAATGTGGCAGCCTATTTGTGCACAGTAAGGTCCCACTTAGTAGCAAATGAATGTATTTTTAGATAACTTTTTTGTTGGAGGTGATTAATGGTGGAATGTTGGGCAGGATAGAATCATAGAAGATAGGAGCAGGAGTAGGCCATTCGGCCCCTCGAGCCTGCTCATCATGGCTGATCATCCAAACTCAGTACCCTGTACCTGCCTTCTCCTCATATCCCTTGATACCTTTAGCTTTAAGAAATATATCTAACTCATTCTTGAATATATTTAATGACTTGGCCTCAACTACCTTCTGTGGTAGAGAATTCCACAGGTTCACCACTCTCTGGGTGAAGAAATTCTTCCTCATTTCTGTCCTAAATGGCTTACCCCTTATCCTTAGATTATGACCCCTGGTTCTGGACTCTCCGACCATCGGGAACATTCTTCCTGCATCTAGTTTGTCCAGACCTGTCAGAATTTTATATGTTTTGATGAGATCCCCTCTCATTCTTCTATACTCCAGCGAGTATAAGCCCAATCGACCCCATCTCTCCTCATATGTCAAGTATCAGCCTTGTGAATCTTGGTTGTTGGGAGATCTCCCTGTTGTTGCTCAGGCGGTAGTACGAGGTCTCTTCTGTTTACCTGAGCAGGTAAACAGGGTCTCGGTTTAACATCACCTTCGACAATGCCGTGCTCGCAGTACTGCACTGAAGTCTCAGTTCACATTATATGCTCAAGTCTGCATTGGGGCTTGATCCCACAACCTTCTAACTCAGGTGAGCATGTGATCTACTGAACCAAACTGTCACTTTGGATGGCAAAGAGAAACAAAGTGATGTCTCGGATAAGTGAAAGGTAGGGAGTGGCTGTGAAGGAGGTAATAAAAATAGACAAAGAAAGTGAAGGAAATTTCCCCAAGCAGATTAACTTATAATTTTATATCACATTCGTTAGTGCATTTATTTAGTTCTGCAGGAAACAAAAGCCCAGTTATGGTTTTAATCCAGTTAGTCAGAAAGTTTGTTCTGTTGGCTACTAACTCTTTGAGCTCGTGACAAATGTTTGCAAGCACAGACAGCTAGCATCAAGCCCTGTAACTTGCAAGTGTAACTTTCTTCGCATCCATTCTATGTGGTCTATTTGCTGGATTTGGTTTTTATACTGACAGGATGACCTATTATAAAACATAACCATTTGCTGTGTAATTTTTCAGCACTTTCGTAGTATTTTATTACTAAAGGAATTTCACACTGCACAAAATCGTACCTCAGTGCAAATGTATGACCACAGTAATCCTGATGATTGAGTCATGGATATATAGTCACAATGATAGCAGAAGAGCCCAAAAAGCAGTGAAATGGTATTTAAATTCTTACTCTGGTACATAAATGAGCACTGTATTCAAACGAGTGCTTTGTGAGGAAGGGGTGAGAAAGCAGAACTCTTCAAATAAAAAATGGTCAACCTCTTTTTGCTTCTCCTCCAAGAAATGGCCAGTTTCTTCTATGATGTCTTCCGTGCTTTCAATACTAGAATGATTGAAGACACACGTACTGAAATGAAAGAAAGACTTGCATTTATATCGTGCTTTTCACAACCAGTGGACGTCCAAAAAGCGCTTTATAGCCACTGAAGTATTTTTGGAGTGTAGTCACTGTTGTAATGTAGGAAATGTGGCAGCAAATTTGCGCACAGCAAGCTCCCACAAACAGCAATGTGATAATGACCAGATAATCTGTTTTAATTATGTTGGCTGAGGGATAACTATTGGCCAGGACACCGGGGATAACTCCCCTGCTCTTCTTCGAAATAGTGCCGTGGGATCTTTTACGTCCACATGAGAGAGCAGACAGGGCCTTGGTTTATCGTCTCATCCGAAAGATGGCACCTCTGACAGTGCAGCACTCTCTCAGTACTGCACTGGAGTGTCAGCTTAGATTTTTATGGAGTGGGACTTCAACCCACAACCTTCTGACTCCGAGGCAAGAGTGCTACCAACTGTTATGGTTATGATCAGTTCCTGCTTTCTTCCCTTTCCTTGTCTCAACTGGTGCCCATATCTCAGCAATGAATCAAATGTCTTAAGAAGAGGGGGCAAAATTAGCATAAAAAGGAAGGGATGATTTTAGATATGGAAGTTCAACTTACAGTTGATGACTTACTTCAGGCCCCAAAAGACTTCTACTTTGCTTTTGTATTTACAACTGCTTCAGGTTGGATTGCACATACTACTGCGGTTCCTTCGACTTGTGGCCCCAACCACTTCAGATGTAATTCTGGAGGATGTATCGTAAACCGTTGGGTGTGTGATGGATATGAAGACTGCCCGGATGGTTCTGATGAGGAGGGTTGCCCCACCTTTTCAGGTAAGTAACAATAGAGATAGCCTGTCTATACTTTCGCTGCTTAAGATCTTGGCTTCTTTGGAAATATTTATTGTTGGCAAATGTTGGACAGGGCTCTTTGAAGCATCTTTCTTGTGAATTATCTGAGTTGGGAGTGTCCATCGCTGTCGGTAAGTGCAAAGCAGAAATATGTTTCATTCCCCAATATTGCCATGCTAATTTTGATCAGGGAAAATTTAAATCTACCTCACTAGTTCCAGACTATAGTGGGGGCTCATTGAACATGAATTAATGATGCTTTAAAGTCAATACCAAGTTGATTCCTGGGAGTTTCCAAGATGCGCTGAGTTTTATTCAAATGGTTGAGATATTGTAGCTAGTACCATTCTCTAGTACAGATATATAACTAATCACTGCGAAATGTTGAGTTGGTTAAAGGCGAAAATGTTTATATCGTTGGTGCCAGTGCCAATAATTGCTGATGAGATGTTAAACGTCATGACTTGCTGGAACACTAAACTATTCAGTGTTGCTTTTTGGCCGTGATGCTGTTGTTTAAAAGGCTGCTTATAAATCATGTATTTTAACTGAGGTTTCCATCTCGGTCACGCCATCAATTGGAGACTTGATTTTCTTTCCTCACATGAAAATGTTTGAGGTCTTGAAAGCAGTTCACTCCACTCTTGGATCACGGCCTATTGCAGTTTTATTTTGATGACCGTAGTTTACAGTAGTGGGCCGTGCTGCCTTTTTAAGTTGGCCCTGATGTGCTTATTGTTAACTGAACAGCTGTGCATCTAGGATAATAGCTCACTCAACTTGTGTTTAGTCTCAAGATAATCAAATGGTTCAGATGATCAACTGAAAGTGAGCGGCGAGCAGCTCAAATTTGAGGAACTGGGTGGCACAATGAGTTAGTGAGTTCTACTTTTATCTCTGGGAGCGCATTTTAGATCCAGCACAGATTGATAGGATAGAATTCTCCTTAAGTTTCCTACATTATGTTTGAGTAGTCTCAACCCTATTTGCAGTGGGTGTGGGACCATAAAACTGCTAATTTGACATTAAATTGGCAACCTCTCTGAGGTCACAAGAATGGCTGCTACGGAAAAATTAATTTGCTTCGCTACTGTGAGAAATAATGTTCCACTCTTCTGAGGTTGGGAGAGGGTTGAGGGAGCGTTACTCCACATCCAACCTATGCTATACCTGACCTAGAAGTTGTATAATCTGATACATTTCCTGAAATGGAAACTCTTTCATTTTTCAGTGCTAATATCCATCATCTACAAGCGCACAATAAATGAATTTATTTTTTAAAATTGTTTATTTGTGAAGCACCTCTCGTGTTAACCACTTTATAATGCAATCAGAGTTGATCGATAAAAGCCTCCTTTATTCACTGGGTGCTGAATTAAGTGCCCTTAACCTTAGTCTGGGATTTATGTGGCGGCGTTAAAAGCTATGGGATCTTATGGTTGTGTTCTGTATTGACAGTAAATAGAACAACCATTTCCACCACCACGGCACAACCTGCTGGGAGGTGTAGCATCTCGGAGTTCCGTTGTTTTCGAGGCCGTAACTGTATTCCCAACTGGAAGCGATGCGACACATTCCGAGATTGCCGTGATGGGTCGGATGAACTCAACTGTCGTGAGTACTTCTATTCAATCAAACCTGCATCAGAAGCTATTGAGTTAAATTGTGAATTAACAGAATGAAAGGGTGCTTCAAAGGTTTCATTTCAGAAGCAGGAAGCAGTTTAAATTCAAGCCGTTTCAAGGCCAGTTAAATTTCTGTAACTGGTTACTTTCTCACTTTTCTCCACCCCCATCAGTGTCCTAGGCCCAACCATCTTCAGCTGCTTCATCAATGACCTTCCCTCCAACATAAGGTCAGAAATGGGGATGTTCGCTGATGACTGCACAGTGTTCAGTGCCATTCACAACTCCTCAGATAATGAAGCAGTCCATGCCCGCATGCAACAAGACCTGGACGATGTTCAGGCTTGGGCTGATAAGTGGTAGGTAACATTCGCGCCACACAAGTGCCAGGCAATGACTATCTCCATCAAGCGAGAGTCTAACCACCGCCCCTTGACATTCAACAGCATTACCATCGCCGAATCCCCCACCATTAACATCCTGGGGGTCACCATTGACCAGAAACTTAACTGGACCAGCCACATAAATACTGTGGCAACAAGAGCAGGTTAAAGGCTAGGTATTCTGCGGCGAGTGTCTCACCTCCTGACTCCCCAAAGCCTTTCCACCATCTACAAGGCACAAGTAAGGAGTGTGATGGAATACTCTCCACTTGCCTGGGTGAGTGCAGCTCCAACAATACTCGGGAAGCTCGACACCATCCAGGACAAAGCAGCCCGCTTGATTGGCACCCCATCCACCACCCAAACACATGACTTCTACCACCTAGAAGGACAGGCGCATGGGAACACCACCACCTCCAAGTTCCCCTCCAAGTCACACACCATCATGACTTGGAAGTATATCGCCGTTCCTTCATCATTGCTGGGTCAAAATCCTGGAACTCCCTCCCTAACAGCACTGTGGGAGCACCTTCACCACACGGACTGCAGCGGTTCAAGAAGGCAGTTAAATTTCTGTAACTGGTTACTTTCTCACCACCTTCTTGAGGGCAACTAGGGATGGGCAATAAATGCTGGCCTTGCCAGTGACGCCCACAGCCCATGAATGAATTAAAAAAAAATCACATTAGAAAGACTTGCATTTATATGATGACCCCCTTCTGGCCTATTATGTCTGTATATGTACTGTGACACTGACTGGTAGATTTGGAATTGTCCCTTTGTTTCCCCAGAACAGGTATGCTGAGATATTGGTTTGATCGGCATTAATTAAAAGTATTTTATACCATGGGAGGGAAAAAGAAAAAAAAACATGATGCAAACTCACTGCTGTACATCTTATCATGGCAATCTCATGATTGAGGCATGGCAGTAGATTGGCTGCATGCTCTCTTGACTAGGAAACCACGTATAATATGAGAGAAAATGGGGGACAACAACTGCACAAGTCTATTGTGACATTTCTATTTATTGTTAAAGCTATTCTCAGTGGAGATGAGAAGGAAACTGCAAATTTTAAATTAAAAAAATAACTGGAGATGCATGGATCGATCAATGTCTGAAAGAGAGAGGCCGTACAATAATTTGAGTGTAACCCTTTATCAGTAGGGTTGCACTTGAAACGTTGGCCTTTATCTTTCAAATGTGCATTGACCTGCTGAGCGTTTCCTGTTTTATTCTCACTTCATTAAATTTTGAGTTTCTTTTAAACTCTTGCTCTTTTTTTCTATTGGAACAATCTAATTTTCAGCTACCCATACTCCATTATTGTGTTTGAATGGAACTGTGTGTGAGGATGGAGAGACCTGTATAAGCTCGCTGGAACGCTGTGATGGATTTCTGGACTGCTCCGATAACAGTGATGAGAAGAACTGCTCAAGTAAGTCGCAGAAGTAGGCACTAAGAGGCTGTGCAGCAGCATCTAGCTCAAATTGACTGACCTTTTTGTCCCTGCCCGCTGTGAAATGAAACCCCTCCATATCGCTTGGAGATCTCTGAAGAGCTTCAAGAGAATCATGCTGGATCTAACAGGACAACCTTTTTTTAAATAGAACTATTGCTTCTGCGATGGCTCACTAAATATGTATTCTTGTGCTCAAGTATGAAACACAATGAACCAGATCTTGCTGGAGCGGGGTATCTTGTGACATACGCCATTAGTTAGCCTTTTTCCTGCACCCTTCAGCTCAAATTTTTTACTCAGTAACTTGCTGGAAATGCAAGCTTAAACTGGTGCGGCGAAGGAAACAGGGCATCAGTGATGTTTAGTGAACGATGGGGCCAACAGTGTATATCCTTAACCATTGAGATTTAAGGATTGAGAAAGAAACAGGAACGACAGAGAAGGAAATAGGGTGAATTCGGGTACAGAAAGAGAAATAAAGAGAGGGAAAAGAAGATTGGATTAACAGAGAGAGAGAAAAAAGACAGAATGGAAAAGTAAGAAATAAATTTGCAATGTATTTGAAATTTAAAAAATCTGTAACAACAATTTACTGCATGCAGGAATGAAATTGAACACTTGAAATTGTTCCTTTTCCGGCCAGAGAGGTTGATTGGCATTGCATTAACAATTATCACGTCATAAAAAGGGTACGTGCACTATCGGGCCAGATTTTGCTGTGAAAATAATGGCGCTCACTGGTTATTTACGTGCAAATCATACAGCAACTTTTGGCGATCGCACATGCGCAGTTAAATGGGAAATCCCAGAAGTTGCTGTCCGAGATGCGCCACTCCTCCATAAGCTGCGCAAAAACACCATCTCGCTGTCTGGCTCCCTGTTCAAATATATTTAACGGCATGTAGTTCCTGTACTTGCGTAGATCCGGACTAAACGCGCCACAAAGTTAAGTCAAGTCATTCCAGTCTAAGTACCCTTTAACTGTGTGGTAAGTCTTAATTACTGCTAAACAACCTCTCTGGCACTGAAAATTACTTTAACAAGTGTGGAGTCTCATTCCTTCAGATTTTAATTATTGTTAGAGATGAAAAAAAAGTAATTTTTTTCTTACTTTTAATTTCTGTCTCTCTTTATCTTTCTCTCTCTCTCTCTCAACCCAATCTTTCTGTCCCTCTCTGTATTTTGCTTTCTGTGCCTGATTTGACATTGAATTCACTATTATAACTTGCACCTCCTGGTTCAGACACTGCATTGCTCATCAACGATTCTTCAATCCGATTGGTCAAGGAGACACACACAACCAGCAAGTTCTGGAGATTCGCAACTCGCGGCGTATCTCTTCATCCCCTGAACCTGCTGGCCAATTTGCACGTTAATAACATCCGGCGTCATTAACACGCCGGTACTTTTCCAGCAAGATCCAGTCCATTGATGTGTTGGTGCCTGTCTGATCCTGCTCTTTCTTTCTGTGACTGACCTCTTCGATCCAGACACGAGTGAAGTACAGCGTCTAACCTCTTTTATCAGCAGTTTGACGCGATTCTAAAGGGAAGTTGCCTTCAAAATGTGAAAATATTGTTGTACGTGCAGACGTAGTACCAAACTAGTTATATTGAGTTTGTACAGAAAGCAGAAAGAATGAAAGACTTGCATTTGTATAGCTCCTTTCATGACTTCAGGATGTCCCAAAGTGCTTTACAGCCAATTAAGTACTTTTGAAGTGTTGTCACTGTTGTAATGTGTGCATTACACATGCTTCCATCGTTTAACCATATGCCCTCTTTAAAATGTATTTCTCAATACTTGTGCTGGAGCCCCTTAACCTAGTTAGCATCAGCTTCTCCTGATCCTGGGAAACTATGAGAGGCAACTGACTGCACTGCACTGTTCTTCATAAGATCAAATTGCCCAAAGGATTACCACCCCTTTTTGCCTTGCACCATCATCCCTTTTGTCAATTAATCACTCCTGCCTTCCACCATATCACAGACCTACCTTTTTTCTCCCCTGCCCCCTTTTCCCTGCCTCTGTACCTGTTGCATCTGTAACATTTTCCAGTTCTGACAAAAGGTCACTGACCTGAAACGTTAACTGTGTCTCACTCTCCGTATATGCTGTCTGACCTGCTGAATATTTCCAGCATTTTTGATTTATATTTCAGATTTCCAGCAATCGCGGTATTTTGCCTTTGCTCAAAGGATTGTTTAATAGGATTGTTGTAGTATTTTTGCATCATGTCTAAAATTAATATAAACCAAAATGGTCCAATCATCAAGGGTAGATTTTCAATTCTATTTGGGTGTACAACGTTGAGAGAATTTCTGGAACTAATTTTGTATTTTTTATTTTAAGGTGACGGCATAGCGTACAAAGTTCGGCATATCCGTTGGTCGGTTGATTTTAATGGTGCAGTTTCTCTAACATGGGACAGCCCAAAGAATTTGCAACCAACATGTGCCTATGTTGTATACTACAGGTAATAATCCCATAGCTCTTCTACATTGCTCCCACTCTTTCCCAGTGTGTTTAGACTAAATTGGATGTTGCTTGGGCCTGCTGTTTGTTTTCAGTTCGCAAGTATTTAACTAGCTGGATAGATTTTCTAATCCACGTTTGGGCCCAGAGTGATGAATTTTGTCATTTGAATTCACAATTTTTTATTAGGGGAAGAGTAGAAATCAACTTTTTTTAAATAGACTTCATTTCAGGTAAAATTCTTATTTCGGCTGAACATTATACATCAAGCTATTGTGTGTGTGTGTGTGTGTGTTATTAAATATATAGTGTTATTATTTAAAGGCTTTAGGAGTATTTTGTTTCCAGGTTGGAGGATGGGGGGTTTAAAGTGAGCTGCAAACTGTCTGCACCTTCAGTGCCAAAGCCATGTTCTGTTAGGCCAGCTGGAGGCATTTCTGCAGGCCAGCTTTCTCTTCGCGAGCGGCTGGCCTGCAGATAATGCAGCTAATTAGACGTGTGATTAACTGTGGCAGACCACCTGTTCTGGTGGTTTATCTGCACTGTGGAGATCCCATGGCACTATTGGAAGAGGACCAGGTGTTCTGGCCAACATTCCACTCCCACCAACAGTACGAGAAAAGATTAACTGATCGTACATCTCATTGCTTTTTGTGGGATCTTGCTAATCACAAAATGGCTACCGTACATGCCTACATATCTGCCGTTGCACATTTAAGTAATTGTATATGCTGTATAGTGCTTTAAGGTGCTTCCTAGAGATACTCGTTTTCATTTTAATTTGAAATTTTGAGCTTGCCTCTACAATGGATTGCGAGCAACCAATGGGAGAACAGCATCGATGAACACTGATGCAATTGGTCTTGGAAATTTCTACATGGTATACATTGACTACCATGAAAGCTGTTGAATTGTTGATGGTCCAGATCGGAGAGGGGACAGCTTTCTGTATTTGTTCCTGTTTTACAATAATTGGCAACTCTAGTTTGGGATTTATTAATACTTCAGAAGTACTTTAATGGAGGATGTGCTATGATTGTTTTGAACCATATAGTTCTGGGAATTGAACTGGTACTTGAGAAAATGTTAATAGTGTCCATAAACTTGCCAACATGCTGTCAATATTATTTGCTATCGTTTCAATAGTTCATCAAACTTTGGTCAGATGCACTAACTGGCTGGTTCTCCAGCACAGTAGTAAAGATACTCACTTCACACCAGGTGATTATGGTCCCTGGACATCACTTGCTGCGATGACCTTGGTTCACAGTTGGACTATGTGGAGAGAAAGAACAATTGGCCATACGTTCTATACGATTTGTGCACCTTTTTTTGCCTTTGCATAGCTATCTGTGCCTTAACTGCAGGACCTTTTTTTTGGATGACTGAGCGGAGGAAGTAAAGCAAGACACTTTTTTTTGCCCTCAAGACAGGTAGGACATTTAGGACTGAGGTGAGGAGAAATTTCTTCACTCAGAGGGTGGTGAACCTGTGGAATTCTCTACCACAGAAGGCTGTGGAGGCCAAGTCACTGAATATATTTCAGAAGGAGATAGATAGATTTCTAGACACAAAAGGCATCAAGGGGTATGGGGAGAGAGCGGGAATATGGTATTGAGATAGAGGATCAGCCATGATCATATTGAATGGTGGAGCAGGCTCGAAGGGCCGAATGGCCTACTCCTGCTCCTATTTTTCTATGTTTCTATGTTTCAGCATTCAATGGAACTTTCTGCATCGGGCAGTATGGAGGATTTCAATCACTTTCAGAATGGAGATTTTATTTTGACATTTTAAATCTTTTCCTCCTCCACCGCATCACTTTGGGCAAAGTTCGATACCCTTCTCTGACAAAAAGAGCAAGCAGCTGACCAGCTTACTCCCAGGGCAACACGGTGGCATAGTGGTTAGCACTGGTGCCTCACAGCGCCAGGGACCCGGGTTCGAATCTGACCTCGGGTGACTGTCTGTGTGGAGTTTGCACATTCTCCCCGTGTCTGCGTGGGTTTCCTCCGGGTGCTCCGGTTTCCTCCCACAGTCCAAAAATGTGCGGGTTAGGTTGATTTGGCTATGATAAATTGACCCTTAGTGTTAGGGGGGGATTAAATATATGGGGTTATGGGGATAGGATGGGATATGTTAGGGGGAATTAAATACGTGGGGTTACGGGGGTAGGGTGGGATATGTGTACTGTGGGGATTAAAGCAGGGACAGGGTACTAGATTTGGATGATCAGCCATGATCGTATTGAATGGTGGAGCAGGCTCGACGGGCCGAATGGCCTACTCCTGCTCCTAGATTCTATGTTTCTATGTTTCTATGTGCCTTTTGAATGGCAGTCGGATAGTGTGGGAGAGCAGCATGCTCGCTGTACTTTGTGAAATGTGCTGGAATTCAGAATCTACAGACTTTTTTAAAAGGGTCTTTAAAATGGGTGCCAGGTTTGAACAGTGTACTACAGCACTAGAGTGAAGTGCTGTCGAGTATTATGATACAGGTTCATATCCATGATTCGGCAGGCGGTGAGTTCCTGATCTAAACCATACTACTGCGAGGGGTTCGAAGGAAAGAAAGCGCTCTGCACCACCGCCACGGGGGGGAGAGGGAAAAACACAGTTACCCTGAGCTGCTGTAATGCAGCTCCTTTCAGTCAAGAGTAGGTGCAGGGGAAGTGGATAAAAATAAATTACATGGGGAAGGGGACATGATGATGGAGAGGCAGGAGGGGAAGGAAGGAGCAGGGGAAAGGAGGAGAACATCTGAAGTACTGCATCTTATTTAAGATGGGAGCAAAAGGTTTGGGCTAGAGTCTCTAATCTAGTTATTGAATTCAAGGGAACCAGAAAACACTGGAAATGCACAGTAGGTCAGTCAGCATCTGAAGAACAAAGCGTTTTAAGTTTTTTAAAATTTGCTTATGGGATCTGGACGTCGCTGGCAAGGCCGGCATTTATTGCCCATCCCTAGTTGCCCTCGAGAAGGTGGTGGTGAGCCGCCTTCTTGAACTGCTGCAGTCCGTGTGGTGAAGGTATTCCCACAGTGCTGTTAGGGAGGGAGTTCCAGGATCTTGACCCAGCGACGATGAAGGATCGGCGATATACTTCCAAGTCATGATGGTGTGTGACTTGGAGGGGAACTTGGAGGTGGTGGTGTTCCCATGCGCCTGCTGCCCTTGTCCTTCTAGGTGGAAGAGGTCGCGGGTTTGGGAGGTGCTGCCGAAGAAGCCTTGGCGAGTTGCTGCAGTGCATCTTGTAGATGGTGCACACTGCAGCCACGGTACGCTGGTGGTGGAGGGAGTGAATGTTTAAGGTGGTGGATGGGGTGCCAATCAAACGGGCTGCCTTTGTCTTGGATGGTGTCGAGTTAGTTGGGTATGGCATCACCTATCCCTCCACATGCATCCTGCAGTTACTTAAACATTTTGAGAATTTCTGGGGCTTGACGGTATACTGTTGAGTGGCAATCTTTTTTCTCTTCCAGGTTGGTCGGCGATGGCTGGAAGAGGATGGAAGCTGGCAACAAAACTGCTCTTATAATAAATGTTATGAAACCTGACGCAACCTACCAGGTGAAAGTGCAAGTGCAGTGCCTTCACAAAATGTACAGCACGAGTGATATTATTATACTGCGAACACCTGAGGGCTGTAAGTGCAATTTTCTTTTTAAATACTGTTGTTCTGTAGAAAGTAAGTTAACATAAGAGGTCCTGAAGTTGGTTTCACACCTCTTGTCATAATGCAGCCCACAATCAGATTGCTGACCTAATTCCCTTGCTCAGTGCTGAAATCGGAAAAGCAGGTGCTTAATGCTTACGGCTCACATGGATTGCTGTGCATTTTCTGTGCGCTGTAGCACTCTGGAAAATGAGTACAGAAGGGTCACTGTAGTGGCTACAATGACCCTGCTACACCAAAGAGCTGTTGGTGACGGGAAAACGAAAACTGCAAGACAGTTTAATTTCAGGTTTTAATTGAAGAAATTGCAGTTGCTGGTGTAGTGCTCAAATAATTTTTGTGAGCCTCTCCTGAAGGATCCTTTATGTAGGAGTATAACCTATAGTGCTAAATGCTGTCACCTACCAGTGAGTGCTTTGAATTAATGAGAGTGGATCAAGTTTTATTCAGTTACTTACTTGCATGTATATATTCTTTTCCCACTAAAAATCCAATGCTACTTTCCAGCCTCTTTGCCACTTGCAATTTGATTTTTTTCCCTTCTCGTGTGATGCTGGTGGCAGAGTAACCTAAACTGAGGTCTGGCGTAGGATATTTCTACCTATTCGCACACTGTGAAAGTTTGAGCTAGAAAAAACATTAACCTGAATGATTAAAAAGTCAAGTTTTTGACTGTCACCATTTTCCTTGTTAGTATTGGTTCATGTAGATGCAATCACAAAAGGACTAGGGGCTGGATTTTACCAGCGCTGAGGAGGCAGGTTTGGAGGCGGGACTGCTGGGAAAGTCAAAAAGAATGAGAGCGGGTCCCGAATCCGCTCCCAACCCGCCTCCAACCAATCTTCCCGGGAGTCAAGTCCCCGATTTGCACAGGGACCCGACTCCTAGCGGCAGGAAGAGGATTATAGCCACTTAACTGCCTGTTAACAGGCAGTTAAGAGGCTTTTTACAATTTTAGACTTCTACTGCGGGCTTCCTGACGTCGGGGAACACTGCCAGGGTAAGTGAGGCATGATGTGGGTCTGTTGTTATGTTGGTGAATAGTTGACAGCTGCAGAAGTGGTGTGAAGGATGCAATGGGACACTTGAGTATCAGAGGTAGGCAATGTTGGGAAAGTCATTTTTAATGTGTTTAGATTTTTCTGTAGGTGACAAGCTTTGAAGTGTTTGTGTGGCCTCACCTCAATGGGAGAAGTGACATCGCTTCTGTACCCTCACCTGCAGCTGCCATCTGTTTCATCCTAAGGAGAGAGTTACTGGAGAGCCTGGATGCAAGGGCTCACCGGTGTACAGTGATAGTCAATGTCTGACAGCACCTCAATGCTGTCCAACACTCTCAAATCATCAGTCAAAAATTTATGGTTCATGTGCCTTTAAGAAAACCGGCAGATGAAGCGTCATCAACTGGCGTCATCTGACACTGGCTTTCCCTTAATTGGCCAGCAAGCCCGCAGGGCGGGCTTAACAAGGCCAATCAGGGGAAAATAGCGTCTGTGCGTTGGATGTTGCTGGGGGCGGGACTAGAACCTGGAAGGCAGCAGTCTTGCCCCCAACGCGTCTCGGTGAGTAAAATCCAACCCTAGATCTCTGCAGTTGTCATACTGTACCCCAGAACCGAACCCCAGCATGTGATGGCGAAAGGACAAAAAGCTACTCTACTGCGTGGTTCAGTTTTGCCTGAACCACCAGACTGATTTTTTTTCTCAATTCATATTGTCTATTTATTTATTTATTTTTCTTTTTTTCCCTCACAAGGTTACCGTAAGGGTATGATTGTCTTCATTTCGAGTTCTAAATTTCACAACAACAACTACAACTTGCATTTATATAGCATCTTTCATATTGTAAAACGTCCCAAGGCGCTTCACGAGTGTTATCAGAAAAAATCTGTCACCGAGCCAAATAAGGAGATATTAGGACAGGTGACCAAAAGCTTAGTCAAAGAGAGAGGTTTTAAGGAGCATCTTAAAGGAGGAGAGAGAAACTGAGAGGTTTAGGGAGAGAATTCCAGAGCTTAGGGCCGAGGCAGCTGAAGGTACAGCCGCCAATGGTGGAGCGATTAAAATCCGGATGTGCAAGAGGCCAGAATTGGAGGAACGCAGATATCTCAGAGGATTGTAGGGCTGGAGGAAGTTACAGAGATAGGGAGGGGCGAGGCCATGGAGGGATTTGAAAACAAGAATGAGAATTTTAAAATTGAGGTGTTGCTGGATCAGGAACCAATGTAGGTCAGCGAGCACAGGGGGTGGTGGGTGAACAGGACTTGGTGTGAGCTAGGACACTGGCAGCAGAGTTTTGGATGAGTTCAAGTTTATGTGGGGTGTGCGATGGGGGTTGGCCAGAGCAGTTCATAGAATGATACAACACAGAAGGAGGCCATTCGGCCCATCATACCTCTGCCGGCTCTTTGAAAGAGCTCTCCAGTTAGTCCCACTCCCCCCTGCTCTTTCCCCATAGCCCTGCAAATTTTTCCTTTTCAAGTATTTATCCAATTCCCGTTTGAATGCCACCATTGAATCTGCTTCCACCATCCTCCCAGACAGCGCATTCCAGACCATAACTCGCCGTGCAAAAAAAGAACTCCTCGTTCAATTCAGTTAACTTTAATTGATTCAATATCAGAAGTTGAGTTTGGACACTACTGTACTAGAAAATATTGGTCCTGGTTTAGCAGTAATTTGTGTTGGTGGAATGTTGCTATCATTCTTGTTCTAATAGGGCTGTATTTACAGATGTTTACTAATTTTTAGCAAAAAAAAGTGACGCCAAATCAAATTCTATATATAGTGATCACATCATTTTCTTTGCAGTACCTGATCCACCACAAAATCTCCAGCTGTCTTGTAGTGAAGAATATGATCGTACCATATCCTGCAAATGGAGCCCCCCTGTCAATGCACATGGTCTGATTCGGGAGTATCTTGTAAGCTTATAGAAATTCTTAATAAAGCTATGTATAAGTATTTACATTTTTTTCAGATCATAATTCCTTCAGTCTTTTTGAAAAGTTTAAAAATAGAAAATGCTAGGTCTGTAATGGAAGCTCGACAGGTTTGTAATGCAGTTCCGCTGTTCGGAGGGAGCTCTATTTCGCACCTCACCTGAAGTAGCATTTCATCGGATTGCTGGAGGCTGAGAGTGCAGAGCGGGATGTTTCCTTCCCCAGAATTATAACGAATGTCTCTCCTTGATGTGGAGGGCCTGTGTGAAATGACGAGCACAGTACAAGGATCTGTTTTGTGTTTTTGTAGATGTTGTGATGTAAAAACTAGAGCTTTTTGTTCTTTTACCTGCCCCCCCCCCACCACCCCAGGTGGCATATGCCCAGGATGGTACAAAAGAATGGACTTCACTGAAGAGCCCTGGAAACCACACGGACATTAGAAACCTGCAGATAGACGTCACGTATAGAGTCAGGGTGAGTGTGATGCAGTTTTGATCTGCCAAGTCGACTGTACTGAAGCTGACAATAACTTGCACCATTTTAAAATTGAAATTTGTTTTGTTGAAATGAAGCCCAAGAGCCATATTATTGTGTAAAATTTTGTGTACATGTTGCACATCCATACTTTAAATATAGGGAGCAAGGACGTGCACTCAAACATAATTTAGTTTAGCTTTTTTTCCCCTGTCAATTTTCTTTCCTCCTCTTCTTCCTCCCCACTGCCATATTCTCCCCTCCAAGGCATGACTCCTTGTTAGGATATCGCTCACCCAGGCAGCCATTATTTGAGAGTGTCAACATGCTGTTCCAATGTGGAGGGCATCGTTGACGACCCCCTGTCGACATGTATATTTCAGCAGAGGTCGCTGGCAATGTTCCCTGTAGTTATTTTTGGGTGCGCGGCCCCTTTAAGTGGCAGCGCGGCCCATTGAAATTTTCACGCAGACGCGGTTATTCCCGTTGAGAAGCTGGTGAGCCAGCAGCGCGGGAGCTCTAGACCACTGCGCAGCCACGTGGCCGTGCAGTTTAAAGGGAACATTGGTCACTGGGTAGCAATCAGGAGTGGGAACTTGGGTTGATTTGCCACTGCCTAATCCAGGAGCCCTGCTGCTACATCGGCTGAGCTTCGCGAATGCAACAAAGCTGGGAGCTTCCTGCAGTGCATGGCTTGGCTATGTATTATGTAACACTATGTGGGGATTCTTTAAAAACTTAATTTATTATCTGGATGTTACCACTTTACATAGTATTTACAGCACAGAAACAGGCCATTCGGCCCAACAGGTCCATGTCAGACAAGGTGTCTGACAATAAATATCGGTGAAGTGGTGCCAATATTAAATACCATCCAATTACCATCTATTTCAGCTCGAGGAACTGCACCTCATCTCTCGATGAGGCACTTTACAACCTTCTGGACTCAACATCGAGTTCAACAATTTCAGGCCATAACCTCTGCCCCTATTTTATCACATGGCAGCTGTTGCTGATTCTGCCATTCCCATTTACACCTCTTCTAGACTCATCTTTTGTTTCTTTATTTGTCCCATTAACATCTCCTTTTGCCTTGCATCATTATACCTTTTGTCATTTAATCACTCCTGCCTACCACCCTGTCACAGACCTCCCCCCTTCCCCATCCTCTGTACTTGCTTAAAATCTGTTACATCTCTAACTTTTTCCAGTTCTGACGAAAGGTCATCGACCTGAAACATAAATCTGTTTCTCTCTCCACAGATGCTGCCTGACCTGCTGAGTATTTCCAGCATTTTCTGTTTTTATTACCATCTATTTCTGTTTTTTGTAGGTCGTATCTGTGCAGTCCGGAGGATTAACTCAAGTCAGATTTTGTAGTAGGGTCATAATTTCGACAGATTCTAATGACACTTCTTCCATTGTTCACAGGTTGCAGCTGTAACAGGTCACGGGATAGGCAACTGGAGCGATTCAAAAACCATTCTCATAAAGAAAGGAAAAGGTCAGGTGGTACAGTACTTCTGGAGAGAGAAACCAATGATGCGTAATGTACTACAATTGGCAGTCTGTTTTTGGGTGTGCTCGAGCTCTTTTGCCACTGTTACAGTATTAGTACAAGTGTTTGTAGCTCAAGAGGTTAGATACTTTTAATATCCTATACCCAGATTGGATAATTCCTAACCAACCAGCCGTTCACAAACTTGCACACTACTTGGGCCATAGTTTGAAATTGATGTATGAGAAGGTGGTCAGGTTTTATAATGCCTCGGTTGTTTTACTGGTTATGGAAAAAATTCTGTGTCTCACCCTGCTCACTACAGCAGCTAACCCTGTGCTAGAAATTTAACAAACCATATTAGAAAAGTGCAAATCATTGATGATTATTGTATTTATTAGATTAAACATGCGACATTTAGAATGAATGATGAGCAGAAGTATGTTACATAAGTGTAATCAGGTCTTGTCATAAACTGCCCTCAATTTAGTCACTAACAGCATTACCGGATGCTGTAATATTTTTTTGATTCGTTCCGTGAGAATTGTCAGCTTGCAATTAGCTTCCTGACCTCCAGTAAGCTGTGATGCTCCAACTGTGGCTTGGTACCAGTTCAATATTTACATTTTCTGATTATTAGCATTCCTTTTGGTTTTCTCTGCTTTTTCTACTGATCCTGTGAGAAAAGTGTACCTGGTGCCTGACTGAAACAGGAGTTAGCACGCTGATTTGCACATGCAGGGGGCCTAAAGCCTGTTTGAGGAGCGCCAGCCTGCTGAGCTCAAGCTTACCCATTCTACGTGTGGCCTAACCAGAGGTTCTTAAAGGGACCGACAAAGATATAACTTTTTTTTTCTATATTTGCCTAAATGTGAAGCTGGAGTGGACCGCCTGGCTCCACAGCACTGCTATAGGCTGCCGCAGGCCCGCACTAGCGCCCCACCCATTTGCCCTCCCTGCCCCGGACTTACCTTAGGGCCTCCTAAATTTTTTTTATTATTTGTTCATGGGATGTGGGTGTGGCTGGCAAGGCCAGCATTTATTGCCCTTGAGAAGGTGGTGGTGAGCTGCCTTCTTGAACCGCTGCAGTCCTTGAAGGTACTCCCACAGTGCTGCTGGTAGTCTTATTCTTGTTTTCTGTAGCGGTTTGTTACAACTGGACGGCTTGCTAGGCCATTTCGCAGGGCAGTTAAGAGTCAACCATATTACTATGGCGTCACATATAGGCCAGACCGGGTAAGGACGGCAGATTTCCTTCCCTGAAGGACATTAGTGAACCAGATGGGTTTTTACGACAATCCAGTAGTTTCATGGTCACCATTACTAGCTTTTTATTTAATTACCTGAATTTAAATTCCCCAACTGCCGGGGTGGGATTTGAACTGTCGTCGTTGGATCATTAATATCCAGTCACATAACCACTATGCTACCGTTCCCGATATAAATTGGAGACTCCCAAACTAGTGACCTGCTTCTGGAAGTGCTGCAGCTGCTCGGAGCTTTCTGGTAATATTGAAATGAGGCCCGAGGTCCAGTTTCGGGTGAGCCTCGGCCCTTTGCTATCTGGCGCATGCTAGGAGCGTGCCGACCATTCTGCGCCCGAAAGCGGACCAATACAGATTTTTAGCTCAGCATTTCTTCTTTAAATTTTAATCTTAAAGTGTATTGGAGGCAAAATTATTAAATCGAAGATGCCAGAAATTACTTTGAAGAAACAAAAAGGTTGTAGTTACTGATTTAAATCTTTATAACAGCCCAAAATTGGCGTTGACCACTAAATCAATTCACCTGGCTAGTGAAATCTTCATCAATCAAATTTCTGTGAGCAGTACTGAACAATAAGTTGCTTCATGAGATGGGTTAAATGCAGCTGTATGCAATTGCTGAAATACACATGAATTTGGTCTTTGTTTTTCTTCTGTAATAGCAATTCCACCGCCAACAGTTACAGTTGCAAGTACAAAGGAAGACACTGTTAACTTGAAGTTACAGATGGACACCGATATTAAGGTACATATTGTGCATATGAGGGGTTTTATCAAACATATTTGGTCCTCTTTTGAGATGGAGTAACCATTCCAACTCCTTTTAATAGTTGCAGTGTACAATTTAAAGTTATACATCAGCCAGATAGTTATTGCCAACTCTCACTGGAGGGTTCATTGAGTAGAAATGACAGTGATGCTACTTGGTTGGGATCTACTTGCCAATTTACAATTGCAACTGAACAAGGGCCATTTTGGTGCAGCATTTTGTTGTACAAGTGTCCTCTGCTATGCCACATGCTTGTAGGATGCAGGTTCAGACTGACTGCTTCCCGTCTGGTATGTTTACGAACTGAGTTGGGTTATTATGTGGACGTGGCAACTAAAAGCTCGGTCATTTTCTGGAGGGGAGTGGGGAAAATGGCTGTGTTTGCACACTGCCTCGTAACTTGACTGCACAAGGTCCTGGGATCAGGTCTTTTTAGCTAGTGAATAGGAAGAGACATGAGGAGGCTCACAAGAGAATCAGACTGTAGGTGTAGAGTGGAAGGGAACTCTTAAGTTAGCCTTGTATCAGTGCATGTGGTGGGTTTGGATGATGATGTTCTGATGTGTATATTTTGGTTTGGCACAGGAGAAGAAATTAGCTGTCCATTCAGAACAAACTTAAAGCAGTTCTATAAATGGGGCTTTGGGTGAATATTTGTAACCTTACTGCTTCTGCCCAATCCACTAGTACAGGATGCACTTAAAACACCCCTCTCTATAACAGTCTTCACTATAATGTACTTTGATTCACCATCTGAACAGCCCCTTCACTAACAGTCTGTTCCCTGCCCTTTTTTAAAAAAAACAAAAGGCTTTTGTATTGTTATAAATAGGTTTAACTATACAATAGGAACTATGAAATATTAACTGCTCCTGTGCATTGCCTTTGCTCTTTCCCCGCATGTGAAACACCTTGGGACGTTTTTCTATATTAAAGGTGCTGTCTAAATGCAAGTTGCTATTATGTCGTGAACTATACATATATTTCGGATCTTTTAAAGAGGAATTTAAGGTGCTTAAAAAGTATTTTCTTCTCGGGTGGTAAAATATACATATACTTCTGAGGGGAGATTTGTCGTGAAGAAAAATTCAGTAGTTTACCCCTGCAGTTTTTACTGAGCCCCATACCATATCGTAGTTGAAAGTTGGATGTGTATTATAGACTAATATTTGAAATGCTGTGGTACTTTCTTAATTTTCTCCCTTTTTTTCCAGGTGGTCAGCTATCTTGTGGATGTGTCATGGACATTTGATACCCACATAAAAGAAAAGCGCAAGTTGAGTGTTAATGGCGGAAAGGCTGCTTTATCTGGTATATATATTATATATTCACGTGTAGTGAGGTCACATAAATACAAGCGACTTCCCACACTAACGGAGATTTTTAATTGCAATCAGGTCTTTGAACGCTCTTGCACCCTGCAGCAATGTTTATCAACATTTTTATATAGTCTGGACAGCAAAGGTTTATCATTTAAAAAAAATAATTATTATTTCCTCTTGGTGCAATGACATTCTAATTTCTATAATATGGGAGGAGGGGGAGAAAGAAGGAACGATGAGAAGACTGTGAAACTGTTGGGACTAGTCAAGCGAATGCAAAATACCTTGTACGTCACACTCTTTTGTCTGATGGAAGCATGGCAGGACCTTTAATTAAATGAGATTGTGTCAACGCATTTATAATGAAGGTGATTTATTTTTATTATACAGTTTCCAATTTAACTGCTGGTACATATTATGAGTTTTCCACCTGGGCTAAGACTGATGCTGGTGATAGCCCAATATCTTTTGTACGTGCTAAAACGGAAGGAACCAGTCCAGCTCCTCCTAAATTTAAAGCAGTTCCAATCAATCAGACGGCTGTGGATTGCCGTTGGAGTGGCCCAAAGAATGTGGTGAGTGTCTTGTGCTATTCTAGGGTTTAGATCTTCTCGGCACATAGTCAGTCATTGTATTCACTGACCTTTTGATAGCGTGCACGTGGTTACTGGATGAGAAACAGCATAAAATGCCCTTTCTCATGGCCCTCTGAAATCATACAGAACACACAGACCGCTTAATAAATCTTAGTCAAGAAAAAGCAATCTTTCATACATGCATGTGTTGCAGCAAGCTGTGACCCTGTTGTGCTGGGATTGGTGTTACACGTGCTACCAGCCCTGGGAGACCTCATCAAAGTGACCATTCTACATGTTTGAGCCTAGACGATCAGCATCAGCAGGCTTTTCGAACATGGAGATTGTACACTTGAGCTGGATCCTGTCCTCTCCTGATATGCACATGTACTCTCCAGCAGAGGTCACTGGGTAGTGATCAGGAGTGGGAGCCCCGGCTGACTTTTTTTTTCTTCCTTTTGTTCCTCTCCCTAGCGCAGAAGCACTGAGGCATCCCGATTTCCTTCGCCCCACCATTGGCGGCCCTGCCTTCAGCTGCCGAGGCCCTAAGCTCTGGAATTCCCTGCCTAAACCTCTCCGCCTCTCTATCTCTCTGTTCTCCTTTTAAGATGCTCCTTAAAACCCACCTCTTTGACAAAGCTTTTGGTCACTTATCCTAATAGCGCATGTGGCTTGGTGTCAAATTTTGTTTGATAATGCTCCTGTGAAGCCCCTTGGGACATTTTACTACGTTAAAGGCACTATATAAATGCAAATTGTTGCTGTACCACTCCTACTGCAATCAGCTAACAGGACAAACAGGAAATTGAAGCAGGGATCTCCTGGTCTCTGTGGCTTAATGCTGCACCTGATGGTGCCTTCAGCCACTAGGCCATTGCGGGAGCGGCATTGAGCCCTTCATGTATCACAATTGAGGAAATGGAATCCTTTGCATATGGTAAATATTGCTACATGCTGTGATTGAAGAGATTATAAATAATTTTCAGTGTATTATTTAAATTGCCCTCCTTGATGCTGCCTGTGCTTAATTACGTTGATTGTTTGCAGACAGTGTCTATCGTGCTTAAGCTAAACCTATAGCAGCAGAAATTAAGTAAAGGAGCTTTGTTATTTTAGTCACGGGTGTAATTAGAATAGCTGCCACTATTTAAGATGTGTTTTTTTTGTTTTGCTGTCCTTGTGCCAATGCAGCTTTCCAGTAAGTCTTGGATTCATTAGATCATTACAGTTGTCCAGAATTATCTCGGGAGTAACCGTTTTCTTTCCTTAACAGGTTTACGGAGTTTTCTTTGCTACATCATTCTTGGAACTGTACCAAAATCCAAAAAATGTCACATCAAGCATCAACAACCTAACTGTGACTGTGGACAGTGATGAGCAGTATCTATTTTTGGTAGATGTTTTTTCATTGCACTTGGTTTTTTAAATATATTACTGCTGAAGGTCACGTGTTACATGAAATGTTTGCATAGAAATCTGATAAAATGGGCTCTTGGTTTTAGAATTCTAGATCAACCTCTACTATGTTTATCTTGTGACCTTTGAAGTTGGATTGGATTATTTTAATTACCTAAATTTGAGAGACAGATTAGCTATGGCGGTAAACACGCTGTGCATCCCTAATGAGGCCGGTGGCAAGATCACGGGGAAATAGTCCGCTGACCTCATTTGCTTATTACTGGCGATCTGCAGGCACCAGTCGTGGCCCCAGAGGCAGCTCACTGGTCCCTGGAGGTCATGTAAAGTCCGGGGGTGTGGGGGAGGTATTTGGGAGGAGGAGGAGTGCGTGCGGTGACTGGCAGTGGACCACAAATTTAATCTGGAGCCGGAAGGAGCACTCTTGTACAAAACAATTGAACCCCACAAACTGGCGTTAGGCTCCACTATTTGCATATGCAACGGGCCTAATGAGTGTTTCAGATGCAAGCTCTGGAAGCCTTTACCAATATGGCGGGTGGCGCGGAATGAGCATGCATGCCACCTCCCATATTGGACGCTTAGATGGCGGATTTATGCCTGTAAAGCAGGCACTGCGCCATCGGATTTCTAGGCCATCGTTTAATTAGTGCAGACGAGGATGGTGTGAAACGTGCAGTTAATGCCAAATTTTATACCTGTATCCTTTGCTGGAATAGGTTAAATACCACCAACTGAAATTAGGTTTTCTATTTTTATTAAACTGTCCTGATGGTTAGTTTTGTGCAGAGGTATTGATCCCAATTGTGTATACAGTGTAAAAAGTATGAGATGCAGGGCTTTGACTGGGATCAATGTTTATTTTCTCTTTTTTTCTAGGTTCGTGTTATAGTCCCATATTTAGGACCACCCTCTGAATATATTGCTGTTAAGATGATTCCTGATAACCGGCTGCCACCTCGCCACTTGCACGTGGTGAGGGCAGAGAAAACATTTGCTGTACTGAAGTGGCAACCTCCATATGATCTGCTGAGTGAAACTTTAGTGAGTACCTGTACACAGTTAACCCTTGTTAGTAGAATGAAGAGGCTTCAATGTCCATTATGCTCATCTGTGGACTATGGCCTTTCCACAGAGAAACCATTGGCTTCATAGAAAGCCTGGGGTGGGGAAAGGACACAGGGATCCCATGTTTGCTGTCCAATTATGTCTCAATTTTAAATACTGCTTTGTTGGCAAATTCCAGCAGTTATTTTCATTATACCTCATTCCCCAAAGAATTAAGATCCTTAAAGGTATTCTTTTCTTTAAAAAAACCCAGAACAAGTGCACGCCTAAGATATAATTTAAAGTTTAAACGTATATGAAAAAGCACAAAAATCGTCGGCTGAATTCGTGTGCTAAACGACTTCTGGCACGCAGTAGGTAATTGAGCATGTTGTGATTTGAGACTGCTTTGCATAGCAGTGTAGATATTTATTAAAATAATGGCATACTATTAATAGAGGCATTTTGATGGTGCCTGAGGGAGTGAGTGGTTCCTGTCTCCAATTGCAGTCTCCCTTGCCAGCAGCCTACTTCTGCCCTAGAACAGGAGTTGCCTTCATGCTGTGCTGCTGTAAATGCCATGTGGCTAACCAGCCCTGGAAACTGAGTCTCTTTAAACACTTGTGATTAACTCTTCTGGGTTTTTTTTTTAACCAAATAGTTTCTTACTGCTATAATAACTGAATCGCAATGTGCTGTTCACTAATCAGACTTGTTTACTTTCCCCAGACCTATGCAATTCATGTAAATGATTCCATCCGTAAAAATGAGAGGAATTACAAAGTGTCCTCAAAGAACAACACAGTGGAATATACAGTGAAGCAGCTGGAACCAGGTGGAAAGTACAGTGTAGTTATCAGACTGCTTAACATGAGCAAAGAAGCAAGTGTCTCTCTAAACACAGGTGAGGCAAATTGTAAGATCTGAGTTGACTGAAAATGTTTTAAGGAAAGATGATACGCACCCAGGCAACTTAATTACTATCTAACTTCTGTGAAAAATCAGACATCCGAGCTACAATTAGCTAAGGTTAGAGCAAAGTTGAGGGAGACTTGCATTTATACAGCCAGCACCTTAATGTTTCCGAAGTGTCTCAGTGGTTCACATACGATGAATTACTTTGAAATGTAGTCCCTATTGTTACATAGGCAAACTTGGGGGCTTCTTTTGAGCATAGCAAGATCTCACACCAGCAGTGATGAGCAGTTAATCTGTCTGTGATACTGTTGGCTGAGGGAGAAATGTTGTCCAGGATACTGGGAGAGCTCTCTGCTGGAATAGTGCCACAAGATCTTTAACATCCACCCGAGCCATCAGCACAGGCAAATGAGACCTGTTCCAAAGGACAGCACGTCAGACGATGAAGCACTGCACTGTAGTGACGGCCTAGTTTATGTGCTCACGTCTTGGAGTAGAACTAGTACCCACAAGCCTCTGATTGAGAGGTGAGAGTTTTAAGAACTGAGCTAAGCTAGCAGTGGCAAATTGATAGAGCTCTGGATGTTGCATGTTTTATAAGTGCCCCAAAGTCCAGTATTAATAAAGCCTGGTGGCACCTAGTGGTGGAAACTCAATGCTACTGCTGTAGTTGTGGCTGAATGCAGCTAAAATGAATATCTATGTATCTACTTTAGCTACAACGGTTCATTTGAGTTCTATTCTAGCATAACACTGTTAAAAGCTGCAAGTCCGCGCAATCCTCATGGTGTTATTCCTGTAACACAGCAGCACTACACACAGTACTTTGGATGTTCCTGGCAGCTCTTTGCTGTTCAGTTCCTTGTGAAATAGCAAGTCAGAAATCAGCAGAGTTCCATGCTGAAAATTAACTTGTACACAGCAAGTTGGAGCAGTAATGCACAGCGACTTCAGTGGTGGGGTGCAGGTTCAGTCTCTTGTGTGCTAAATTCTTGATCTCAGCAGCCTTGCTATAGTGGGTGCTGAATGGAGGCCAAGGACTTTCTGAGAGCGACGGAGCGAAAAGCAGAGTCTCTTAGCCAAACACACGCCGGCAGACTTTGTAACAGCTGATTTTGGAGCAACATTAATGGAGTTCAGAGAACAGATGATTCACCTTCTCATGTAGCCAAAGATTGGGGATTGGAAGAATGTTTCTTCAGAATCCACAATAGAGGGAAAACTAGCATTTTATATCTTCAGCTGAGCACAGCATGGAGGTAGATAGTGTTTTACTATGGTACTTGGGTAAGGATCTGCATTTTTAAACATCCCTAATAAGATGATGCTTTGTCGTGCCAAATACTTTTACTTGTCCTATTTTAGCCCCAGTAATCTCTTCTCTGTTGATGCTTATCATGGGCTGATGCTCAAAAATGACATGAATAGTCTGTCCGGGCGGTTTGCGCTCTTATTTTTCCCTCCTCTCTGTGGGCAGGTGTCTAGTAAGAGAGGCAATAATGATACCACTACATTTCTGCAGTTTTACATTGAATACGTTCTCAGTGCTTATAATCAACTTTTTGATAGCTTCCAAACAGTCCTGAGTATATAATCACAATGAGATCTAATTTCTAAACCAATTAGTTTTACTGAGAGGCACACCCAAAACAATCCTGCTTTGTTCGGCTTTAATTCCAAATCATGATGAACACCATAGGAAATTCTAAAGTTTTTCACACACTTTACAGGACCTATCCTTGTATGTTTCGAAAGTAGCAGAGGGCATCTCAATGCTCAGAGGGTTAATTACTTTTCATGTATGCGTGCAAAAACAGATTAAACCGTTGCCCACTTTCCACCATGCTGATCCCAGAGAGTTCTTGCCAATGTTCAGCCTCTGCCAAATGATTTGAAAATGCATCAGTACATAGCTGAATGTTCCTCGTGTTTATGTGCCACAGGAATGGTGACAATGACCCAAAGAAGTTGACCAAGATCTTTGCTCAGGGGCCAGACATGCTGTGAAGAATGTATCTGGAATGCACTGAACAATGAGCTCTGTCTGTTAGGAGGGTTGCAGGAGGCAGCTGGTGGTATTCTGGTATTTTGATAGCTTGAATAACTCATTGTGTCCATATTTTCATTTTATGTTCTCTTGTGGCAGTTCCTCTGTCAGCACCAGAGTCACTGAAAATCTTACCAGAGAAAGACCACATCCTGTTGTTCTGGAAAAGCCTCAAATTGAAAGAACGGAGCTTTAATGACAGCAGGGTAAGTGCAAAATACCACCAAAACAATTACAGCTATTTATTTTGAGCTGACTCCATTTTTAACTCAAGTTATTCAGCATTAAACTGTCCAGAAAAATAAGCCAAATATGTACAGTCAAGACAGTAAAAAGCTTCAGATTTATGTAAAAAAATGTAAAAAATGCATATGGACTTTTTCACCTAAATTGATTTGGTTTAACACATGCTATTGAATTTCCCAGGAATGGATAGCAAATATTTTTAGGGATGTTCCACTAGCGTGAATATTATACACCATTACCACATGCATTTTTGGTCAGGAGAGAGCGAGTGGTGCAGTGAGCTTTCCCTTTACCCTCTGGGACCTTGGTTAAGATTCAGCCCGTAAGAATTTAATGGAAAATCTCCATTGTCCCCTGGCTATCCGAGGCCTACTTGATGGGCTGAAGGGTGTTTTCTCATGCCTGACTGTTGCATTAATGCACCTTTGCGCCACTAAAATATCTTCACTGTTTGATGCTCTGCTCCCTAATAGATTGCTACCTAACAACAAGAAGGCTTATCCTAGTTACTATAACCTGTTGCTTCACCAAGTTATTGGATAGTTAAAAGGCTTCAACTCTAGCTTGTAACCCCTCTGAAGCCAGCCACTAGGAGGTTGCTAGAACATCCAGAGTTAACGGTCCCTTTCTTCCTCTCTCTGAGGAAACATCTGGCCACAGCTCCGCTCCGCCCCAATGGAAGCACTGCAAATCTCATATGCCGAAGAATGCTGCGGTAGACGTGCACTCTCTCACTGCGGAACAGCACATTGGGTTCCGGTGTGCTTTGACACCTTGGATTCCTGATGCTGACTGTGTACTTGGGGGAAGGTGACGAGCCAATGCCAGGCACTTTCCCATGGAGAAGGGAAAAATCCGCTAAGTGATTGCCCTGGGCTACTTTTCACATCTGCTAATGAACAGCTTATGTGACATTATCAAAGGACAGTTTACAAATTGTGTGCCTGTCCTCCTTGCCATTGAATTTTCAAACATCCTTGGATGTGGAAGTCGTACCAAAGGTCTTGCCGATGCTACACCTCAGTTCAAGAAGGGAGAAAGGAATAAATCGAGTAAATATGATCATTTAAGGACAGTCGGCATGGATTTGTAAATCATGTCTGACAAATTTATTCAATTTTTTGAGGGAATCAGTTTATAGACAAAGGAAATGCAATGGATGCTGTATTTATGCATTTTCAAAAGGCATTTAATAAGGTGCCACATGAGAGGCTTGTTGGTTAGATTTAAGGCATATTGTGATAAAGGCAAGGTGACAGCATGGATGGAAAGTTGGTTAAAGGACAGAAACCAGAGTAGTGTTTAATGAATATGTTTTTGGACAGGAGAGATGTCCTACCAAAAACAGTGCAGGAAGTCGTTCAATATTTGAAAAGAAGAAATACTTTAAAGGGTATGGGGGAAGAGCAAGGGAATGGAACTAAGTGGATAGCTCTTTCAGATAGGCTGAATGGCCGCCTTCTATGCTGCATTATTCTGTGAAATATGCAAATCACGTGGTGGGGTGGGGGGGGGGAATTTGGAATTTTAAACAGGGTGGGGGTGAAAGAATGAAGATGTGTTGTTGGGAAAGACACTGACCGGCTGTGCTTGATATGTAAATAGTACTCTTTAAAAACTGTACTTTTGTGTTCTAAACCTAGTTCACAAATGTCTCCATGGTGTTCTTAAGGATTGGAGCACTTTTTGCACCCATTAAAACTCTCGCTTGAACATTTTGTTTATATTTCCCAATTGGTCTGCTCCTTGTGGCATTGTTCTTTTTTTGCATCAGTAGAATACTGAAATCAGACCTCAAAGACACCGGTACAGCAGCCAAAGCTTAATACTGCAAAGAGGAATTTTCAGTGAGTGATACTGCACTGGAATCTGAAGCCTTTTTCAAAGATTTATTTTTCCGTTCTCCTTACTTCGTGTTTTTCTAATTTACTGGTCGCTGGTATTTTCATTTCATCTGCAAGTGTTGCCTATATTTTCTACCCAAGCAACAATCATAGATCGATATATCCCGACCTGTAAAGTCTCACTCATTTGGAGTGATACTCAGTTATGTTTACAAACATCACATTTTGACACATCTCGCTCTTTAAAATAAATGGCACTTCATCTGATTAAATGGGCCTGTGATCTGTCTCACTCTTGGCCATAAATTTCACTCCCAACATTTCCCCAGTGTTAACAGCTCTGCATGTATCAGTGAATTACATATAGGATGAGTCAGACTCTTGCATCCGTGTTGCAGAATAACCATTCTCTAGAGGGCATTTCTTCTTTACGATGATTGAGTGGAATTCAGCACACTTAATTACTCTTTTATAAACAGTAATATGCTGGATGAGTAAATAAAAGCTTTGTAAGGAAGTGTTTCTGGTTTACAGCTCCCATGAGGTCAGTCGGGATACGTTTTATTTTGGAAGATTTAATGAGTTTCTAAAATAGATGGTGTTCTGAAGGATTGCTTCTCCCTGCTTTCATTGATGCTTCAGCAGTGAATGAATGTGAAGAGTGTATAACAGCTAATTGAGTAATCTACCACTCCTCCCCCTGATGACTGCTGATCATTAAAAAGGTTAAATCTGGCATGAGAACAGTGGAGAGATTCATGAATCATCTGTTTTTCAGTTGCTGAGAAATTTACCCAAAGAAGTTTTTTTTTGTGGGGGGGGGTGGGGTGGGGAAGGAGAAAGAAGTGAATTTAAAATAAGTCCATGTCTCACAATCCCAGGATAACGCTAGGAGGCTGCTGGGCATACTCGGAGACAAAACTGCCGGATTGTCAGCTTCTCCATTTGAATTTTTTGGGGGATTTTGATGGTTCCTAATTTGACTTGTGTACATTTCCCCAAAATACCTAAAACAATATCCAGGCACTTTATTTACACAATGAAAATCTCTTGGCTGTAACTGCGCAGGGATTGTTGACACTCATTTATTGAAATGGATCTGTGTGACCAGCTTTTTGACCAATCCCAGATTTTCCACTATATTGCATTCTGGAATGTTCAGCACTAGATCTATTGGACATTGTTGCAAAACTGGTCCCTGTCCCGGCACGGATCCAATCTTCATATCGAAAGGCCAGCAGGCTCGCCACTATGGCACTAAACTGCTCACTTTATACTTTACTCGCATGATTGCAACCGAAATACTGTAAGTAGATATATATATATATGTGTGTGTGAATATATGTGTGTGTGTGTGAATATATGTGTGTGTGTGTGAATATTTGTGTGTGTGTGAATATAGTGTGTGTGTGAATATAATGTGTGTGTGAATATAATGTGTGTGTGAATATAGTGTGTGTGTGTGAATATAATGTGTGAATATTGTGTGTGTGAATATAGTGTGTGTGTGAATATAATGTGTGAATATAGTGTGTGTGTGAATATAATGTGTGTGAATATAGTGTGTGAATATAATGTGTATGAATATAGTGTGTGTGTGTGTATGAATATAGTGTGTGTGTGTGTGTGAATATAGTGTGTGTGTGTGAATATAGTGTGTGTGTGAATATAGTGTGTGTGAATATAATGTGTGTGAATATAAAGTGTGTGTGAATATATAGTGTGTGTGTGTGAATATAATGTGTGTATAATGTGTGTGAATATAATGTGTATAGTATGTATATAATGTGTGTGAATATAGTGTGTGTGTGAATATAATGTGTGAATATAGTGTGTGTGTGTGTGTGAATATAGTGTTTGTGTGTGTGTGAATATAGTGTGTGTGTGTGTGTGTGAATATATGTGTGTGTGTGTGTGTGAATATAATGTGTGTGTGAATATATGTGTGTGTGTGTGAATATAGTGTGTATAATGTGTGAATATAATGTGTGTGTGTGAATATAGTGTGTGTGTGTGAGAATATGTGTATAGTGTGTGTGTGTGAATATAATGTGTATAGTATGTATATAATGTGAATATAATGTGTGTGTGTGTGTGTGAATATAATGTGTGAGAATATGTGTATAGTGTGTGTGAATATAATGTGTGTATAGTATGTATATACAGGAAACTTTCGTTTATCCGGCATCGACGGGACCGGCGTGGTGCCGGTTTATCGAAAGTACCGGATAACGGAGAGTTATATCTACCGAGGCTATTTTTAACAAAGAGACTCCAGGCAGCACGGGAGAATCAACTCCTGCTACTGTAGTGTTTCGGACTTCCGACAGCGCCAGGAGGCCGAGTAGTGGCACTTTTGAAAAGTACCCCTACTGACTAAATCGGCGTTCTCGGACTTGGACTCGGGATCGGCAACATTGCCGGTTATTTGAGAGGAGTTTTCGGAGCACTCGGCGTTCGCGGAGACTCGACTGCGACTCGGCAACATTGCCGGTTATTTGAGAGGAGTTTTCGGAGGATGATTTTTGCCGGTTAAGCGAGAATTCCGGATATTTGGGTGCCGGATAAACGAAAGTTTCCTGTAATGTGAATATTGTGTGTGAGAATATAGTGTGTGTGTGAATATAATGTGTGTATAGTATGTATATAATGTGAATATAATGTGTGTGTGAATATAATGTGTATATAGTATGTGTATATAATGTGTGTGTGTGTACATGTATATGTGTGTGTGTGTACATGTATGTGTGTGTACATGTATATGTGTGTGTGTGTGTATATGTATATGTGTGTGTGTGTATATGTGTGTGTATAAAAAAAAAAAACAACTCTGCTGCCCGTGTCCTAACTCGCACCAAGTCCCGTTCACCCATCACCCCTGTGCTCGCTGGCCTACATTGGCTCCCGGTTAAGTAACGCCTCGATTTCAAGATTCTCATCCTTGTTTTCAAATCCCACCGTGGCCTTGCCCCTCCCTATCTCTGTAATCTCCTCCAGCCCCATAAACCCCCCGAGATATCTGCGCTCCTCTAATTCTGCCTTCTTGAGCATCCCTGATTATAATCACTCAACCTTTGGTGGCCGTGCCTTCTGTTGCCTAGGCCCTAAGCTCTGGAATTCCCTGCCTAAACCTCTCCGCCTCGCTCCCTCTCTTTCCTCCTTTTAAGACGCTCCTTAAAACCACCTCTTTGACCACCTGCCCTAATTTCTCCTTCTGTGGTCTGGTGGTTTTAACGCTCCTGTGAAGCGCCTTGGGACGTTTCACTACGTTAAAGACGCTATATAAATACAAGTTGTTGTTGTGATATTGTCTGTGTGTGTGTGGATATATCTGTACGGAGAGAGATATATATGTGTATATTTTTAAGAAAAACAGAATCACGAGTAACTGGGAAATTGGTGCTCACAGTAACAATAGTAATAAGGATGGAATCACATCACAAACGTGCATTGAAATAATAAAGTATCTGGCTAAAGGCTGTTGAATCATATACAGCGTGACTGCTAAAACTAAGTTTGCCCGTGATCGGGGCAGGTGTGCTCTATGGGAGATAGAAAACTGCCTTTTGTTGCACTTTTCACCTACCCAGAAATGTCAAGTGGTGGAAGTTGTTGGGTCTTGGGTCCCAAACCACTAAATTCCAGCTGCAGCAATTCTTCTGTTTGTGTCTAACATTTTTGGTTGTTGCAGAATTTTGCAGAGGCCTTCGCTTCTGCTTTGTATGTGTTTTATATATAAAGTGCTGTACCCTTGGGAAGGGAGGCAGAGGCAAAACTTTTGACCCATTGCCTTGTGAACTGCAGAATCTGCTGGAGGATGGCACCAAGAGAAATGGAGAGAAAACAGCAAAACTTAATACTTTGTCCTTTATTTGACCTCAGGGTTATGAGATCCACATGTTTGATCATGTGACCAACACGACAGCATTTCTTGGGAATACAACGGAAAACATCTTCAAGATTTCCGATCTGAAGTTTGGCCACAACTACACGTTCACAGTGCGAGCCAGATGCTTGTACAATGGGCAGATTTGTGGTGAACCCGCTTCCCTGCTGTACGATGAACTTGGAAATGGTGAGGTCAAGAAAATTTGATAACTAATGCACTGAACACCAGAACGCAGCATTAAACTAATTCTCAGTTAGCCTGTAGAGCAAGGGTCTGATATGCAGTTAAAACAATGCTTGGCTTGGGTGCTGTATTTTCCTACATCGTGCCAAGTATGCATTAGATATTTAAGGCCTACAGTATTGGCTTTGTCATTGTACCAAAGCGTGTTCAATTATGCAAGTGTTCCTGCATAGAATCTTTACTTCAAATGCAAATCAATGCATAAATTGGACTAATACATGGAACGTTACATGTGTTGTTTTACTCTTAGAAATAAGTGTTTTAATCCTAGAAATCATTTTATTTTTAGTTTCTTCTCTGGGCCTTTTGCTTTTCAGTCTTATTTGCTGGCACAGACTCGATGGGCTGACTGGCAGCCTCCTGTGCTGTGCTATTCTATGATTTATAGTCAGTGGAAGAAATTTAGTCCTAGTTGTAGTATTGTCTTTTGTTCCAAAAGTGTAGGATGAGTCTTTGGGGAGGGGCAGGTGGGGATCAAATTTAGTTTTTGCTTTCCGTATTACTGTTCTAGCCTTTTTTTTTAGAATTTTATTCAATTTAAGTTTTAAAAAAATGTTAATTGTTTCGCTTCTCTTCACTCACAAGGACATGAGAAATTCTGAGAAACAATAAACTGGGCCTTGAAGAACAGTAACTTACCGTTTTCAGTTTCCAGCATCTGTCCCCAAAGCTGTGGATTACTGATTAGTGTTTTAGATTTTGTCTGCTCTATCTTAAATGTTACTTTCATTTTAGTTTTGACTTGGAAGAGATTTAGTTGTAATTTTAATTTAGTTCCAAAAGTTTTACTCAACTACTTTCCTCACTGGTTTTGTTCCTAGTTACTTTTGGGTGACTATCTGAATGATTTGTTTTAAATCTATGAGAAAGCATCGGGGTTCTCTTTCCTCCACCCCCAGCCGCCACCACTTGTGACTTTGAATATTTTGAGTTTACCTTTGTCACAGTTGACGTATTTTCACTGAGCTGCTGACGCAAATGGGCATCTCAAAGCTGTTAAGGATTAAGTGTGGAATGCATTACTTGTTCCAACTTCAATCAACTTCAGTAAAATCTTGCTGGGAGAAAGTTGCTGCATAATATTTGATTAAGCATACAGATCCATTACATATAGATGGGCTAGTTTCTGCAAAATTGCTTAAAGATGGAACTGCAGTTTCCATTTATCATCTGGAAAACTCTTCCATTTCTACATCCCAGCATTCATTTCATATTTGTACATTTTTTATTTATATCCTTGTGATTTGCTGCCTCTGTAAAATCCACCTTGCGTTGAAGCGGAAGGTAAAGCTCTCAAGCTAGTTTTTATTGGTAAGTGCTCTCCATTGAGGACAACAGTTCTATTGAGTGCTTCTCTGGGTGCAGAGTTCTAATTATACAGTACCCTGATCGTTCTTAAAATAATACAGACACTGGAATTTTCTTTTGGTAGAAATGTCATTTTTTTTGTATCTGCATGGAGCTTCTCGACTTGGGTCTCCCTGGCTGCTCAGCCTCTCTATGACCTCATTGAGTGGTGTGGGGGAGGCATGCCCCCGGGGTAGCTGCATTGAAAGCAGTGGAAGTGTAGCTACGGCCCCTGGGAAACCATGCAAAAAGTCGGGATGCACAGTGCCCAGCTAGTAGCACAATTTCCAGAGGCTGATGTTGGAGCTGTCCTCGGGCTAATCAGAAGTTGCCCCGTTGTTTCCGATGGTGCCACTCAGAGGCAGCCCCATATTGCCATCGTTCAGTCGTCTGGGATGGAGTGCCAAATCTAGGGCCGTCACAACTCAAGAAATTTAAATTTTTACAGAAACTTCAAACAATGCTTATGAAGCATGATATTTCTCTCGACAAAATGGGAGAGTACTTTGAACAAAAGTACCCTTTTAATGACAGTGGTGTGACCAAAATGAACTAGTTAATAGAATTTTGAGCCACCAAATTGAATTGTCAAGCCACCAGATTTAGTGACTATGTAAAGGGTCTGTGGTTGAGCCTCTGGTAATAACTTGTGTTTCTCATTTTCAATTTTCATTCCTTGTGATTTAAGAACAAATTGCTTAAAACGCTGACTGTACACAGACCTAGAAAAATAAATTCATTTCCAAGTCTGATTGTACTGTAGCCTCGGGCTCGAACACGAGAATACTTTTTAATTAGAAAACAGCATCTGACAAACACCTAATAGAGTTTTTCCAGAAAGGACAAAGTTGAAGAGTTAAACACTTCTGGGCAGTGTAATCTGCATATACTTAATAAAATGTTAGTTTTATTAGGATTATACAACAAAATCTTAAATGCAGGAAATCTGAAACAAATACTGGAACTGATCAGCAGGTCAGTCAATACAAAGGTAAAAGAGAGGTGCACATCTTTGGTATCGGCCTTTTAGAAGCCAGTTTTGATGCAAGGTCCCACTCGGTGTTAACTTATCTTTCGCTTTCAGGTGGTGACAGACCTGTTGTGCATTTGCAGGATTTTCTGTTTTACTTGTTTTCCTTATCTTTGTTGCCAATTTGTTGATGGGCTAAAAATAATGCATATTTGAAGTTCTTTTTAAGTGAGTCACTAGATTGAAATAATGCTCGCTAAATTCTGGTTTGTTTTTTCCTCGGCATTCCCAGCAGCAGATTCAGCAGCTTCCAAAAGTCCCAAATCTACAGATGTCGCAGCCATCGTGGTGCCAGTAATGTTCCTGCTACTTGTGATATTGGGCATCGGGTTCGTTGTGTTATATGTTCGACATCGGAGGCTCCAGAACAGCTTTACAGCTTTTGCCAATAGTCACTATAATTCCCGATTAGGATCAGCTGTGTTTTCTTCAGGTGACGAGCTAGGTAAGGGTTTGCTCTGTTAAAAATATTGCATGCATAGAACAGCCTTGTCGCAGCTTTGCATAGCTATCCCTTCATACATTAAGATGAAATGCAATCAAATTTGCACCCTGGGGTTTTACTTTATTAACCTGTTACCGGAGTTCACGCTATATTACAAAGCATTGTATTGCTGTTAAGAATGATTCCAGACCCCAAATATGTGGCCATGGCCTCTCCATCCAAATGAAAGACCGCAGCCTGATGTTTGTAATGTTTCTTTTCAAAATAGAATGTGGGTGTTCTATTTTGTTGCTTAAATAATTCCCCCTTTCTCCCCAGTTCACTGCAGTGTTTCTGGGGGAGCAGTTTGTGAAATAGCATGACCTATGTGTTGCTGACAATTTGGGTGCAAATATTTGGTGCGTTTTAAATTAATTTTTTTGATTAAATTCTATTTCCTCTTGATTTTTAAGATTTCCCCCTCCTACATCATTTATCTTCCCCCAACTGAGGGGCCAAGTAACCTGTCCCTTAACTTGTACGTGCCTCTTTTCAATTGACTACAAAGGTTATCAAGAGCAGATCAAGATGCTTGCCCTCAGACTTTCTTCCCTGCTCTTGTGGAAAAAGTATTTGGCCTTTTCTTGGTGTCGCCCTGAAAATGTAGTTAGGATAAGGATCTTGCTGTATAGAGAATCCTGGCACAGACTATATCCCATCATGATGCAGTATACTGCTTAAGTGTGGTGCAGCCCATATCCTCAAATCTGAACTCAATATCGTAAGTGTTGTCCCTTCACCAGTTACTGGGTTTCTGTTTCAAAGTGAACACTCTCTGGATGTGTTTTGCTCACAGTTTTGTAAGCTGTACATCACCTCAAAATGTTACTTCATATCGTCTCTTGGGTTGCTTTTTGAAACTGGTGTTTGATGAGAGTGCATCTGTAAGCAATCTGCACTTCACTGCTGACTTAGCACCTCAGGAACTGGAAACACTTTACCAAATATCCTCCAGACTGGATGATTGAATCCCTCTCAGATTATTGGGGGTCACAGTGCGACCATGTCTGTGCCCACAAAGTATAAGTTAATCGCCTCTAACCACACATAGGGCTCACTTTTAAGAAGTCGGCACAGATGGAATTTTCCTTTAGGGTGTGAATGACACCTCTCTTCAATTATTATGTTACACTTCTGCCATTCTGAATGTTTGTTTTATAATGGTGAAAATGAACATTTTAAAACTATCAACGAATGCAAACTGATAGGTATTCAGATCAGCTGAACATTTATCTCAAAGCACTGGTTGTAAACGCTTTGGGACGTCTTGAGGATCTGAAAGGCATTCTAGGAAATTGTTTGTTTGTTTTCTTTTTTCTTTGTCTCTTTTTTTCTGCGTCAGACTTGGCTCAGAGTTCAAGGGTTGTGGGTTAAAACCCTACTCTAGAGACTTCACATAATCTTAGCTGGCACGTCACTGTATTGCTGAGCGAGTGCTGCACTGTCAGAGGTATTTATGAATGTGATGTTAAACTGAGATGGGCATAAAAGATCGCATGAAAAGATTCGAAGAAGAGCAGGGGAGTTCTCCCAGTGTCCTGACCAGCATTTGTCCCTCAACCGACGCTACTAAAGACCGATTATCTGGTCACTTACCTCATTTCTTAAGTGGGACCTTGCTATGTGAAAGTTGGCTGTCGTGTCTGCCTACATTACAGCAGTGACTACACTTCAAAAATACTTAATTGGCTGTGAAGTGCTTTGGGACGTCCTGAGGAGGTTGTGAAAGGCGCTATATAAATGCAAGTTTGTTCTGTCCGTCTCTCTGACCTCTCACCAATTTTTATTATAGTGGCAAAGAATAGAAGTACTAATTAAATGTTCTGCTAGGTGAGTTTATTCCACTGAGTATTGTCACCCTTACAGGCAGAACCCTTGCATTTCCTGCACTAACATTCATTTCAACAAGAATTGTTTGCACTTGTATAATGCCTTAAATATAGAAAAGACGTCGCAAGGTACTGTAATGGGGGTTGGGGGGCGGGGGGCGGTGGTGGGAGCAAATGGTAGGGTTGATGGTAGTTGATGAAATGTGTGCTTAGTCTCTGGTGGATTCTGCTCTCCCAGACCACTTCATCTCACCAACAATAACACTGAACCAGGTGTTGCAAAATCCTATTGAAAAAATGCTCTTGAGTTTAGCTGCTCTATTGTTGAATTAAAGCTAAGGATTCAGAAAGGGAAGGTCCTGCCTGACCAATCGGCTTGACCTCTCTGAGGAAGTTACAACCTGTGGACTGTGGAAAGCCCTATGACCTAGTGTAATATGGCTTCCAAAAGGCTCTCGCGAGAGAGCCACACGAAAGGCTGTTAAACTCAAGTCTTTCAGATTAATCCCTGGTAATGGACAATAGACTGGCTGAAGATCAGAGGAGGTAATGAATTAACTTAATAGCACCTTGAGTACTGTGCATTTCTGGTCACCAAGAAACAAGAGATATTGAGGTGCTGGAGGCAGTACAGAGAATAGCCAAGAGATTCATCCCAAGTGTCAGGTATCTCAGTGATGGGGAAAGACTGGAGACTTTGGCTTTTCAGCCTAGAAAGGTGTTTGAGATGATTTTAGTGGTTTAAGATTGTTAAGGATATAGATAAAGTTAACCGGGAGCATTATTGGGAGTAGAACAAAGAGACACAGGTTCAAACCAATAAAAGATAATTTTAGGACTGAAGTCAGGAAATTCTACTTGATAGAGTGATTAACGTGTGGAACAGACATCCAGATAGAGTAGTGGAGGCGAAAACCCTGGAATCATTTCAAGAAACAATTGCTGCTCCAATGGGGCGACATTAGGATCTATCTGGGTGGTTGAATTAAGATGTGCCAAATGGCCTTCCTCATCCATAATTATCTTGTGACGTCCAGTTGAGTGGGTGAGCTAATTGCTACCTGGCTATTTTGGTGGAGAACTGCCACATCTTTCTCTGTTCAAGGCCTCAGAAGCAACAGCAGATTCCCCCTCCCAAAAAAAAGTTACCAATTTTGCTGCACACTTTAAAAGATGCCAGAGTACTAAGTCGCACATAAATGGCAAAAACCTGGTGGTTTCAGCTTATCTCCCTGGTTTTCTGCCCAACCCAATTCTGCCACAGCCATTAATTGAGATTGGGAAACACCTCCATTGTGTTGAAAATATTTGCAGAATGATGCAAAAACTGGTTGCATTCGTGCTAGTAGCAGTTTGAAAACGGGGCCTTTGTACTAGAGACTACATTGACACTTCTGTACTCAAAGAACTAAACACTTGGGGGAGGAGTGAATTTTTTCATTTGTTTCTTATAGATTGTTTTTCACTCACTTGGCTGTTGGTGTTCACTTTTTTTCCCCCTCCCTTAGGCGATGATGATGAAGATGCACCATTGATTAACGGTTTTTCAGATGACGTACCGATGGTGATTGCATGAGGACCTTGCTGCAAACCGCGGACCTTGCTGCAAACCAAGCAAGAATTCTTCTCAGAAGTCTCAGCAACAGGAGAAAAAAAACCTTTAAAAAAAAATGCACTTTTCTGAGTTGCAATACATTATTTTTATATGGACCAAAATGTAGACTTTATTGCAATGTGCTGTGATACCTGGGTATACGGTACAGTCCTGGTCCCTGACTGTAGGCTTTTGCACAGCTGTGCTTGTGTTCTCTGTCTTCAGGCACCAATTAATTTTCAGGTTATTTGCTTGGTGGATGTTACAGCTGCAACCCCTCTTTCTGATGGTCTATAGACTGCATTATCTGTAGAAAGTTTAATCTTCTTGAGTTCAAATCCGATTTTCCAAGACAAAATGTTTAAAAAAAAAAAAAAAAAAATTATGTTTAAAAACGATAGGATTATTGGTGGTAAAACGAAGTTGCTCAAAAGATTTTAACACTAAATTTATACTAATACCAAGTCAATTGAATTTGCTAAATGGTCTTAATGTAAAATTAAAATTTTGCTTTTAAATACTAGCAGGGAAAATCTGACCCATTGTGCAACTAAAATCTTCTACTCAAGTTGAATATTTCAATTGGGCAGTGCATTTAATATTTTCACTGTTTTCTTGTGTGAAGTTTGTATGATATCACCATTTTAAAATAATCAATTGATCAAATAATAAATCTAAAATAATGGGAGAGTTTTGTCAAATTACAATATAATTAACACATTTTTGTTTCAACACGCAAAGTAGCAAATGTCGGCCACTTTAATATACCTCATTTTGCCTACAATTGGAATTTGTATGGATTCCATGGTTGAATTACTGTGACTTAAATACGCTTCTTGCATAGCCCAACAAGGTACAGTTTCACAATAACCTCAGGTTGCGTGCTTGATTGAAGCTGGCATAGAATCATAGAATGATACAGCACAGAAGGAGGACATTCGGCCCATCATGCCTGTGCCGACTCTTTCAAAGAGCTCTCCAATTAGTCTCATAGCCCTGCAATTTTTTTCCCCTTCAAGTATTTATCCAATTCCCTTTTGAAAGTTATTATTGAATCTGCTTCCACCGCCCTTTCAGGCAGTGCGTTCCAGATCACAACTCGCTGTGTAAAAAAATATTCTCCTCCTCTCCCCTCTGGTTCTTTTGCCAGGAAGCTGCTGAATGAATGAACGAACCACTTCACTGCAGAGTTTTTTTTCAAAGGAGAGCTGTAGTCCTAAAAACGAAAACCTATAGATTTACCCTTGTGCGACTCGTATTCTGTATGTACTCCTGATGCCTTCAGTCAGAAGGAAAAGTGCCAAAAGATCTAATCCCATAATTCAGTTTAAAAAAAAAAAGTTTTAATATTCCCAAATCCTTTACCTCAGTTTAAAAAAAAACCCATCCAGCTGCATGGGTTCTTAGAAACATTAGCCGAGATGTGTTTTTTTTTTTGCCTGGATGTCGGATCGCCTTCCAGAATCTCACTTCAGCCACAAAGCTACATATCTGCCAATCTCTTGCACCGTAGAGCTAGACGCGGTTGTCTGAAGTGCTTGCTATTGCCCGCTAATTGATGGCAGTGGAACAGCAACTCTTTTGGTTGGCTTTAGGCCCCTTTGTGCCCTTTCACCAGGGCACAGCTGCAAACTGGAATTGTTGGGAGCCCAAGAACTTGTATATGAGCAGAAACATCAAACAAATGGCCCCACCTTGTTGGTCTTGCAATTCGCTTTGACTAATGACTGAAATAGAGCTGTCCTTTATAAAATTGCCTTCAGTCTCTCAAAGACCAGCAATTATTGTGCTTTCTGAATTCAATTGGATTTTTTTTTTTTATATATTCGTTATAGGAAGAGTTTCCCATCAGGGCACTTGAAATGCAGACATTTTTTTTAATGAGAAGCATTAATAGGATGAGGTGAATTGCCTGGAAAATGGACTACAAAATAAAAACCAAGTGCTGGAAATGCACAACAGCTCAGGACCTGAAAGATAGGTTAGCATTTCATCAGGAGAGAATCTAATGCACACCAAAAATATTACCCTGCCTTTTCTCTTTCCGATGCTGACCAGCCTGCTGTGTGTTTCCAGTGTTTCCTGTTTTTCTTTCAGATTTTCAGCATCTGCCTATTTCCCCCGCCCCCCTCCCCGCCCAGCTCTGAAAATTAGCCGTACTGCCAACACCACTGCTGCGTAAACACACTTACAATTCACTTGGACCTCTGGACTATAACTGTAAATTTAAATTGTGTTCATCCTTGTGACTGGAATAAATTAAGAAACTTGCATAAACTACATCTTTCAAAATTTACGCTTTTTAACTCCCATTACAAAAAAAGGAGGGAAAAAACTAATTAAAAAAAACAAACTTTGCTGCAAGGAGATTTGGTAAATTCAGTGGCTAATATTTTTGAACTTGGCGTACAGGTAGAGCTTCGTATTAGTAGTAGAATTAGTTTTAATTGTCCATAGCTCTTAATGTTGGAGGCTGTACTGTGATGATATATGTTTAAATGGTGATTTTGGGACCAACAGATTGAGTTTGGATTAGTAGCTTTAGAGTTGATATTACTGAGGTGTGGTGGTAGTTCGGCCATCAGAAAGAGTGCAGCTTCAGTTTGGAATCCATTACAAGGCTGCCGGCAGTTGCCAATTCTGCATCTTTTTCTGATCATGGTTTCAACATATTAATGAAGTTGTAATTGTTTGTTCTTCCTGTTGGTAAAGGATGTGCAGAAGGGTCTAGTTCCCCAAATCTTACACAAGTACCCAACACGCGCTGCAAGTTGGTAATTATTCCCTCCAATGGGCCAAATATTCAGGAGAGCAAACTCCACAAAATGTCACATGGCTTTAATTTGGTATTTCCCTGCTTATCTTTAATTTGGTATTTCCCTGCTTATCTTTCGGCCCCTGCTGTAAAGGACAAGGGAACGTTTGTGATTTTGGTAAAAGGCCAAATGCAAAATCCGCAAAAATAAGGTCCAATGAAAATTTCCCAACTTCCAGTGCACTAGATGGATGCAGTTCTTAAAGCATTGTCCGTCAGATCTACAAGCCTCACCTATTCCAGCCCAAATTGAAATTGGCTTGCTGTGTCAGACTGGAGCAAAATATCTGATCTTAAACCAAACTGCAGAATCTTCCAACTTATTCCCTCACAATTGTACAGCGTGTGTGAAGGATTTACAGCTATTTCCCCAGGTTTTAATAGTTTTTGTATTGACGGCTGTTATGAATCATGTTACTGAAAAACTTAGACTACCCAGATCTAATGTAGATCAATTCACTCCAAATCTCTTCGTATCTATACTGCATGTAATTCTCCATTTTTGTTTCCATAATATAGTTTGTCACTGGAAAGTGGATCAACTCTAATATTCCGTATGCAAAACAAACGCAGCTAACGTTCAAATTCTATTATGGAGAAGCAGCAAAAATAAATGTCATAGGAAAAGTAGAGGACTGGTCAGATAATTGCAATTGATTCCTTTTGAAAGTATCTTTATAGTTGATAGGAATTGGTCCAATTAGTAATGCACATTTCCACTCTACATTAAAAGCCCTCAGTACTTTATTTGTAAAGAACAGCCTCTGAAACCCAGCACCATGTCCTGCACTCTAAGTCAAAGTTTACTGCATGGCTGACTGTTTAAAGCAGAACGAAAAAAGCGGCAAAGATCCACCTTTATTAGGAGCATTGACATGCATTACAGATAGAGAGATGTTCATCACTGCAGCTTGATCAGGATGGCAAGTTGAGTAATACACGTAGAAGAGTTGCTTTTAAGTAAGATGGCCTATGACTCAAGATTTCATGCATAGTGTAAATGCAAGCACCCTTTAACTATTGCCAAACTCCGTTTAAATTTGTAAGTTGATCTTTTATACACAGGGCCCGACTACTTCACCAGATTCTTTCCCTTTAAGTGAGATATTAACAGCTCCTTCGGAGTGTTAGAGATATGAGCATCTGCCTGCATTGTCGTGGTGAGTGTTTATGCTGCTAAGTATAAAAGAGCTACTTAGCAAGGTTTCTAACTATAATTATGCTAAATTAGAGGGATTTGCCTGTATAAACAAATAGCTGAATTGCTCAGGTCTTTTCTCAAATCCATCTTTTTTTTAAAAAAAGGGGGTCAAAGTGTATACTTTGGGTCGCACTAACTCAGAGCCTTGTTCACATCCCTACTGTCTGATTATGTTGAACGTGATCAGAACTTGTGTGGAATTTTGTCAAATGTGCATGTTTTGAAGGAAAAAGAAAATGCTGTTTCTGTAATCGTGTTTCCTCCCCACTTTATCATCCCTAGCTGGAAAACCCATCACATGATTGTTGGCAACCCGCTGTCTTATGTTAGAATAGCTTCAGTGTGTGGTAGTGTTTAGTAGTCCTGTGTTGTAGTCACTATATGAAATGGAGCCTTTTTTTTATATTGATCTGTAATTTTTGCATTTTATTTAAGTCACGTGAATGTACTATTTTACTGCTGGGTGCATAGGAGGGAAAATTCCAGCAGGGCTGCTTGTTTTTAACATATGGTACTACTTTTTTTTAAATTTTCCTATGTTTTCATTTAATTTCTTGCCTTAAAACTGGAGTTTTTTTTTAAAAGAAAATGCTTAAAAGCCTTTAAATCATTCTGCCATATCTGCCTTACTGAGTAAAACTTGTGTCTGTATTTTTGTGCATCAGCCTTCAATAACTCCCCCACTCCCCACCATCGAATTGCACATATGGATGGATACACAGGCTCCACTCTTCATCATCAGCCAGCCACCAGGACTCGAGTGGTTTTAGTGTATTCTTTTTGCTTTTTAAAAAAAAATCGATTGCTTCAACTTGTAGAGAAAGAAAATGCATATCAAATTCCAAAGTTGCAGATTGTACAATGCACAGTGTACAACAATGGGGTGTTTTGTATAAATGGAAAATATGTTTTTAAAAAGAAATGTAAATTTTTGGGAAATATTGCTGTGGATCTATTTTTATGTTTGGTAGTGTTCAGAGATCAACGAAAGCACAGAGTAGACTGTTTGCATGGGGATGTGGAGGGTACCTCTGTATATAACGACTACACGAGTCTTGTGTCTAGCATTATGTTCTATGTAAAAAAAAAATGCAACGAAACAAACCTTGAATTAAGCATAGCTGTGCCAGAAATCATCAAAATTAGTGGTACGAAAGATGTCAGGTTCCGATTTTTCACATTGTGTTTTTGATTTTCAGGCTGTTGTGCTGTGAGACTTTGCACTAATAGAATGTTGGACAAATTGTATAACAAACCTCTAATTCTTTAATCACCTATTGCTGTACACTTTCGGAAGGGGTGCCATGTGCTTTAAATGTGGATTTTTTTTCACTTAATAAATTTCACTTGGGTCAAGAATTTTAGGAGTCTTACAATTTTAACTAAGTGTTCAGTCACAGGTATTGTATTAGGCTGTTCCTCACTACCCCTACCCCTAGTTATCCCGTGTTTTTTGCTGTTTTAGTTTCCTGCCCAACTGCATTCTTTCTCTTCCACTGTCCCTCCGCGATTTCAGCCCCCCCCAACATTTTCTCCCCTTCTCACTTGAAAGAATGAACTCCTCGTTTGATTAATGTCGGCAGCCCTGTTGCCTATTGTCCAGCAACCATTTGTCATGTGTGGCCCTAGACGGTGAGCATCAGTAGGCTATTCAAACGTACAAGACCATAGCGCAATCTGCGTTCACTCAGTGTCCATATGGGGGCTATTTCCAGCAAGGGACCTCTGGCTCACAATTAGGAGTGGGAGCCCTTTCCCTCTCTTCCACCGCCCCCAAGTTGACCAAGGTTTTATATCATCAAAATAGCTCCACAGCCATTGTGATACTGCATCTATCTAATACAAGAATGTGCACTAGAGATGAGTGAATTGGCTCCTATTTACGTTGATATTGATTCAGATTGGAAGAGGAACTCTTGATCTCAATTCCACCATCTCCCCATTACATATCCCTTAATCCCCTCTTTCTCCATAAATGTACCCAATTGAGCACCTGCCTGTAACTTTAATTCAGTCAGCCTTTATTATCCTTTGCTATATCTTCTGTGAAAGTCTGAGTGGACTGTTAGAGTCTATTTGGTTCTGTATTTAAATTTCCTTAATAATATGCCATCTTATGACATTCACCCAAGGGTTGTTAAAAAGATGGAGCATGTGCTTTCTGAGTCCCTTGCCAGCAGCTTTAACAGCTCGCTAGAGTCAGAGACTGTTCCCTATGACTGGAAGGATGCTCATGTAGTTCCAATTTTCAAAAGGTGGGACAGGGCAGAACCAGGGAACTATAGGCCTATTAGTTTGACTTCACTTGTAGGTAAGACGCTTAAAGAGATCGTAAGAGATGCTCTATATAATCACCTAGACCGAGAAGGAATCATCAAGGACACCAAACATGGCTTCTGGAAAAGGTCAAGTCTTACTAATTTGACTGAAGCTTTTGAAGAGATCACCAGATTAGTAGATGCAGATAGCTTGGTAGACATTGTCTAGCTGTATTTTCAGAAAACATTTCATAAGGTACCTCATAAGTTATTCCACAAGTTGGAATTATTGGGCACCTACTACATTCGATAAAGAATTGGCTGCATGCCTGCAAGCAGAAAGTTAACAATGGCCGAAATCTGCTTGGCGACCGGTTACCAGTGGTGTTCCGCAGGGATCGGTGTTTGTTAGGGCCTTAACTCGTTACTAACTATATTAATAACCTAGAAGAAGGTGTTGGGTAATGACCTGCAAGTTTGCGGATCTTACAAAGATTTGTGCAGGTGTCAGGACATCGGAGGAGACTGAACAACTGCAAGCAGATCTTGATGCGTTGGGAAAATGAGCCCTCGTTTGGCAAATGGCATTTAACTTGGAGAAGTGCAGTGTTATGCATGTGGGCAGGTCCAACACTAAGCACACTTTCACCTTACTGGGAACAGAACTGAAGTCTGTGATGAAAGAAAAAGATCTTGGTATCATGATTCATAACTCTCCTAAAGGTTCAGGACCAATGCCGTGAAGCTACAGTGAAAGCAAGTAGGGTACTGGGTTGCATTCAACGGACTACCTATTACAAAACGAAACACATCATATTATCTATCTTCAAGACAGAGAGAGCCGGACCGGTTCCTATCTAGGGCGGAGATCGCATAATGCAAGAGGTAGGTCCAAATTGGCTAAGTCATGGTCCATGGGGTCTCGGACTAGTTTCGATCATTCAGAGGGATCAGAGAAGAATTTTCCAGATTTTTCCCATTTGTCCTTGGATTTTTGATCTGCTTTTTGCCTCTTCCAGGGGACAACCTGGCACTGGTGGGGTTTGGGGTGGGGGTAGGTGGTTAAGGAGACTCTTGGTGTGATACATAAGGCATCGCAATTGTATGAGACATGCTTGATGGACCAGCTAGTCTTTACCTGTCTGATGTCTCTTTATGTTTGTACTTGGCTACAACATAACCTCTGCATACATCTGGGACTAATGTGCCTATTTACGCCCTAGAACATGAGCTTGCTTCTATGAAGGGAGAACATGCCCCAGTTTTGGTTTTGCTGTGACTTTTGTTTTGAGTAAAAGGGCTGAACCTGATATTTCCTGGAATTACTTGCTGTTGAGACGGATTCCATAAACGTCATATCCAGATTCTAAATGACCAGAAACATTGAAATTCAAGAGAACCATTTTTTTATTTTTAATGAGGTGCTAAAGAAGTTCTTTAATTTGTTGAAACGCATATCCGGCTACAATATTGGCTCACAGCCATAATGGCCACTCACTGCTGATTCAGTGTTTCATGAACTTTGGCTTGTCAGTGCTTTGCGCTGTGTCTGAAAGCAGTGCAAACCAGCACAAGATCCATATTAGCTTGTGAACATCTGCATGGCATTTGATATTTCTTGTTTAACTCTCCCTGCCGGGTCATTGTGTTTCTCCCAACAGCTGCTAATCTATTCAAGGATAAGGGATGTTTTAGATTTTGGCATATGCTAGTTTTTTTCTCTTCATATACAAAGTTGATAAAGCACCAATGTAGTGCCATATACGCACTCACTTATAAACAACAACCTCCACTTGTATAGTACTTTATAGTGCCTTTAACATAGCAAAATGTCCTAAAGTGCTTCCCGGGGGAGGGAGGGAGGGAGTGCGGTGGTAATGGACATGGAAAGGAGTTAGGGGAGGTGACAAAAGTGTAGGCGTAGAAATCTCAAAGGATTTTGAAGGTCATAAGAGATGTAGCAAGCCTCAGGAGTTTAAGTAAAGAATTCCATTGTGATGGTTGAAGGCTCAGCCACTGATTTTGGAGGGTGGTTGTTAGGTGGGAGGGAGGGTCAGTCCCACAACAGGTTAGCATTGAAAGAGTGGAGGGTGTGTGCTGGGGCATAGGGAGGGTTGCAGAGGTAGGTGCGTGATGCCATAGAAGGATTTATGAACTAGGTGAAAATGTTGACGTCAATGTGTTGGGGGTAGGGCACCTATAGAGGTTAGCGAGTACAGGAGTGAAATCTGCTTATAGTAAAATAGGACCGTGTCCCTAAACACAAGATTATTTTCAGCAATCCTGAAGCTTTTGCATTTTTCCAAGGAATCCGTAGTCTTTGTTTTGGTCATTGTATACCGAAGGATCACTTCAGCACAAATTGTTTGAGTCCTTACAAGAGGCATGTTCCATGTCTCCGTGTTCTGAAATAGCTGGAATTGTATTTTTTGAGAGAACTTTCCTTAAATAAATTATTAGGATTCCAAGGAATTATTTTCTTTTTAATTCTTGCTTCACCTAAACAGAGAGGCTCAACCTAAGAGCTTCAGTTTGAGAAGAGAAGTGAGAAGTGTTAACAGATTTGGTACTTTAAAAAAAGAAATTGTATAAAAATGTCAGCTTCACTTTCTTCCACGTGCTTCTAAAGTGTCTGCCTTTCCGTACAAATTTAAAAATGAGAAGTCGCACAACACCAGGTTATAGTCCAACAGTTTTATTTGAAATCATGAGCTTTCGGAGCGCTGCTCCTTCGTCAGGTAAAGTGAAGGAATACAAATCAGCAAAGCATATATAGACAGAGAACAATGTGTAGCGTACAATGTCAGACGACTACTGTAAATCCTTCTGACTGCTTTGCTGCTATGCTTTGCTGATTTGTATTCCTTCACTTTACCTGACGAAGGAGCAGCGCTCCGAAAGCTCGTGATTTCAAATAAAACTTGGACTATAACCTGGTGTTGTGCGACTTCTCATTTTTGTCCACCCCAGTCCAACACCGGCATCTCCGCATCATGGCCAAATTTAAGATTAGCACTAGAAGCATAAAGAGGATGATTGAGGGATTCCTTCGTGCAAAGAGTTTATAGAATATAATTGCAAATACAGCGAGTGGCTATTGAAGGCAAGTCAAACACGACATTTAAGAGGAATTTAGTTTAGCACATGAAGAAAAATATTAAAGGGTATGTGAGTCGGGTTCAGGGAAATGGGAGTAGAGTAGGTAGGTCCAACGTGGAGCTAGCACAGGCACGATGGGCTGAATGACGGCCTCTTGTGCTGAAATTTCTATGACTAGTTTTAGGTAGGGGCTGTGCAGTCAGCAAGGCATTATATGGCTTGCAAGTTCTCAGGAAGATACAACACTGGATAGAGCAGAAGTCTGAGGCAGCTGCCTGACTTACAGCAGTGGAGGGAAAAAACGAGCTATATTTGAGGAACTGCATCACAAATAGCCAACTCTGACTAATGAGCATTGTTCCTTTTTATGATACAAGGTACACGATGTTTGCGTGACATTCCCCTCTCCTCTTCGGAGTTTCTTTTTCGCTTCAGAATATAAACACCCCTTTGTTACAAAAAAGAATTTTAACATTTTCTGTGGTCGGTTTTGTTGTAAACATTTGAATGTGGTTTGTTGGAAGCTTCGGAGGTCACTGAAGTGAGTCCGAACTCTGGCTACCCAGTTGTTTTATAAAACTGGCGAACAATATCCTAATTCACCCTCAACTGGCTTATCTGCCAATTAAACCCACACAGTTGGAAACAGTTTTTCCTATTTACTTGCAACTTTTGTTGGAACATTACTTTCCCTCTCTATCTCCCGCCCCCCACTCCCCATTTCAAAGGTCCAGACAAAATCTATTTACATTTCAACAGTATTTCATTGGTGATTATGATGTGCTACTGTGATGTTTGGCTAATTGTGCAACTGCAACAACATTCAAGAAGCTCAACACCATCCAGGACAAAGCAGTCCGCTTGATTGACATCCCATTCACCACCTTAAATGTCCACTCCCTCCACCATTGGCGTACTGTGGCTGCAGTGTGTACTGTCCATAGGATGCACTGCAGCAACTTGCCAAGGCCTCTTGAGAAGAGAGAGACTGTGACATCCAGGATGGATGCACCATTTATAGTGGCCTCGCCCCCTCCGAGGTCTCTGCGCTCCTCCAATTCTGATCTATTGCGCATCCCCAATTTTCATTGCTCCACCATTGGTGGCCGTGCCTTCGGTTTCCTAGGCCCTAAGCTCTGGGATTCCCTCCCTAAACCTCCGCTTCTCTGCCTCTCACCTTTTAGACGCTCCTTAAAACCTACCTCTTTGACCAAGCTTTGGGTCACCTGTCCTAACATCTCCTTTCGTGGCTCGGTGTCAAATTTTGTTAATACTCCTGCGAAGCACCTTGGAACGTTTTACTACGTTAAAGGCACTATATAAATGCAATTTGTTGTGTGTCATGTGACAAATTCTATCTGCCAGTACTCCTTGAAAATTATGTCGTTTTTGTGATTTCCCCCTATTGGGAATGTTTGCAATGGTGTCCTTTTAAGCAGAAAGAACATTTTACTAGGTAATCCTGTTTCTTACTACTTAAAATGGTTTGCATTGATTTGACTTTGGTTCCAAATTGCAACCAATTGTTAAGAGACATTTTTAATAAAAAAGCCACGGGAGCGTTGGCCAAGGGACTGAAATCAGTAACAGATTACAGGCAAGTGAACCGTTCTTCAAATGGAGAGACCAAGGTCCAGGTTCGTGATGCAGGGGAATGAGGAGGTGAATCTGCAAGTGGTAGTTGAGTGATACCAAGTTTGAATTTAAAAACCTGCAGGTCGTAGCAGCTAGACGAAGGAAAGAATCAGGGAGTTGGTGCGAAGGGTCTGATTTCAACAAGGTGAAGATGCAAGGAGGAGGAAAAGTCTTGTTGGATGGTGAATTGGGAACGTGGAGGAACAACAGAAGGAAATTCAGGGTTACAATGATTGTAGGATGTTAATAAATGAGGAAGAAGGAAGTGTGTGACTATAAAAAAAAAAAGAATGTTATCAAAATGTACTTGGTCCTGACACCCATGCACACACCAGCTCCTAAAACCAGCGAGGGAATGTGTTCACATCAAGGGAAAAACTTGCAAGGCTACGGGGAAAGAGCAGGGGTGTGGGACTAATTGGAGCGCTCTTTCAAAGAGCTGTCACAGGCATGGTGGGCCGAATGGCCTCCTTTTGTGCTGTTTGATTCTATTGTTCCTTGTTGGACATGTATCGCATTTTTGACATTGGCCCAGAAATTAAACATGGATCGTTCCCGCGGGGGTAAGGATTCCCCGCGATATCGCACTCCGCGCCTACCTTTTTGTTTGGGGCCCACACGAATTTTAGTTTCAGAGCCTCTTCTTGTTGCAACCGCGCAGTGTGTGCGTATCCCAGAGGCGCAATTAGTTCGTGCGAGCTCTGGGATCACGTGATTCAGTTAGAGCCAATGGCAGCACACCATCTTTCATTCATAGTTTTGACGGCAAGAGCTGTCAAAGCTATGAATACTACAAACCCCCAAAAGAACAGCTAAACCTCAATTAAATTTTAAAAAAAAGCCATCACATTAATAAAATAAGTATAGTTAAATAAATTAACCACTTTAAACAAAAAATTTAATTTTTGAAAAAATTTAAAATCTTTTTAAAAGTTATAAAAATAAACTTACCTTTCTTTAAAGTCTCTAAAAAAGATAAACCTGTTGAAATTTTTTTTAAATAACACTTAATTAACTACTTACCTTGTTAAAAGGGGATCCTACGCCTGCTTTCTTTATGTGTAAAATCTTCACCACTTACCTGCGCGTTCAAAGCTGAAAAAAAAACTAAGTGTGCTGCGTGCGTACAACCTGTAGCGCGCACAACCTGTAGCGCGCACGCGGTTCACTTAGGAACCGCCCCCTTTGCAATTCACGAAGTGCCGGTTTCCCGCGCATGCGCAGTGCATGCAGGAAACCGGCAATTCGGGATCTAATACGCGAGAGTACACAGTGCGTACTCTCGCGTATTAGGTTTAATTTTCGGGCCAATGTGACAACACACTGAGCTTCGGGCTGTGAATAGATTGCTGTACTGAACGGTTTATACGTGTGGGCAGATCGTGTTTATAATTCGAAACAATGAATTTATAACTAAAATGGAATGTGACCATTGCAAGGTTATTGATTTCGGAGAATGCAGATGCATTCAGCGTGATGCACAGGTCGCACATTTTCAAAGTCATTTCAAAACGCAGCTTCTGAAGTGGATTGATCAGACGTTTGGTTTTCATGTTCCGTCAATGAGCAATTTTTAAAATTAAGAAAAGTCAAAGAATTTGAATTGGAAAAAGCGGATTTGGCAGTGGACCGTGCATGTTGGTGTGCTAGCTGCATCTGACTGGGAGCTTTCTACTGCAGCACGCCATATGGTGAAAATCAACTTCAAACTGTTGACATCTGGTTCAGGAATTCTACTTTGGAAGGTAGTTTGGGAGAGCCACAGCAAAGGCCAGTAGGCGCCCAACAAGCGCATCCATTTTTTGGTTGGTATCGATCCTATTTTGCTGCCTTACTATATCCTTCAAAACCTCTCTCGAGAGGAGGCGACATATAGAAGCGACTTAAAGGAGTGGGGCGGAGCGGTCCCGAGACTCTGCCATGTTCATCTTGCAGCTCTTTATTTTTTTGTAAAAAAGGCTTCTTCCTGCTCGCCAACTCCCTCCTGCAGCCTTTGGTTTCTGATTCCTCTCCTTCTCTTCACATCAATCTTCACTCCTCCCCTCCAGTCGTGCAAGTGGTCACTGGGCCACTCTTCATTTCTTTTTTTCGTTTGTGGGATGTGGACGTCGCTGGCAAGGCCAGCATTTATTGCCCATCCCTAGTTGCCCTGGAGAAGGTGGTGGTGAGCCGCTGCCTTGAACCGCTGCAGTCCATGCGGTGAAGGTACTCCCACAGTGCCGTTAGGGAGGGAGTTCCAGGATTTTGACCCAGCGACGATGAAGGATCGGCGATATACTTCTAAGTCAGGATGGTGTGTGACTTGGGAGGGGATTTTGGAGGTGGTGGTGTTCCCATGCGCCTGCTGCCCTTGTCCATCTACTATTGCAATGGCACGGCCAAAATTGGGAATGCCTTTGTGAAATAATCCATAAGGGTGCAACACTGGGATGTCCCCGTGTCACCAATAGAGCAAACACATTTACTCCTGTGTGTCTGTGTGTGTGTGTGTGTTCTCTTTCCCACCACCCCCCTGCCCACCCCAGTTTTTTAAGGGGCACAATTAATAAAGGAACTCAAACATAAAATGTACTTTCAACAAAACAAAAGGAAACTTCTGAAACTAATCACCGTGCAGTCCCCACCCCTTGCACCGTCCGTGCCCATCCCACAGAGCCACATCTATTGGGCAAATGCCACTCACCATTTGCCACCGCCATACGCGCCAATTACAAAGGTGCCGCTTAAAGCATATTAAATGTAGCGACTATTTCGGGCAGTTCAAGCAGAATTGTTTCTTGCTTCAGCTGTTCACACCTCGTTAAAGTGCGATCACCATTCAGTCCTTTCATTGTTCTTGGTGACCCTTTCACCGTGACATTGTTTAAGCACAAGAGAATATTACTGGGACTGAAAGGGTTAAATTATGAAGACAGTTTGCAGAGAGTAGGCTTGTATTCCTAATTGAGTTGTTTAAGATGATTAAAGGAGTTGATACGGTAGATCGAGAGAAACTTTCCTCTGGTGGGGGGGGCGAGTCTAGAACAAGGGCCCTTAACTTTAAAATTAGAGTTAGGCTGTTCAGGGGTGGTATCAGGAAGCACTTCTTCACACAAAGGGTAGTGGAAATCTGGAACTCTTTCCTCCCCTCCCCCCCCCCCCCCCCAAAAAAAAGCGGCCGGGGGGTCAATGCAAATTTCAAAACTGAGATTGATTTTTTGTTGGGTAACAGTATTCAGGGTTACGGAACCAAGGCGGGTAGATGGAGTTAAAATACAGATCAGCCATGATCTAATTGAATGGCAGAATAAGCTCGAGGGGCTGACTGGCCTTCTCCTGTTCCTATTGACTGTAATTGGAACTGCTTGCGCTCATTCAAATATGCAACTGCAGCCTCGCCGCTTCCAGTCTCACCCACTCCCAGGCCCTCTAGCACTCCTGCGAGCCCCTCTTGTCGGCTTGCTGAGCTCCTTGTCCTTGCGGGGGACAATATGTGACTACTTGTCCCGAGCCGCATTACCCACCGGTTCCAGGATCTCCGCCATCAGAGACCCGAGCACCCCGACGCTTTCGCACGGGCTTTGGAAGGAGGCGCTTACTCCTTCGCACCAAAATACTCATTAAATTTCCTGGTTACAGCGTCCACCGCGCGTAGTGGTCAAATCGCGCTGACACCAACGCGCCCGATCTAAGCGCTGGGAACTGTGTTATTGTTGGTGTCTGAGAGACACTCTATTCCTTGCAGTGCCCACCGGTCACGGAATGCCTCGTGCTCCCGGGCCTCGCAGGCGCGGACAAGACCGCGGAAGACAGGCAGGCAGCCAGAGAGACCCAGCCACCATGGACCGCCTCCATCCTAGACCCGTAGATGGCCACCTTTGCCAGGCCAGGAGCAGACGCCCAATAAGGTCCTCCGACTTGCCCGACCCCCTCTGCCCAAAGATTAGGAGCATCGTGGTAAAGCAAAGCCAAAGATTGAGGAGCAACCACCTTAAGTAACTGAACAAGGGGGCTGCAACTTCATGCACTCAGTAAAAAAAATTATGAAACACTGACTCATCCAGGCCCAGAATTAGGAATGTGTCATGTGGGGAACCACAGGGAGCACATGTCCTGGAGCTCTAGCGTGCAATGTGCTGCACTGCCAGCAGGGGTTGTTATTGTGCCACCTTACAAGCTGCAGCCTGAGTGTTTCTTAGTGCGGTAATTAAAACACCACATATAAGCAATAAAAATAAAACTGGTACAGCACCAGCATTCGCGTATGCACCACATTTTGTCAGTCACTCATACACGTGCAGTAATTGAAGTAACTGCGATAATTCTTCGTTTTATTACACTGGCGGATGCGAGGTTAAACCGAGGCCCCGTCCGCTCTCTCAGGTGGACGTAAAAGATCCCACAGCACTGTTTCGAAGAAGAGCAGGGGGAGTTTGTCCTGGGGCCAATATTTATCCCTCAATCAACATCACTCAAAACAGACTATCTGGTCATTTATCACGTTGCTGTTTGTGGGAGCTTGCTGTGCGCAAATTGGCTGCCGCGTCACCCACGTTGCGGAGGTGACGACACTTCAAAAGTACTTCATTGGCTGTAAAGCGCTTTGGGATGTCCGGTGGTAGTGAAAGGCGCTATAGAAATGCAAGTACCACCTTTGCTTTCTAGTATAGTAACTCGGTAGGTAAACTGTAACTCCATTCTATTGTCCCTTCCCCTCAGCCTGCGTCAGTGCATTCAAGGGTTGCTCATTAAGAATCCTGCAGGTGGCAGTATCTGCACTGCTTGTGTAACATCGCGCTGCAAACTCGATGCTGCTTTAATTCAAATCGATCACCTCGACCCAACTTGACACCTTTATAAAGACGGCGGTGGGGTTTTAAAATTAATTTTCAGTAGCCTTCTGACATTCCCATTCTATTAAATACATCTCGAATCAAAATCTCTTCTTTCCCCCTTCCCAATTTATCATGTTGGTATGTTTTGATGTGGATTTAAAAAATGCTTCCATTTTTCTTTCTACCTGAAAATAACTACAAGCCCTCCCCCTTCCCCCCTCCCATGCTTCAAAAATGCAGCGATCTAAAATAAGAAAAGGCTGTGGTTTTTGATGTGCTGGTATTTCTTCAGAGCACCAAGTTAAGATGGTGCATGTTGGCCATTAAACCATGTTAAATAACGAGAGCGAAAGTAGTTTTTTTTTATTTGCCTGCAGGCACTACTTTGACATCCTCCCGAAATCGGAACAAAGAAGCCACGTGGTGATAAATATAATTGTAAAGATAATGACTGCCCATTAAACCTACAACGCCAATTTTTCCGGGAACAATTAAAGCACAGGCTACCTCCGGCACTGATGTCTGAGAACCATTTTGATTTTATTCTCTCAGCTCCATTCGTCTCTCTGCCAGGATGAGCAATCTTTTAAAAATTATTCTACCGTTCCTTCTTTGTCAGTGTGTGGGACAACTTATAAAGGTCGAGTGACGTGGATAAGATTTTTTTTTTAACAATCGAAGAAGAAAGAGCAGTTCATTATAATGGCAACCAACTTTCCTGGGTTTTCTTTGTTGAAAAAGTGAGTTTATTCACTGCGGTCTTGAAGGGGGAACTTATTCGACAGAATCGCCCCCTGCTCCTGAAAATTCCTGCACTGCCTCAGTGCACTTATTTCTGTATCCTCCTCCAGCTCCACATTCTAGCTCACGCCCTCCACTCTTACGATTCTGGTCTACGTGCCGTTTTCCCCCCCTCCCCCCTCCCCATTGTTCAACAGCTTGCATTTATATAGCGCCTTTAACGTAGCAAAACGTCCCAAGGCGCTTCACAGGAGCGATTATCAGTCAGAAATTGACACTGAGCCAAAGAAGGAAGCAGTGGGACAGGTGCCCGAAAGTTTAGTCAGAGCGGTAGGTTTTAAGGAGTGTCTTAAAGGAGGAGAGAGAGGTTTAGAGAAGGAATTCTAGAGCTTGGGGCATAGACAGCACGGCTGCCAATGGTAGGGTGAAGGAGGTGGGGGTTGGGCAAGAGTTGGAGGAACGCAGAGTTCTTGGAGGGTTGGAGGGCTGGAGGAAGTTACAGAGATGATCCTGGAGCTTCTATCCACAATCCTACATCTTGGAGTTTTCTTTTTAAACTTCTTCGCCTTGCTACCACTTGTGTAGTCAAGCAACCATGGTCAACAAATGAGGTAAGAGACAGTATCAAGCTAAAAGAATAGGCTTATGCAGATGCAAGGAATTCCAGCAGACTGGGAGAGCTGTTAAAAAGCAACAAAGGAAGCAATGAGGTGCAAAAAGGGAATATAAAATAATTTGTAAGGGATATCAAAGCTAGCAGCAAGAGTTTTGAGAGTGGTAAAGGAATGTGGGCCCACTAAAGACAGATGCAGGCAAGACCATAATGGATAGTAAGGAAATGGCAGACTTGTTAAATGAACACTTTGCATCCATTCTTTAGAATTCTCTGCCCCAGAGGGCTGTGGATGCTCAGTCGTTGAGTATATTCAAGATTGGGATCAATAGATTTTTGGACACTAAGGAAATCAAGGGGCATGAGGATAGGGCGGAAAGGTGGAGTTGAGGTAGAAGATCAGCCCTGATCTTATTGAATGGCGGAGCAGGCTCGAGGGGCCGTTTGGCCGACTCCTGCTCTTATTTCTTATGTTCTTATTTTCCCAGTGGAGGAAGAGGACAAGATACCAGCAGTACAAGGGAACCTAAAAATAAGTCAAGGGGAAGAGCTTAGTGGATTTAATATAAGTTTATTTTTAAATGGTAAGGATGGGACTTAAGATAGACAAATCTCCAGGACCTGACTGTCTCCACCCCAGAGTATTAAAAGAAACAGGTGTAGAAATTGCAGATGCGTTGATCATAATTTTCCAAAGCTCTCTAGATTCAGGAATTGTGCCTTTGGCTTAGAAAATTGCAAATGTCACTCCATTATTTAAAAAGAAGCCAGGACCAGAGACCTGTCAGTTTAATATCAATTGTGGGGAAGTTACTGGAATCTCTCCTCCAGGGACAGAGTGACTGAGCACTTGGACAGGTATCAGTTGATCAAAGAGAGTCAGCATGGCTTTATGAAGGGTAGGTCATGTTTGAGGAGGTCACTAGCCTGGTGGATAGGAGAGTGTCGACGGATGTTGTCTATATGGACTTCCAGCAAGCATTTGATACGGTTCCGCACATGAGATTATTGGCAAAAATGAGAGCACGCAGAATTGGAGATGTGGGTTATGTTGAGGCTTGGTAATTGGCTGGGTGGTAGGAGACCGAGAGTAGGGGTGCCGAGTTTGTTCTCTGAATAGCAGGATGTGATGACTGGTGTTCCCCAGGGATCTGTACTGGAGCCTCAGGTTTTCACCATATACATTAATGACTTGTATGAAGGAAGAGAAATAAAAATAGAAAATGCTGGAAATACTCAGCAGGTCAGGCAGCATCTGTGGAGAGAGAACCAAGAGTTAACGTTTCAGGTCGATGACCCTTTGTCATGAAGAAAGAGTGAGAAGTCGCACAACACCAGGTTATAGTCCAACAGTTTTATTTGAAATCACAAGCTTTCGGAGCGGCTGCTCCTTCGTCAGGTGAAGTGAAGAAATACGAATCGGCACAGCATATATAGACAGAGAACAATGCCTGTGCAGCGTACAATGTCAGACGACTACAGTTAATCTTTCTGACTGCCTTTTATCACACCTCGGCAGAGAGACAATCAGGTCAGTCAGGGAGACATTATATCAAAGACATAGCAAAATACAACTAAGACAATGAGGTGGGGTCACAGGGGGTCTAATGTGTCAAATGCTGCAGTCTGTATGGAAAACCAAAAACTTTAAACTTGAAGAAAGAGAATTGTATACCCATGTTTGTAGATAGACGCCAAGTTAGGAGGAGTGGTAAGCTGTGTGGATGGGAAGAGGAAGCTGCAAAGGGACACAGACAGACTAAATGAGTGGGCAAAACTATGTCAGATGGAGTTCAATATGGGGAAGTGTGAGGTCATCAACTATGGATCCGAGAAAGACAAATCGGAATATTTTCTTAATGGTGAGCGACTAGGAACTGTGAGGGAGCGAAGGGATTTAGATGGCAGCGTGCATAAATCACTAAAAGCTGGTGCACAGACACAAAATGTAACCAAAAAGGCTGATGGAATGTTGTCCTTTTATCTCAAGGAGCTAGAACACAAAAGTAAGAAAATGATGCTTCACTTGTACACAGCCGTGGTCAGACCCCATCTGGCGTTCAGATTAGGGCACTGAACCCCAGGAAAGATATACTGGCTTTGGAGGGAGCACTGCGCAGATACACCAGAATTATACCAGGGCTTAAAGGGTTAAGTTGTAAGGACGAGTTGTATAAACCTGGCTTGTAATCCCTTGAATTTAGAAGATTGAGGGGTGATTTAATTGAGGTATTTAAAATGATGAAGGGATTCGATTGGGTAGATCGAGAGAATCTATTTCCACTGGTGGGCGGGGAGTCCAGAACAAGAGGGCCGAATCTTAAAATTAGAGCGAAGCTGTTCAGGGGTGATGTCAGGAAGCACTTTTTCACACAAAGGGTGATGGAAATCTGGAACTCTCTCCCCAAAAGGCTGTGGATTCTGGGTCATTTGAAATTTTCACAGCTGGGATCGATAGGTTTTGTTGTGTAAGTGTTTCAAGGGATATGGAGCAAAGGTCAGTAAATGGAGTTGAGATACAGATCAGCCGCGATCTAATGAATGGCGAAACAACAACAACTTGCATTTATATAGCGCCTTGAACGTAGTAATATGTCCCAAGGTGCTTCACAGGAGCGATTATCGCACAGAAGTTGACACCGAGCCACATGAGATATTGGGACAGGGGACCAAAAGCTTGGTCAAAGAGGTAGGTTTTAAGGAGCGACTTAAAGGAAGAGAGAGAGGCAGAGAGGTTTAGGGAGGGAATTCCAGAGCTTGGGGCCCAGGCAGCTGAAGGTACGGCCGCCAATGGTGGAGCGATGGAAATCGGGGATGTGCAAGAGGCCAGAGCTGGAGGAGCGCCGAGATCTCGGAGGGTTGTAGAGGTGGAGGAGGCAGAGCTGGGTGTTGTCAGTGTACATGTGGAATCTGATGTTGGTTTCGATGATGTCGCCGAGGGGCAGCATGTAGATGAGAAATAGAAGGGGCTCAAGGATAGATCCTTGCTCAGGCTTGAGGGGCTGAATGGCCTACTCCTATTTCTATGTACCTCTCTCCCAACCTTCAGAAGCTTCTTCGATCATGCTGCCTGTTTTCTCCCCTAACTTTTCCCCCCACTTCCTGTTTGGTGTCTTCAATCCTCTTGTAAAGTGCCTTGGTGTGTTCTGTTAAGCGAAAGGCTCGATGATTCCAGGTCGTTGAAGATTGCACCTGGCTGTGTCTCAATCACCATGCAGATACTGTACTGTGTATATAATTTTGATATTCTTGTTCTAAGTTCCTGGGGACAGATATTCGATGTAGAACTCTCCTAGTTATGACATGGTGAATGGGGATACCTGGCAGAGGCAAGTGCTGGTGATCTGTAACGTTACTGGATGGGAACGGCCATGTGGTGGCAGCAAGGGGAGCCCTGCACAGGATGGGTCCCAGGCTGCCAACTTTGAACAAAGCAGCAACTTGTATTTATGATGATGCGAATCTCCTGTCGAATCGATGGGTGAGTCTCAGTTTTATGGGTGCATTTATATCATCATGTTACTGAAGAAAAACATCCCAGATTTAAGCAATGGACGGCAACGTTCCACCTGAAAAGTTGGTGGAAGCTGATTCCATCAATAATTTTAGGGTGCTGGACAGAGACTGAGGATGAGGAACTTCCAGGGTTACGGACAAAAAAGCGAGGATGTGGGACTGAGCACGACTGCTCTTTCAAAGAGCCAGTACAGGCACGATGGGCCGAATGGCCTCCTTCTGTGCTGCAAGTTTCTGTGATTCTATGAACTAATATAGCGTATTGTTGTGGCCTATACAAAAAAAATCATGATTTTCCTCTTTACCTAAATGTTAGGCAAATATTCCCCATTCCTAACTCTAATGATGATCAGCGCACTTTAAGCAGTGGTCACCCTTTGAGTTTGCTTTGTGCCAGTAATACAGCGCCCAGTTTTACATTAAATTTTCTTTTAAAGAAAACTCCCTTTCCTCTACAGCTGTTCTATTTTCTCAGTGGAAATGACTGACTCGTCTCCTCTGATGTACTTTATAAATGCAATCACTGTTCTGTGGAGAAATGCAGCAGCCATTTCTAACCATCCCTTTAACACTCTGCTGTCGTGGCTCAGTGGGCAGCACCCTCGCCTCTGAGTCAGAAGGTCGTGGGTTCAAGTCCACACCCGAGACTTGAGCACAAAAATCTAGGGCTGACACTCCCAGTGCAATACTGAGGGAGCGCTGCACTGTCGGAGGTGCCGTCTTTCGGATGAGACGTTAAACCGAGGCTCCATCTGCTCTCTCAGGTGGAAGTAAAAGGTTCCACGGCCACTATTTCGAAGAAGAGCAGGGGAGTTCTCCCCGGTGTCCTGGGGTCAATATTTATCCTTCAATCAACATCACTAAAACAGATGATCTGGTCATTATCACATTGCTGTCTGTGGGAGCTTGCTGTGCGCAAATTGGCTGCTGCGTTTCCCACATTACAACAGTGACTACACTTCAAAAAAGTACTTCATTGGCTGTAAAGCGCTTTGGGACGCCCGGTGGTCGTGAAAGGCGCTATATAAATGCAAGTCTTTCTTTTCTTTTTTCGCTACAGAGCAGTGACTACACTTCAAAAGTATTTAATTGGCTGTGAAGCGCTCTTCATATCCTCAGGATTTCCCAAAGTGCGATAGAAATGCAAGTTCTTCCTTTTCGGAAGAGGAGGAAAAATGGAGCACACGGCCAGCATTAACTACACTTGGTGCCTGAGTAGAGCTCTGGCAACACTCCTCCATAGCAACCAGAGGCAGGATAACGAAGCGTTAAACAAAAGGATCCAGTGCGGCCCTTGCACGGATAATATAATGAGGAGTGGGGGGAATAAGAGAGCTGGCCAGTGTGACAATTCCCTACAATACATTTCCTCTTTAATTGTTTGCTGTTCTCTGGTCCCAGGAGAGTACAAGACACTGTAACTGTGCAGGGAAAATTCTTGGGAAGTAAAACATCACCTCACAATGATAATGTGCCGTGAATAATTATTAATAGGAATTATTTTCTGTTCAACCATTGCTTGGGAAATGGATGGTGAATTGCTGAGTAGCTGTTTGGCTGTCGCTTTCCATTTGTAGAGCTGTAGCAATGAGGATAGTCTTCGGAATGTTAATGGAGGATTGTTATCTGGCTCTAGGTTCTACAGGCAAGCTCAGGTTCAAGAACACGCTGTGCATTAACGAGGGAATCTCTCCCCATCAGTAAGCTAATTGAATTGTCACAGAGAGGCTGCTTCCTCCAATGACCTGGCAGATAAAGGCACTAAGGTATCGAGACCAGAAGCTTCCTGGTCTGTGCTGATCTCTCCCGGGTCAACTGTTGAGGTGCCACAATGGGCCTTGGGCAAAGGGAAAAGTATCTGCTTCACATTGCTGCCCAGTGGCTTCTGCTAGAATGTGCAATTCGTTTTCAAGAGTTGAAAAGGACATTGCTACTTTTTTATTCTTGGGATGTGGGCGTCGCTGGCAGTCCGTGTGGTGAAGCTACTCCCACAGTGCTGTTAGGGAGGGAGTTCCAGGATTTTGACCCAGCGACGATGACTGAACGGCTGATATATTTCCAAGTCGGGATGGTGTGTGATTTGGTAGGAGAACTTGGGGATGGTGGTGTTCCCATGCAGCTTCTGCCCTTGTCCTTCTAGGTGGTGGAGGTCACGGGTTTGGGAGGTGCTGCCGAAGTTATACAGAGCGCTGGTCAGATTGGGGGCCCCACCATAGGAAGGGTGGACTGGCTTTGGGCAGATGATACCTGGGATGAAAGAACTTGGCTCTGAAGAGACAGTCAGTAATCTTGAGTTCTAGTCCCTGGTACTGAGGAGGTTTGGGGATGAAGGGAATTGTCATGGAGAAAGGGAATGACCCTTCTCTTCCAGTTAGGAATCCAAATAAAGGGGGAGAGGAAACTTAGAATTCAAGCTAAGTTAGTTTAAAACTGGATCCAAGAAAAAAATCATCCCACAAAATGTTGACTATATGGAACACATTACCCCAGACAACCCTAGATGTGAAATGAATTGAGATGTTTAAAAGAGAGAAAAATATTTACTTGGGAAGTAAGGATATAAAAAAAAAGAAAGACTTGCATTTCTACAGCGCTTTTCACGACCTCAGAAAATGCCAAAGTGCTTTACAGCCATTGAAGTACTTTTTGAAGTGTAGTCACTGTTGTAATGTAGGAAACGCAGCAGCCAATTTGCGCACAGCAAGCTCCCACAAACAGCAATGTGATAAATGACCAGATAATCTGTTATTAGTGATGTTGGTTGAGGGATAAATATTGGCCAGGACACCGGGGAGAACTCCCCTGCTCTTCTTCAAAATAGTGGCCGTGAGATTTTTTACGTCCACCTGAGAGAGCAGACGGGGCCTTGGTCTAATGTCTCATCCAAAAGACGGCACCTCCGACAGTGCAGCACTCCCTCAGTACTGCACTGGGAGTGTCAGCCTAGATTTTTGTGCTCAAGTCTCTGGAGCAGGACTTGACTCACAACCTTGTGACTCGGAGGCGAGAGTGCGACCCACTGAGCGACGCTGACACACATCATCTCTCCCGCAGTGATGCAGCGTGGTACTGAGCCATACAACGAGAGTGCTGTCACTGAGCCACAGCTGACACCAGTGCAGGATATGCAGTTAGTGCCGGGCATTTGGGATTAAAAAGATGGAGCATCCATGTCTACTAAAATAGCCGAGCAAGCTCGATGACGTAGCTTGAATTCAAAATATCTTTCTCTTTATTCAGGAGGGGCGAGTCTTTCGTTGTCTTTCCCCAGCCAATCTCCTTTGTGTCAGCCATGGCTCAGTGGGCAGCTCTCTCGCCTCTGAGTCAGAAGGCTGTGGGTTCATAGTCCCACTCCAGAGACTTGAACACAAAATCCAGGCTGACACTCTCAGTGCAGTACTGAGGGAGCGCTGCACTGTCGGAGGGGCAGTACTGAGGGAGCGCTGCACTGTCGGAGGGGCAGTACTGAGGGAGCGCCGCACTGTCGGAGGGGCAGTACTGAGGGAGCGCCGCACTGTCGGAGGGGCAGTACTGAGGGAGCGCCGCACTGTCGGAGGGGCAGTACTGAGGGAGCGCCGCACTGTCGGAGGGGCAGTACTGAGGGAGCGCCGCACTGTCGGAGGGGCAGTACTGAGGGAGCGCCGCACTGTCGGAGGGGCAGTACTGAGGGAGTGTGGCACTGTCGGAGGTGCCATCTTTCGAATGAGGCTTTAAACCTGCCCTTGCATTTCTATAGCGCCTTTCACAACCTCGGGACGTCCCAAAGCGCATTACAACCAATGAAGTACTTTTGAAGTGTAGTCACTGTTGTAATGTAGGAACACTGCAGCCAATTTGCGCACAGCAAGCTCCCACAAACAGCAATGTGATAATGACCAGATCATCTGTTTGTTATGTTGATTGAGGGATAAATATTGGCCCCAGGACACCGGGGAGAACTCCCCTGCTCTTCTTCAAAATAGTGCCGTGGGATCTTACACATCCATCTGAGAGGGCAGACGGGGCCTCAATTTAACGTCTCATCTGAAAGACGGCACCTCCGACAGTGCGGCGCTCCCTCAGCACTGCCCCTCCGACAGTGCGGCGCTCCCTCAGTACTGCCCCTCCGACAGTGCGGCACTCCCTCAGCACTGCCCCTCTGACAGTGCAGCGCTCCCTCAGTACAGCACTGGGAGTGTTAGCCTGGATTTTTGTGCTCAAGTCACTGGAGTGAGACTTAGAACCCACGACCTTCTGACTCAGAGGCGAGGGTGCTGCCCACTGAGCCACGGCTTCAGTAACGGCGGATTGAGATAAATGCACACTACTGTGGAATGTGAACCCCACACCTTCCCCAGCAATGTTTGTTGAAAAGTCTGAGTCACATGATGAGCAATGTCATACAATGTGATGTGATGATGCATAATGTGTTTTCAAGCCTTTAACGTGCTGACAATGAGCCTTTGACCCTATCCCCAATGTCTTGTGGTTACTTGAAAGCCCATCCTGTTTCACTTCAGTCAGGGTGCTCTAGAATATAAGGTGTTAAAGTCAAACACTCCCCTGTACCCCAGCGGCACCATGAGGAATAAAACCATGGCTATTTGAGTCCCATGATTTCAGGCCCTGATTGACAGCCTCACCATTTCTACATTCATATTTCACCTGCTGGCATTTTCTTTCTCTCAAAAATCCAATCGGGAATTCAGGAGAAACTTCTTTACCCAGAGAGTGGTGAGAATGTGGAACTCGCTCCCACAGGGAGTGGTTGAGGCGAATAGTATAGATGCATTTAAGGGGAGGCTAGACAAGCATATGAGGGAGAAGGGAATGGAGGGTTACGCTGATAGATTTAGATGAGGAAAGACGGGAGGAGGCTCGAGTGGAGCATAAACGCCGGCATGGACTGGTTGGGCTGAATGGCCTGTTTCTGTGCTGTATATAGAAACATAGAAAAATAGGAGCAGGAGTAGGCCATTCGGCCCTTCGAGCCTGCTCCGCCATTCAATATGATCATGGCTGATCCTCTATCTCAATACCATATTCCCGCTCTCTCCCCATACCCCTTGATGCCTTTTGTGTCTAGAAATCTATCTATCTCCTTCTTAAATATATTCAGTGACTTGGCCTCCACAGCCTTCTGTGGTAGAGAATTCCACAGGTTCACCACCCTCTGAGTGAAGACATTTCTCCTCATCTCAGTCCTAAATGTCCTACCCCGTATCCTGAGACTGTGACCCCTCGTTCCAGACCCCCCAGCCAGGGGAAACATCCTCCCTGCATCCAGTCTGTCTAGCCCTGCCAGAATTTTATACGTTTCAATGAGATCCCCTCTCATTCTTCTAAACTATCCTATGTAAAAATCAAAATTTTGTTTGATAATCGCTCCTGTGAAGCGCCTTGGGACGTTTTACTGTGTTAAAGGTGCTGTATAAATGCAAGTTGTTGTTTGTTCATTACTGAAGGTATACTTTATATAATTCAATGGCAGAGTTCTGTGTAGCGGTGAAATGTCCTGAATTGGAACAAAAAAAGCACAAAGGATTGAATTTTTCACTGTGACATTTCCCCCTAATTATATCTACAACGTTGTTGGTTCGCTGATTGTCCCATTGTCAATTCGTAGCCAGCGTCACACTTTTACATGATTTTCATGCTCACAGACTCTGCACTATTAATCAAAAATCACAGGAGCTGTCAGTGTCAAAAGCGATGGACTTATTCCACAAGGATGTCATTGGAAAAGGATTCACCTTGAATGTGTCTCTGAGGAGAGTGAGAGTGCGAGGCGTTCGGCTCATTTAACAAGGTTCATCAGTGATTCACCGAATGATCCAATAACTCTGTAACCTCCTTTCTCCGACAATGAATCGAACTTCAGCTACTGCAGGAATGATCCACAAAACAGAGGAAAATTACAGAGAGGGAGGGTGCAATTCAACTGGGGTGGGGGTGTGGGGGGCGGGGGGGGTGTGGCGAGGGGGGGGCGGAGGGAGGGGCGGGGGGTGTGTGGGGTGGGGTGGGGGGGTGTGGGGTGGGGGGGTGGGGGGGTGTGGCGTGGGGGGGGGCGGGGGGGGTGGGGGTGGTGTGGCGTGGGGGGGTTGGGGGGTATGGCGTGGGGGGGCGGGGGGGGTGTGGGGGGGGGTGGGGTGGGGGGGGTGTGGGGGGGCACATAATGAACGGGAGGGGATTGGCCGCCTGTTATACACCCTCGCTCGAGTTACCTTTTTATTGACTTCAATGGAAAAAGGAAAGCAGGTGAGAGGGTAACCAGTTGGCCGATCCGGTACCACCCGTCTCCCACCCGCCCCCACCCCTTGAATTGCACCCCAGGTGTCATTTTAAGGATAATTTTCTTTTCTAACCTGCTCCGTGGGGAAGTGCTGACTCATGGTGGGGTTCGGGGCCAGGATTATTGTCACCCTCCGGTACCTCCCGCAAGTAAACAGCAACAACAACAACTTGTATTTATAAAGCGCCTTTAACGTAGTAAAACGTCCCAAGGCGCTGCACAGGAGTATTTAAAAGACAAAAAATTTGACACCGAGCCACATAAGGATAAATTAGGGCAGGTGACCAAAAGCTTGGTCAATGAGGTCGGTTTTAAGGAACGCCTTAAAGGAGGAAAGACAGGTAGCGAGGCGGAGAGAGGTTTAGGGAGGGAATTCCAGAGCTTAGGGCCTCGGCAGCTGAAGGCACGGCCACCAATGGTTGAGCGATTATAATCAGGGATGCTCAAGAGGGCAGAATTAGAGCAGCGCAGAGATCTCGGGGGTTGTGGGGCTGGAGGAGATTACAGAGAGAGGGAGGGGGCGAGGTCACGGTGGGATTTGAAAACAAAGAAAGAACTTGCATTTATATCGCACCTTCCTTCTCCTCGGACCATCTCAAAGCGCTTTAAAGCCAATGAATTACTTTTGAAATGGAGTCGCTTGTCATGCAACCAATTTTCACACCAAACTCTAGGTTCAGGCAATCGCGAGTAACCAGTGTTTCTTGACCTGTGAACCTAGTGTTGGCAGGCTATCCAATCTGGGCGTGGTGGGTGACTAAAGGGGACACGAGGGCCAAACCTGGTGCTTTCCTCATCCGATGCACCTTCCAGCAGGTGACTAACAACAGGCGCCCGTACTGATACTTCCCTTCTCTAGCCCAGGGGACTTTGAGCCTTCACCTTTCCCTTCCTGTGTCCTACAAAAAGCGTGGTATAGAACATGCCCTCAGCTTATTGTCTCTCCCTCCCCAACGTTCTGCCATCGCGGTTGGTCTCGGAGAGGTGAGTAAATAAGCCCCAAGCTTTGGTGGTTAAACAGCTTTGTCAGGACACCATATAAACTTTGCCTCTTCTTTTATAAAGTTGTGGCTGTTCCACCAGGCCTAAGAGATTAAAGCCCTGATTTTCACCTAATCTGCCCGGCATTACATTTTTGAATATTAAGGGGGAATAAAGGGATATGGGGACAGTTCAGGAAAGTGGAGATGAGGTCGAAGATCAGCCATGATCTCATTCAATGGCGGAGCAGGCTCGAGGGGCCGAATGGCCGACTCCTGCTCCTATTTCTTATGTTCTTATTTACCGGTTGGGTTGGGGTCAGATTCCCGATTTGCATCCCGCTCGATTTTGCGTTCCATTGATGTCAACAGAGCATAAAATGAGGTGGCGTGTGTGTAATGTATTATCACATGGTTTGTCACATGGTTTAGTATGAGCATGCTCAGTTCGCTCTGGCCTAGTAAAGCAAGCTCATGAACTAGCAACTGGTGTCTCTGTCCTTCATTTGTTCTGACCATATATATTACATATTTGGTGACGAGAATGGGATCCCAAAGCTATTTTTAGGGATCATGGAAGGGCACAGACTTCAACCTCCGAGTGGAAAGGTTTAAGGTGAATTTGTGACACCTAAACTGAATTTTTTGCGATCTTTCACTGTTAATGCTGATGCAGAATCGTCTGTGAGTCATCTTCACTTGTCTGTATACACAGCAACAGCGGCGTTGATTCTCACAGGTACACAGGTAGCGTGCTGAGTCACTGTTCAACGGGATTGGGACAATCATGGCCGTGCCTACAGGATTCATCGGAAGCCTTGGCATGTATGACCGAGCTCACGAACCATTCAGTTCTTACACTGAGCAGTTGGAGATGTTTTTTAAGGTCAATAACATTATTGAGACCGAAGGTGCAGATGAGAATATTCAAACTCAAAATAAAGTAATTTGTGAACGTAAAAAAGCAATTTTTCTAACGGAAATCGGGCCAGATGTCTATGAAACGTTGACAAACCTACTCGTGCCAGGGAAAGCGAAGGATGCGTTGTTGGAAGATATTGTCGAGAAACTCGAGGACCATTTCGACCCAAAGCCATTAGAAATAGCAGAGAGCTGTAAGTTTGGCACCAGAAACCAAAAACAAAGTGAAACCATCAGAGAGGTTTTTTTTTCGTTTGTGGGATGTGGGCGTCATTGGCAATGCCAGCATTTATTGCCCATCCCTAATTGCCCTTGAGAAGGTGGTGGTGAGCCACCTTCTTGAACCGCTGCAGTCCGTGTGGTGATGGTACTCCCACAGTGCTGTTAGGGAGGGAGTTCCAGGATTTTGACCCAGCGACGATGAAGGATCCATCTAAGTCAGGATGGTGTGTGACTTGGAGGGGAACTTGGAGGTGGTGGTGTTCCCATGCGCCTGCTGCCCTTGTCCTTCTAGGTGGAAGAGGTCGCTGGTTTGGGAGGTGCTGCTGAAGAAGCCTTGGCGAGTTGCTGCAGTGCATCTTGTAGATGGTACACACTGCAGCCACGGTACGCCGGTGGTGGAGGGAGTGAATGTTTAAGGTGGTGGATGGGGTGCCAATCAAGCAGGCTGCTTTGTCCTGGATGGTGTCGAGCTTCCCGAGTGTTGTTGGAGCTGCACTCATCCAGGCAAGTGGAGAGTATTCCATCACACTTCTTACTTGTGCCTTATAAATGGTGGAAAGGCTTTGGGGAGTCAGGAGGTGAGACACTCGCCGCAGAATTCCTAGCCTCTGACCTGCTCTTGTACATAGTAGATCTTAAAAACCTGTCTTTGCATTGTAACTTCGGCACATTTTTGGATTGTGCGTTGCGAGATAAGTTTGTGCGTGGACTGGTGGATGAGCGCACACAGTCCAAGTTACTGAACACTCCGAACCTAACGTTTGACATAGCATGCAAAATCTTCCTATCTATGGAGATGGCGTCTAAGAATGCTAGGGAGCTCCGTCCAACTCAAGTGACTAGTGCAGCTGAGGTCTACAGTCACAAAGCCACCACCGAACCTCAAGCTGTGAGACCAGGTCAAAAACATGTCGGTGAGAGCAGTTCAGTTGATTGTTATCGCTGCAATGGAAATCACTCATCACAGTCCTGCCAATACAGAAATGTGAAGTGTTTTCACTGCCAGAAACAAGGCCACATTTCAACAGCTTGCAGAGCTAGATCGAAAGCAGGAAGTAAGAACCATTCTAGTGGCAATGCAAAGCAACGGGAACAAAAAAGAAAGACTTGCATTTCTATAGCGCCTTTCACGACCACTGGGCGTCTCAAAGCGCTTGACAGCCAATGAAGTACTGTTTTGAAGTGGAGTCGCTCTCTCGTCATGTCGGGAAAGGGAGGAGAGAAAACTTACAAAAGGGAGGAATTCACAATATTCACAATATTAAAGTGAACACACCTGATATTGAAGATCGAGGCATCGACAGTATCTCTGCCACTAGCGGCACTGCAAGCAGTCGTGAGAAAGACTTCCGTACAAAACTCTTGATCAATGACCAGCAACTGCAGCAACTTGCCAAGGCTTCTTCAGCAGCACCTCCAAAACCCGCGACCTCTTCCACCTAGAAGGACAAGGGCAGCAGGCACATGGGAACACCACCACCTGCAAGTTCCCCTCCAAGTCACACACCATCCTGACTTGGAAGTATATCGACCGATCCTTCATCGTCGCTGGGTCAAAATCCTGGAACTCCCTCCCTAACAGCATTGTGGGATTACCTTCACCACACGGACTACAGCAGTTCAAGAAGGCGGCTCACCACCACCTTCTCGAGGGCAATTCGGGATGGGCAATAAATGCTGGTCTTGCCAACGACGCCCACATCCCATAAACGAATAAAAAAAAATATTGATATGTGTATCGACACAGCGGCGGACTGCTCTATCAGGAGTAAGGACACATATGAGAGTAAGTTTAATCAGATACCAGTTATAAAGAGTACCGTAGAGTTAAAAACCTACTCCGCAGAAATCCTAGAGACATGTGGACAAATAGAATGTACAGTTCAGCACAATGGCCAGTCAGTAAAGCTGCCTATTATTGTAGCGAGCTACAACAACAGGCCAACCCTCATGGGCAAAGACTGGTTGAGAAAGTTGAAACTAGACTGGAAAAACATCTTCAGTGTAGATGCTTCAAAGAAGCGACTCGACACAATGCTGAACAAGTATAAAAGCATGTTCACAGGCAGTTATGAGGACATCACTGGGTGTGACGCGCATATCCACATCAAGTCCAATGTGAAGCCTGTCTATTGTAAGGCAAGGCCGGTCCCCTATGCGTTGAAAAGTCAGATGGAAGAAGAGCTAGAGAAACTCAGAGAGAACGGAGTGCTAGTAAAAACTGACAAAAGTGAATGGGCTACCCCGATTGTGGTAGTGCCCAAAGCAGACAAAACTGTACACTTGTGCGGTGACTACAAAGTTACTATCAACCAAGCAGTTAACGATGAGCAGTACCCGTTACCTACATCGCAAGATTTGTATGCAGCACTCTCTGGGTCAAAGGTTTTCTCCAAGCTTGACCTGTCGCACGCTTACGTTCAGCTGAATATTGACAAAGTGAGTCAACAGTGTCTCATCATCAACACACACAAAGGACTATACTCATACACCAAGCTGCCGTATGGTGTAAAATCCTCCCCCAAAATCTTCCAGGCTACGATGGATAAGATTTTGCAAGGAATTCCAAATTGCTTATGTAATCAAGACGATGTGCTGATTGCAACAAGCAGCGAGGAAGAAAATCTAGAAGCGTTAGATTTAGTGCTTCAAAGGTTGACTTCCCACAATGTCAAATTGAAAAGGAGCAAATGTGCTTTTGTGCAGCCCGAGGTTGTGTACCTTGGTCTGAAAGTTGATGCAAATGGCTTGCAACCAGTGAAGGAAAAGGTTGATGCTGTCATCAATGCTCCAAAGCCACAGAACGTGTCTGAGTTAAGATCTTTCCTTGGAATGGTCCAGTACTACACTTTTCTTACCTGAGTTAGCAACCATGTTAGTTTCATTGCACGAGCTCCTCAAGAAGGATGTCCAGTGGACGTGGACAAAAGCACAACAGGAAGCTTACGACGCTTGTAAGAGTAGTCTCTCTAGCGATGCTCTACTTGTGCACTACGACACAGAGCGTGAGCTTAAGTTAACGTGTGATGCTTTCTAGCTATGATGTGGGAGCTGTCATAAGCCACATAATGGATGACGGCCAAGAGAAACCAATCGCGTTCGCATCGTGAACCCTCACAAAGAGCGAAAGAAATTACGTGCAAATTGAAAAGAAAGCACTCGCCATAGTGTTTAGAATCAAGATATTCCAACAATTCCTGATCGGCAGAAACTTTACCCTGATAACTGATCACAAACCGATCACAAATAGCTCCTAGCAATATTACAAATCTACCATCCCTGCAATGGCCGCATCAAGAATGCAACGTTGGGCAGTGTTGTCACAATATGACTACACGATTGAATACCGCACTTCAAAGCAAAATGCAATCACAGATACCTTGTCCATGTTGCCACATGAAGACTCGTGTTGGGAGTGAAGGTGAGATTTTCACGTTAGGTGCAGTTGACAAAGACTTTCCTGTGAATGCAACTAAGATTGCAAATGAGACTCAAAAGGACCCAGTACTGAAAAGAGTTTATGAAAACACCTTGAATGGATGGACTGATCAGTAGAGTTGAAACCATTCCATAACCGTTGTACTGAATTGTCTTGTGAGCAAGGTTGTATCAAGTGGGGAAACAGAGTGGTGGTACCTACTTCTTTGAGAGATATAATTCTGGCTGAACTTCATACTGAACATCCAGGGATTGTCAGAATGAAATCAATTGCAAGGAGCTTTGTTTCCTGGCCTGGATTGGACAGTGATCTTGAATCACTTGTCAGCAAATCCAGCGTTTGCCAAAATTGCAGAAACAAACCACCCAAAACTCCACTACAACCCTGGTCATGGCCAAGTAGACCTTTTCAGAGAGTGCATGTAGACTTCTGTGAGAAAGCAAATGATTATTTCCTGGTCCTTGTAGATAGTCACTCAAATTGGATTGAAGTGAAACACATGGGTTCAAATACAACACCTGAACGTACCATAGATGAGTTGAGGTCTATCTTCACATGTCATGGCTTACCTGAAGAGCTTGTTTCTGACAATGGCCCTCAGTTCTGTTCTGCTCTGTTCCAAGAGTTCATGAAATGGAACGGTATCGAGCTCACTCTCGTTCCACCAAATCATCCAGCTTCAAACAGAGCAGCTGAAAGGTCAGTCAGAATAGTAAAAGAAGCTCTCAAAAAGCAAGTGTTGCAGGGTTGTTCGGGACTCAGCATGAAGCAACGTTTGGCAAATTTCTTGCTGAAATACAGAACTACTCTGCACACTACAACTGGACACACCCCAGCAGAACTCTTGATGAAGAGGAGATTGAGAACACGATCGAGTCTTGTGCAACCAAATTTGGCCTCAAGAGTTGAACAGAAACAGTTGAGTCAGAAACATTATTATGACACCAATCAGAAAGAACCCAGTTTCAGCCAAAACGAGTGTGTTCGTGTTCTGAGTCCCCCTGGCAAGTCGAGTTCACACAAGTGGGATATAGGAACCATAATAGAGGTTGGTGAAACCAAGAGATATTTGGTTGAGATTGGTGACAAAATCCGAAGTGTTCGTGTAGATCAAATGATCTCTGCTAGAGATGAACCAAGACATGATCTTGAACACATACAGGAGTTTGACTCTGTTCAGACTTCAGTAACTGAAGTACCAGGTTCAAACAAATCTGAGATAGAAACAGGATCACCTTTGAGTTCGGAACCAGAAAAAAACAGCCCAAAAATTGGTTCAACACCAAAATCTTTTGTAAGGAGATCAGGAAGGCTCCGCAAACCTGTTACTAAACTGGATTCGTAGTTCATTGGTAGCATTTGTAGTTGATTTTAAAAGAAAAAAAGCCAGGAGTTTTTGTTATGTGGTACATGTAATGCTGGGAAAGATGGGACCATAGTTTTGTGTATTTGAGAGGGGAATATGTACATTTTTTTTAAAAGGGGAAAGCAGTGTAATGTATTATCACATGGTTTAGTATGAGCATGCTCAGTTCACTCTGGCCTAGTAAACAAACACCTTGACTAGCAACTCATCCTGTCTCTGTCCTTCATTTGTTCTACCCACATATATTACAGTGTGAAATGGCAGGGCCGATTAGAAGGACCTGCAATTATAGCACCTTTCATGACCTCAGGATGTGTCTCAAAACGCTGTACAGTTAATGCAATATCTTTGAAGTGTAGTCACTGTTGCAATGTAGGGAACACGGCAGCCAAGTTGCACACGGCAAAAACCCCCAAAACAGCAATGTGATAGTGACCAGATAATCTGTTTTTTAGTGATGTTGGTTGAGGGATAAATATTGGCTGGGACACCGGGGAGAACTCCCCCCTGCTGTTCTTCGAAATAGTGCCATGGGATCGTTTACGTCCACCTGAGAGAGCAGATGGGGCCTCAGTTTAACATTTCATCTGAAAGACGTCCCTCCGACAGTGCGGCACTCCCTCAGTACTGCCGCTCCGACAGTGCAGCGCTCCCTCAGTACTGCCCCTCCGACAGTGCAGCACTCCCTCAGTACTGCCCCTCTGACAGTGCGGCACTCCCTCAGTACTGCTCCTCCGACAGTGCGGCGCTCCCTCAGTACTGCCCCTCCGACAGTGCGGCGCTCCCTCAGTACTGCCCCTCCGACAGTACGGCGCTCCCTCAGTACTGCCCCTCCGACAGTGCGGCGCTCCCTCAGTACTGCCCCTCCGACAGTGCGGCGCTCCCTCAGTACTGCCCCTCCGACAGTGCGGCGCTCCCTCAGTACTGCCCCTCCGACAGTGCGGCGCTCCCTCAGTACTGCCCCTCCGACAGTGCGGCGCTCCCTCAGTACTGCCCCTCCGACAGTGCGGCGCTCCCTCAGTACTGCCCCTCCGACAGTGCGGCGCTCCCTCAGTACTGCCCCTCCGACAGTGTGGCGCTCCCTCAGTACTGCCCCTCCGACAGTGCGGCGCTCCCTCAGTACTGCCCCTCCGACAGTGCGGCGCTCCCTCAGTACTGCCCCTCCGACAGTGCGGCGCTCCCTCAGTACTGCCCCTCCGACAGTGCGGCGCTCCCTCAGTACTGCCCCTCCGACAGTGCGGCGCTCCCTCAGTACTGCCCCTCCGACAGTGCGGCGCTCCCTCAGTACTGCCCCTCCGACAGTGCGGCGCTCCCTCAGTACTGCCCCTCCGACAGTGCGGCGCTCCCTCAGTACTGCCCCTCCGACAGTGCGGCGCTCCCTCAGTACTGCCCCTCCGACAGTGCGGCGCTCCCTCAGTACTGCCCCTCCGACAGTGCGGCGCTCCCTCAGTACTGCCCCTCCGACAGTGCGGCGCTCCCTCAGCACTGCCCCTCCGACAGTGCGGCGCTCCCTCAGTACTGCCCCTCCGACAGCGCGACGCTCCCTCAGTACTGCCCCTCCGACAGTGCGGCGCTCCCTCAGTACTGCCCCTCCGACAGTGCGGTGCTCCCTCAGTACTGTCCCTCCGACAGTGCGGCGCTCCCTCAGCACTGCCCCTCCGACAGTGCGGCGCTCCCTCAGTACTGCCCCTCCGACAGCGCGACGCTCCCTCAGTACTGCCCCTCCGACAGTGCGGCGCTCCCTCAGTACTGCCCCTCCGACAGTGCGGCGCTCCCTCAGTACTGCCCCTCCGACAGTGCGGCGCTCCCTCAGTACTGCCCCTCCGACAGTGCGGCGCTCCCTCAGTACTGCCCCTCCGACAGTGCGGCGCTCCCTCAGTACTGCCCCTCCGACAGTGCGGCGCTCCCTCAGTACTGCCCCTCCGACAGTGCGGCGCTCCCTCAGTACTGCCCCTCCGACAGTGCAGCACTCCCTCAGTACTGCACTGGGAGTGTTGGCCTGGATTATGTGCTCAAGTCCTTGGAGTGAGACTTGGATCCAAAACCTCCTGACTCTGAGGTGAGAGTGCCGCCCACTGAACACAGTCGGTTAGGTTAAAATCGGGAATTTCTCTCTTTGCAGCTGCACATGCCTTGTCAGTTGAATGACATTTCCATTGTGCGAATGTTAAACTTATTTTCATAAATAAAAACAGAAAATGCTGGAAATACTCAGCAGGTCAGGCAGCATCTGTGGGGAGAGAAACAGAGTTAACGGAATCTCCTCCCCTCCCCCCTTTCCCTGCCCCTACATTTGCTTAAAAACCTGTTCCATCTCCAGCTTTTTCCAGTTCTGACGAAAGGTCATCGACCTGAAACGTTAACTCTGTTTCTCTCTCCGCAGATGCTGCCTGACCTGCTGAGTATTTCCAGCATTTTCTGTTTTTATTTCAGATTTCCAGCTTCCGCAGTATTTTGCTTTTTTAAACTTCTTTTCGTTCTTTTGTAAGAACTCTCCCAAAAACCAGCCACTTGTTTGCGGCTATGGGTCAAGAAATGGATAAAGCCATTTGCAGATAGTTGATTGCAAACTAGATCACGGAATATTTCTTTATTGTCGTCAACTGGCAAGGAGACAACTTTCACGAAACACCGAGAACCACCCAGCTCGAGCTGTGGCCGTTTCTTGAGTGACTCGAGAATCTTAGTGAAGTCTTGCAATGCATGTGGTTTGAATTTACCAACACAGGAAGGTATGGTCTTTGGTAAAGTGGTTCTTGAGGCAGGAGTTAAAACCAAAACCTCCACCCCAACCTCTGGAAGTATCCTGTGCTGTGAAGAAAGAGTAAGATTTCGAACTTTAAACAATGTTAATTCGCTGGTTGTTTGAAATAAAATGAATGATTAATGCTCCTGTACACGGAAAGCCTCAGTGTGGGCAACTGAGAAAAGTCATACGAGACGGATTTATACTCCCATGATGCTCTTATGTTAAGATTATCTTAAAGGGACGCTGTGTTTATGACTTTTCTCCTATTGTCCAAATGTAAGGTTTTGCGTGTGGAGGACAACTTCCTCAAAGAACATCCTGCACAACAGATAATCTTCCTTCCAGTGTCAGCTGTGGCTCAGTGGGTAGCACACTCGCCTCTGAGTCAGAAGGTCGTGGGTTCACAGTCCCACTCCAGGGACTCCAGCACATAATCTAGGGCTGACACTCCAGTGCCGTACTGAGGGAGTGCTGCACTGTCAGAGGGGCAATACTGAGGGAGTGCTGCACTGTCGAAGGTGCCGTCTTTTGGATGAGGCGTAAACCTGCTCTCTCAGGTGGACGTAAAAGATCCCATGGCACTATTTTGAAGAAGAGCAGGGGAGTTCTCCCCAGTGTCCTGGGGCCAATATTTATCCCTCAACCAACATCACTAAAACAGATTATCTGGTCATTATCACATTGCTGTTTGTGGGAGCTTGCTGTGTGCAAAATTGGCTGCCGCGTTTCCCACATTACAACAGTGACTGCACTTCAAAAAAGTACTTCATTGGCTGTAAAGCGCTTTGGGACGTCCGGTGGTCGTGAAAGGCGCGGGAGAAATGCGAGTCTTTCTTTCTTTCCCATTTCTAACCATCCATTAACACTCTGCTGCAGACAGCTGTCTACAGAGTTGCACCCAAGTAGCCATTCCTCAAATAGAACACTATTGTGACCAGATTGTTCAACCGTGAGCAGCATCACAGTCAAGCCCAATCCTGCACTCGCCTGATGCCCATACTTGGGGTTCCCAGCAGGACTCATTGGCTCATGAGCAGGAGCAGGAACTCGGGCTGAATTGTTTTCATGAACCTCAATTGAGGTGAGCCAATTCCAGGAACCTGCAAACACGCCACCAGCGGAGCTCAGATAACTCAGCACAAACCAAGACTCTGTTCAACAGAAGTATTCTATTTACCAACTGAGCACTGGGCTGCTGTCTGAAGATTTGTTTTTGAAAAGGAGAGATGGAGAACAGAAGGAATAGACAAATTATCTCGAGAAAAATTCCACACACTCAGCTCAATATTTGTTTCAAAGGTGAACGCTGCTGGTAATATCAGGGGGAGCTAGTCTGAAGGAGCGCCCAAGCTTGGCCATGCTGGGACGCTAAATTGCCATCAGTAAAGACACAACCAAAGCAGGTTATGGTTGCCTTTTTATACTGGCCTAGCAATCCAGAAGTTGTGAGTTCAAATCCCAGCAGGAAAAGTTGTGAAATTGAAATAATAAAAAAAAAAATTGGTCATTTCTGAGGAAGCATCAGATAAAGTAGCCATGAAAGTTACTGGCCTGTTGTAAAAACCCCACTGGTTCACACAGGAACATAAGAAATAGGAGCAGGAGTCGGCCATTCGGCCCCTCGAGCCTGCTCCGCCATTCAATAAGATCATGGCTGATCTTCTACGTTGACTCCACTTTCCTGCACTATCCCCATATCCCTTGATTCCCTTAATATCCAAAAATCTATCGATCTCTATCTTGAATATACTCAACGACTGAGCCTCCACAGCCCTCGGGGATAGAGAATTCCAAAGATTCACCACCCTCTGAGTGAAGAAATTTCTCCTCATCTGTGACCCCTGGTTCTAGACTCCCCAGCCAGGGGGAAACAGCCTCCCTGCATCTACCCTGTCAAGCCCTGTAAGAATTTTATGCGTTTGTCACGAATGTCTCGCAGGGAAGGGACCTGCTACCTCTGGCCTATACGTGACTCCAGTCTCACACTATGTGGATGACTCTTGGGGGTAAAAATTCACTTGGTTGCGCCTCCCGTTAGCGCCTTAAGAGGGCGCTAATGGGGCGTTAAGCCGCTAACGCCCGGGCGCAGCGCTGTTTGCGCCGCTCGAGAACTTAACTTGAGATTGTGCGGCAGCGCTAAAACTTACCGCTGCGACCACCTGCGCGCGCAGATTGTGACGTCATTCCATGGTGCAACGCCCTTGGGGCGCCCCGGAGCGGAAATTGAGTGGCGCCCCCTGCCTTACCGCCTGGCGCTTCCAACGACCGGAAGACTGGAACGTTATCAATCGGTGTGGGGCTGGGGGGGGCGCTATTTAAAGGGGGCCTCTTCCTGTCTTTTTCTGTGGTCGACATTTATGCACCACTCGTTCTGAGAGAGAGAGAGAGATTCGGAGAGAGAGAGAGAGAGACTTCTACATTGACTCAACGCTTTGTGAGGTAGTTTGGCCTAGTTCATCCTAACTTTGTTGCTACTTTAGTTGCTGTACCTCATTACTTTTCTGGCAAAGAGAATATGGGGGCTGCAATGATTGGGGGCGTCGTCCTGCTCCAGCTGAATCGGAGGATAGTGAGACGCAGACAGAGAGTGGCAATGATGGCCAGACGGAGGAGGGCCATCAGGCGCATGTACAGGAGAGCTTACCCTCCCAGGGTATATCGTGAACAGCTCTCCTACATCCATATGTCCGAGGAGCTGTGTTTGCGAAGGCTGCGATTCAGCAAGGAGGTGGTCACTGAGCTCTGCCACCTGCTGCAGCCAGATCTGCAGCCTCAGCTGAGGTCCAGGACGTCTCTGTCGGTGGCAGTGAAGGTCACAGTGGCTTTGAACTTCTACGCCACTGGCTCATTCCAAGCTGCTGTTGGGGACCTCGCCAATATCTCCCAGTTTGCGGTGCATCGCTGCATCCGGCAGGTCACCAATGCCCTCTTCAGAAGGAGACGAGACTTCATCTCTTTCCCTATGACCCCAGACAAGCAGCGTGACCGTGCTCTGGGCTTTGCGAGGGTAGCAGGCTTCCCCATGGTGCAGGGCGCCATTGACTGCACGCATGTGGCTTTGCATGCTCCGCGAGAGAATGCAGAGGAATTCAGGAACAGAAAGGGGTTCCATTCCTTGAATGTGCAGTTGGTCTGTGACCACAGACAGGTGATTCTCGCTGTCAATGCCCACTATCCGGGCAGCTGCCACGATGCTTTCATCCTGCGCCAGACTACTGTGGCAGAACTTTTCGAGGCACTGCATCAGCCAGTTGGTTGGCTTCTGGGGGACAAGGGGTACGCATTGAGCACCTGGCTGATGACACCGCTCCGTACGCCAAACACCCCTGCTGAGCTGCGGTACCAGGAAAGCCATCAAGCAACCAGGAACATTATTGAGCGCACAATCGGCGTGCTGAAACAACGGTTCCGCTGTCTGGACCATTCCGGAGGAGCCCTGCAGTACTCGCCTGAGCAAGTTTCGAACTTCGTAGTCGTGTGCTGCATGTTGCACAACATGGCAATCCTCAGGACCCAGCCAATGCCACCAGGCCTTGTAGCACCACCAGAGGAGGAGGAGGAAGAGGACGAGGACGATGATCATCAGCAGCACCAAGGCAGGAGGGCGGCCCACAATGGTCAAACTGCAAGGGCCGTCCGTCAACGACTAATAGCAAGCCGCTTCTAGGGCCCCTGCCATTGCTACAAACACTAATCAACCCAGCACGCAACCCCTAAGCCGGCCAAGGCACCAATAATTCCAACCACCAGCCATGTATATTTTGAATACAGAAACTTATTTATTTTACAAACTCTGTGTGTGTCAATTCCTCATGACAAACTCATAGAAATAAACACAAAAAAACAGTCAATAACATAACTGGTTCTCACAACCTGGAGATAATGTCCAAAACACTAAACAAAAGTTGGACCATGAACCTCGGCCTTTAATAAAAAAATGACCAGCATTTTGGCACACCTCCTACTTTTTGCCCTTCGAGGGTGATCTCCTTCCCTTGCGCACTTCCCCCCTTCTAACCCTACTGCTCCTCCGTAATGGGACCTCAGTAGCTGCAGCAAGGCTGGTGGAAGGCTGCTGCTCGTCAGACCCTGACACTGCAGATGCCCCTGAAGGACGGCCTCGACCACTTCTGGGCCTGGAGGGCCCGGCTGCAGACTGCACCAACTCTGCATGGGCGGCAGCAGTCTGTCCTACAGGCGGTGGCAAGTGCAGTGGAGAAGTGACAGTGTTGGCAGCAGGAATGCTGTCATCGTGAGAGAGGACAGCAACTCCCTGCTCGCCCGACACACTGGCACTCCCACGGGGCAGCACTTCAGCATCCGGAGCAATTTGCCGGAGAACAGATTGCTGGCCTGCTGCGGCGCGGTGACAGCCCCGGGGACATGTGCACGAACCATCGAGGATGGCAGCAGTCAGTGCTCGCGTGGCCTCAATCTGAGTCTGCATGAGAGCAGTCTCAGATGGGTTCCTGGCAGCCAGTGACTGAATTGCAGCACTAAGCTTTAGTGTGGCATCCGCCTGTGCTACAGCGAAGTGCTCCACACTCCTTGCCAGTGCCTCAATGCATTCGGGCACCCTTCCCACTGCACCCATGAGCTCAGTGTGCATGCCCACCGCCTGGCTGTTCATTTCTGCAATCAGCCGCTCCTCCTCTGCGTCCATTGCAGTAGGAGTGTCTGGCATACTCTCCCTCTGGGGAGAAGGCTCCCGTTCTTCCCTCCCCCCCCCATGGCGTTGCTGCAGCCCGCTGGGTCCTGGAGCTTCACCATCATCAGCCCCTTCCCCCCTGCTCCCCTCCGGGGAAGGCGTGTTCCCAGTGTGGCCATGGGCTTCCTCGGGAGAGGGTGGCACTGATGCTCCGGCTTCCTCTTCCTCCTCAGCTGCAGCATCACTCCCAGTGGCAGCTTCAGGGCCCGTCTCCTCAGCTGGTGAATCACCATCTGAAAGCAGGGAGGTACAAGAGTGGCTTTAGCGTGAGGACAGGGTGGCAGTAAGGGAGGAATAAGTGCAGCGAGTTAGCAAGTTGGATTGAAAGTGTCAAAGGCTGGTATTGTGAGGGACAAGTGGAAGGACAGAGGACAAAAAGGTGATGACCTTACCATTGCTGTCCACAACGGGGTCGGCGTCCCCAGTGGCGACGGGACCGATCACCCGGCTTGCCACAATCCTGTGGACGTGCTCCTCCAGATCGCTGAGGGGTTGCAGCTGAAGCCGCCCTCCACCCGTCCGTTGCTGCTGTCTCCGATTATGAGCCAGCTTAGCCTGCAAGAAAAAGGACAGCATCTGAGTAAATATACAGCCATGGTCTTGCCTGATGTGCCTCCCATAGGTGAATAGCCCTTACAATATGCAGCCATGGTCTTGCCTGATGTGCCTCCCATAGGTGAATAGCCCTTACTGTATGCAAAGTGTGGAATGTGTGTGTGTGTTTGATGAAAGGGCCATAGGTGTTGCATGAGTGTTGTGCATTGGGGTTTTAAGACCCTCTGGCCATAGAGTGAGGTTGAGATGGAGGGATGGAGAGGTATTGAGAAAAAGCCACTCACCCTGATGACCCGAGTGAGGTCGTTGAACTTTTTGCGGCACTGAACATGGGTCCTGGGCACCATGCTCCTGGAGGAGACGCTCTGAGCCACCTCCCTCCACACTCTTCTGAACTCGCGTGGCAAAGGCCTCCTGCCACTCTCCGGGAACAGCATGCATCGTCTGCGCTCCACTGCGTCAACCAGAGCATCCAAGGCCCGCTCGGTGAAGCGATGAGCGCGTTCTCTCACCCTCTCCATGCTTGGCAGCAAAATGGATTACAGGTCTCTCCAGGCTGAGATTCAAGGCTGCAATGAGCAGGGTGTGGCTGGGGAGCAAGTGGCCCCCCCCGCTTTAAGAAGTGTCCGGCGCCAGTGTGTCTGTGTTCCCTCGCTAACTGGCAGCAGCTGCGCTGCGCTCGTGCGCTGAGGTAGCGCCTCACTCCTAGGCCTTTGCGCCTTAAGAGAGGTGTGCAGCGCCTAATTTAGCGCTCCACTCACCTCCCGGGGCGGTAAAAGTGAAGTTTCCTGTCAGTGCCGATAATTAGCGCCAGGCGCTAATATTTGCGCTCGGACGATATTTGCGCCCCAAATGGGGCGCGACCTAATTTCTACCCCTTGATGCTTTCAGGGGATCAAGGGATTGGTAGATTATTCTTCTTTGCCAGAGTTGGCCACGTTCCAAGAACAAATATGTTAAACAGAAATCAACTTCTCAGAATGTTGGGTTCGGTAATTCTGCCAATCGAGATTTCTGGAGGTAATTAACACTGAAATTTTTTTTTAATTCAGTAGTAGAAATAGAAACCGTTCTAGACTGTCGAGACAATGCAGCTTTGTAACCATGTGGCGTTTAAGAGTGACTTCCTCTTTCGTTCCATATTCTGAGCAGAACAATGCACCTAAATCAGAATTGCCCTTATTAACATATCCTTAATAAAAGATGGTTGGACAGAGAAAAAGTTTTAGTTAAAAAAATTTTTTTGCATGAGGGAAATGCTGAATTGAAATAGATTTTGGAGCTCCTTGTACAAGCTCCCATTGGCTGGAGGGCAAGAGGGCAGGAAATGCAACTGCCCCAGGGCGCCATGACTCTGATCAGCGCTGTTGGGCTTCAACTGGTGAATAACCCTCGAACACCAAGCCTCTGCAGCACCCAGCGAAAACAAAACCTTGTCCTCCTGCCCCCTCCCCGCCCCACAACGAATCACCTCGACACATCAACAACATCAGACAAAAACATGAAGTGAAATAATTCTTGGTGTTTGTGTCTGGATTGCACTTGGTTCTGGAGCTTTGACCAATAGTCTGAGTGCCGGAGGGGGTTGGGTGCCAACTGTTATAAGGAAAGGCTTACGAGTTAATTAAGGTTAATGTAACATCTTTGGCCTTTACTCTCAGTTGCACAATCTAATATTTCCAGTAATACATAATTATCAGTTGTAACATCACCCCTCAGGCATTCTGGTAAACTAAAGCTTTATTAATTTTTTTTTTGCCAGAACCGCAGTTAGATTTTATAATATGACACATAATCTGAAAATGAAGGTAGGGAATAATCAGATGCACAATTTAACCAGATAAGTTGAAATAGGGAGTCAGCCATGGCTCAGTGGGTGGCTCTCTCGCCTCTGAGTCAGAAGGTTGTGGGTTCAAGTCCCACTCCAGAGACTTGAGCACAAAATCCAGGCTGACACTCCCAGTGCAGTGCTGAGGGAGTGCTGCACTGTCGGAGGGGCAGTACTGAGGGAGCGCCGCACTGTCGGAGGGCCAGTACTGAGGGCGCGCCGCACTGTCGGAGGGGCAGTACTGAGGGAGTGCCGCACTGTCGGAGGGGCAGTACTGAGGGAGTGCCGCACTGTCGGAGGGCCAGTACTGAGGGAGCGCTGCACTGTCGGAGGGGCAGTACTGAGGGAGCGCTGCACTGTCGGAGGGCCAGTACTGAGGGAGTGCTGCACTGTCGGAGGGGCAGTACTGAGGGAGCGCCGCACTGTCGGAGGGGCAGTACTGAGGGAGCGCCGCACTGTCGGAGGGGCAGTACTGAGGGAGCGCCGCACTGTCGGAGGGGGCAGTACTGAGGGAGCGCCGCACTGTCGGAGGGGCAGTACTGAGGGAGCGCCGCACTGTCGGAGGGGCAGTACTGAGGGAGCGCCGCACTGTCGGAGGGGCAGTGCTGAGGGAGTGCCGCACTGTCGGGGGGGCAGTACTGAGGGAGCACCGCACTGTCGGAGGGGCAGTGCTGAGGGAGTGCCGCACTGTCGGAGGGGCAGTACTGAGGGAGCGCCGCACTGTCGGAGGGGCAGTACTGAGGGAGCGCCGCACTGTCGGAGGGGCAGTACTGAGGGAGCGCCGCACTGTCGGAGGGGCAGTACTGAGGGAGCGCCGCACTGTCGGAGGGGCAGTGCTGAGGGAGCACCGCACTGTCGGATGGGCAGTACTGAGGGAGCGCTGCACTGTCGGATGGGCAGTACTGAGGGAGCGCTGCACTGTGGGAGGTGTCGTCTTTCGGATGAGACATTAAACCGAGGCCCTGTCTGCTCTCTCAGGTGGACGTAAAAGATCCCATGGCACTATTTCGAAGAAGAGCAGGGGAGTTCTCCCCGGTGTCCTGGCCAATATTATCCCTCAATCAACATCTCTAAAAAAACACATTATCTGCTCATTATCACATTGCTGTGTGTGGGAGCTTGCTGTGCGCAAATTGGCTGCCACATTTTCTACATTACAACAGTGACTGCACTTCAAAAGTACTTCATTGGCTGTAAAGCTCTTTGGGACGTCCTGAGGTTGTGAAAGGCGCTGTATAAATGCAAGTCTTTCCTTCAGTTAGACTTTAGTTCCAATTAATTGGCTAAATGTAAGGGCAGCTTGTGCTGTGAGTGGGCTGAGACTGTTCAACTTATTCCATGTTGGACTTCAGCAAAGACAATAGTCTTCAGCACCCAGCTCCCGAAGGTTAAAGAGCCATGTGTTAAAACCAGCTCCGCACCCAATAAGTACCTTCAAATAATTGTATGTTTGATGGACAGCTTTAGGAAACATTTTAGAAACATAGACATAGAAACATAGAAAAATAGGAGCAGGAGTCGGCCATTCGGCCCTTCGAGCCTGCTCCGCCATTCAATATGATCATGGCTGATCCTCTATCTCAATACCATATTCCCGGTCTCTCCCCATACCCCTTGATGCCTTTTGTGTCTAGAACTCTATCTATCTCCTTCTTAAATATATTCAGTGACTTGGCCTCCACAGCCTTCTGTGGTAGAGAATTCCACAGGTTCACCACCCTCTGAGTGAAGAAATTTCTCCTCATCTCAGTCCTAAATGTCCTACCCCGTATCCTGAGACTGTGACCCCTTGTTCTAGACCCCCCAGCCAGGGGAAACATCCTCCCTGCATCCAGTCTGTCTAGCCCTGCCAGAATTTTATACGTTTCAATGAGATCCCCTCTCATTCTTCTAAACTCTAGTGAATACAGACCTAGTCGACCCAATCTCTCCTTGTTATTAGGAACAAGTTCTTTGTTTATAAAAATTTGCTTTTTAAAAAAAAGCTTTCAAAGCATAATGTTTATGCAGAGCAAAGTCACGATTCTAAGAGTGCTGTGCATTTAAAATTTAAAGCTGTTATTTATTCTCAAGGTGTTGGTGATGAATCCACAGTACAAGAACATGATAATTAACTGCAGTGGAGGCCAATGCTATTAATTAACACTTAATGGTCTTGGGCACACAGCATGTTCCCGTGCGCACTTAAGAGAGAAAAACCAGAACTAGAAGGTTATACTATTAACAACGTCATGAGAGCTTTTAAATTAAGAAACAGAGGTCAAGACCCATAGAGCAGGATATCACCAAAGGTCAAAGTGCGATGAGATATATCGAGCAGTCCCTCCGGGCTCGCTCTTGAGTGCCCGGTTCAGAGAGGCTTTGGCCGAGGCCTTGGAGAAGATCGGCAACATTGCTGGCTCCAGCGAGTATTGGGTTGGGCGGGTGGTGAGGTAACTGGGGAGATGTTCGAGGTTCTCTCACCCTCAAAGTAATTACCAAATAAAAGTCTCTTTCTTGTATTAGCTTGCCAGCTACATCAATAGATTCCATCATCTTCTTAGTTGTATATCCACTCGGAGATGTAAGATTTTCAACTTTGGTGTGTCTCTGGTGTGAACTGTTTGGGGGGGCTCTGCGTTGAGTTCTGAGTCTCGTCATTGCTGCCGGAGGTTGGAGGTCATATTTACCAAGCTGAGACCAATTGCTTTCTGAAAGGTACACAACAACAACAACAACAACAACTTGTATTTATATAGTGTCTTTAACATAGTAAAACGTCCCAAGGCGCTTCACAGAAGTAGTATAAGACAAAAACATTTGACGCCAATCCTCATAAGGGGAAATTAGGGCAGGTGACCAAAAGCCTGGTCAAAGAGGTAGGTTTTAAGGAGCATCTTAAAGGAGGAGAGAGAGGCGGAGAGGTTTAGGCTGGGAATTCCAGAGCTTAGGGCCCAGGCAACAGAAGGCACGGCCGCCAATGGTTGAGCGATTATAATCAGGGATGCTCAAGAGGGCAGAATTAGAGGAGTGCAGATATCTCGGGGGTTGTGGGGCTGAAGGAGATTACAGAGATAGGGAGGGGCGAGGCCATGGAGGGATTTGAAAACAAGGATGAGAATTTTGAAATCGAGGTGCTGCTTAACCGGGAGCCAATGTAGGTCAGCGAGCACAGGGGAGATGGGTCAACGGGACTTGGTGCGAGTTAGGACACGGGCAGCCGAGTTTTGGATGACCTCAAATTTACGTAGGGTGGAATGAGAGAGGTCAGCCAGGAATGCGTTGGAATAGTCAAGTCTAGAGGTAACAAAGGCATGGATGAGGGTTTCAGCAGTGGATGAGCTGAGGCAAGGGCGGAGACGGGCGATGTTATGGAGGTGGAAATAGGCGGTCTTTGTTATGCTGTGGATATATGGTCGGGCAAGCCAGTCATGACCACGTTCTGGCAGCTGGGAAGATATTTTAATTTTTCTCTGGGTTTATTCAGTGAGGCTCAGCCAGTCTCCAGCTAGCAATAGGGGATGCCAACCTGCCTTAAAACCTAAATTCCATAACTGATGAACAAGCCAGCAAGACTTATTTTTGTCATTCATTACCAGGATTAGTCGTTAAATAAAAAGAATCCTAGGAAAGGAAATTGAAAACACAGTCGTAATGTTTGACTGGATGAGATAACACTGAACCACCCAAATATTAAACCCAACCAGAGACCACGAGAGCTTTGGGCGACTATGAAGTATCCGCCAAACTGAAGCTAAATACCGGCTGAGATCAACATGCCTTTGTGACCTGCGGCATGTTCCAAAAGCCCATCAAGATGAGGCAACGCCCGCCTTTTAATCCAAAATTCATGAAACTTGCCTGAAATTGCAACTAGGCTTAATTTTGGAAGGAAAATAAATCGTGACGCCTTACTGCAATTGGGAAAAGGTTAGCAGTTATTCCATCACTCTTTACTTTAAAAAAAAGACTTGCATTTATATAGCGCCTTTCACGACCTCAGGACGTCCCAAAGCGCTTCACAACCAATGAAGCACTTTTTGAAGTGCAGTCACTATTGTAATGTAGGAAACGCGGCAGCCAATCTACGCACAGCAAGCTCCCACAAACAGCAATGTGATAATGACCAGATAATCTGTTTTATTGATGTTGGTTGAGGGATAGATATTGGCCAGGACACCGGGGAGAACTCCCCTGCTTTTCTTCAAAATAGTGGCCGTGGGATCTTTTACATCCACCTGAGAGGGCAGACGAGGCCTCGGTTTAGCATCACACCCAAAAGACGACACCTCCTACAGTGCAACATTCCCTCAGTACTGCCCCTCCGACAATGGGGCTATAGGGAAGGAGGAATTTAAAACAATCACTATCACTAGAGAAAAAGTACTAGGCAAACTAATGGGACTAAAGGCTGACAAGTCCCCTGGACCTGATGGTGCATCCTAGGGTTTTAAAAGAAGTGGCTGCAGAGATAGTGGATGCATTGGTTGTAATCTTCCAAAATTCCCTAGACTCTGGAAAGGTCCCAGCGGATTGGAAAACCGCAAATGTAACGCCACTATTCAAGAAAGGAGGGAGACAGAAAGCAGGAAACTATAGGCTGGTTAGTCTAACATCTGTCATTGGGAAAATGCTGGAATCCATTATTAAGGAAGTAATAGCAGGACATTTAGAAAATCATAATACAATCAAGCAGAGTCAACATGGTTTTATGAAAGGGAAATCGTGTTTGACAAATTTATTAGAGTTCTTTGAGGATGTAACGAGCAGGGTGGATAAAGGGGAACCAGTAGATGTCGTGTATTTGGATTTCCAGAAAGCATTCGATAAGGTGCCGCATAAAAGGTTACTGCACAAGAAAGGAGCTCACGGTGTTAGTGGTAGTATATTAAGCTGGATAGAGGATTGGCTAACTGACAGAAAACAGAGAGTCGGAATAAATGGGTCATTTTCAGGTTGGCAAACTGTAACTAGTGTGGTGAGACCACACCTGGAGTACTGTGTGCAGTTTTGGTCTCCTTACCTAAGAAAGGATATACTTGCCATAGAGGGAGTGTAGCAAAGGTTCACCAGACTGGTTCCTGGGATGGCAGGACTGTCGTATGAGGAGAGATTGGGTCGACTAGGCCTGTATTCACTAGAGTTTAGAAGAATGAGAGGGGATCTCATTGAAACGTATAAAATTCTGACAGGGCTAGACAGACTGGATGCAGGGAGGATGTTTCCCCTGGCTGGGGGGTCTAGAACAAGGGGTCACAGTCTCAGGATACGGGGTAGGACATTTAGGACTGAGATGAGGAGAAATTTCTTCACTCAGAGGGTGGTGAACCTGTGGAATTCTCTATCACAGAAGGCTGTGGAGGCCAAGTCACTGAATATATTTAAGAAGGAGATAGATAGATTTCTAGACACAAAAGGCATCAAGGGGTATGGGGAGAGAGCAGGAATATGGTATTGAGATCGAGGATCAGCCATGATCATATTGAATGGCGGAGCAGGCTCGAAGGGCCGAATGGCCTACTCCTGCTCCTATTTTTCTATGTTTCTATGCCACAGGGATCAGTGCTGGGGCCTCAACTATTTACAATCTATATTAATGACTTGGATGAAGGGACCGGGTGTACTGTTGCCAAATTTGCTGACGATACAAAGATAGTTGGGAAACAAGTTATGAGGAGGACACAAAGAGTCTGCAAAGGGATATGGATAGGTTAAGTGAGTGGGCAAAAATTTGGCAGATGGAGTATAATGTGGGAAAATGTGAGGTTATCCACTTTGGTTGGAAGAATAAAAAAGCAAAATATTATTTAAATGGAGAGAGAACTATGAATGCTGCGGTACAGAGGGATCTGGGTGTCCTCGTACATGAAACACAAAAAGTTAGCATGCAGGTACAGCAAGTAATTAGGAAGGCAAATGGAATATTGGCCTTTATTGCAAGGGGTATGGAGTATAAAAGTAGGAAAGTCTTGCTACAACTGTACAGGGCATTGGTGAGACCACACCTGGAGTACTGTGCACAGTTTTGGTCTCTTTATTTAAGGAGGATATACTTGCATTGGAGGCAGTTCAGAGAAGGTTCACTAGGTTGATTCCTGAGTTGAAGGGGTTGTCTTATGAGGAAAGGTTGAGCAGGTTGGGCCTATACTCACTGGAGTTTAGAAGAATGAGAGGTGATCTTATTGAAACATATAAGATTCTGAGGGGGCACGACAAGGTAGATGCAGAGAGGATGTTTCCCCTAGTGGGGGAATCTAGAACTAGGGGGTGTAATTTCAGAATAAGGGGTCGCCCTTTTAAAACGGAGATGAGGAGGAATTTCTTCTCTCAGAGGGTCGTGAATCTTTGGAATTCTCTACCCCAGAGAGCTGTGGAGGCTGAGTCATTGAATATATTCAAGGCGGAGATAGACAGATTTTTGGAAAAACAGGGGAATCAAGGGTTATGGGGAGAGGACAGGAAATTGGAGTTGAGGCCAAGATCAGATCAGCCATGATCTGATTGAATGGTGGAGCAGGCTCGAGGGGCCGAATGGCCGACTCCTGCTCCTATTTCTTATGTTCTTATGTTCTTAAAGTGCAGCGCTCCCTCAGTACTGCCCCTCCAACAGTGCAGCGCTCCCTCAATACTGCCCCTCCGACAGTGCAGCGCTCCCTCAGTACTTCCCCTCCGACAGTGCAGCGCTCCCTCAGTACTGCCCCTCCGACAGTGCAGCGCTCCCTCAGTACTTCCCCTCCGACAGTGCAGTGCTCCCTCAGTACTGCCCCTCTGACAGTGCAGCGCTCCCTCAGTACTGCCCCTCCGACAGTGCAGCGCTCCCTCAGTACTTCCCCTCCGACAGTGCAGCGCTCTCTCAGTACTGCCCCTCCGACAGTGCAGCACTCCCTCAGTACTGCTCCTCCGACAGTGCAGCGCTCCCTCAGTACTGCCCCTCCGACAGTGCAGCGCTCCCTCAGTACTGCACTAGAGTATCAGCCTCGATTATGTGCTCAAGTCCTGGAGTGGGAATTAAACCAACAACCTTCTGACTCAGAGGCGAGAGAGAGAGTGCTACCCACTGAGCCACAGCTGACTGTCACCTCTGGCCTCGCCCTTTATCTTTCTCTCTCTTCCCATACTTTTCCCCCTCCTTTCTCCATCTCTCATACACACAACTGACGTTATTCTCTTTATTTTATTGATTCCACTCTACTCACTGTTCCTCTGAACTTTCCTCTTTCAAACTCTAAGTGCACCATCCTCCATGCTCTCCCTCTTCCCTGCATCCTCGCTGTATTGAAATGAAGACTATTGCACGGTCCTCTCAGCATCCACCCTGTCAAGCCCCTTAAGAAGTTTACACGTTTCAACGAGATCACCTCTCATTCTTCTGAACTCTAGGGAATATAGGCCTAGCCTACTCAATCTCTCCTCATAGGGCAAAATCCCCATCCTAGGAATCAGTCTAGTCAACCTTTGTTACACTTCCTCTAAGGCAAGTATATCCTTCCTGAGGTAAGGAGTCCAAAACTGTTCACAGTACTCCAGGTGTGGTTTCACCAAGGCCCTATAAAATTGCAGTAAGATTTCTTTACTCTTATACTCCAATCCTTTGGTAATAGAGGTTGTCCTGCACAAGTGGGCCTTGGCCCTTCACTTAGGTTTTCCAATTTAAAAAAAATTCATCTGCCATAACAAAAGTTAATTATTTGTGTTGGACCTTTTAAGAAAGCTGGAATAATAACTGAAAAAAGATTGCAAAGATTTACGATTCAGCAAATAGAGGCCGTGTAAACACCCTTGGGCAGTGAATATGAAAGATCTTGGTGGAGCTGTTGGAACAAGAGGTTGTGTATCAGTAGGTTATGTGAGGGAAGAATGCAGTGATGAGGCTGATAAGGGATAAATGTGAAATATGCACCAAATAGGCACCGAATGTGGGTGGGGAGAAAAAACCTCTCATTTTGGAAACCAGTCCCTGACACCTTTATAATATTGGAGAATTGTTTTTCTGGCCTTGGCAAATCCTTGTTGCTTTTGAACCACCCCAAGGTCTCTGCTCATAATGGAAGTGGTTCATTACAGAGAGATTGGAGCTTCTCTGCTCTGAGCGACCCAAATCCCGGTCCCGGAATCCCGGCTCTAACACAATCCACACGATTTCAGCATTCGATTTTATTTGACACAATGATAAATTCTCATGTTGTTTAGAGATTTTATTTTCATAAGTTAAGCTACAAGGGCCGCTCGACTACACAAAATGCAATCAGCCATGGAGATAATTAAATATTTATTGGAATATTGGATAAACTCAGTAATACACCAAACGACAAGCTGCCTGTGTAATTTAAAAAAAAAGAGATTTAATGATTAAAGGGAAAAAAATAACGGAAGTACATTGATTTCAAGTCACTTTTGAACATTTCTTGCATTAATACCAAGAAAAATACATTTTGAGGCATGTCACTTGCTTGGAGCAAGTGCTCATGGCAGTGATGGAAGAATCTTTCTCTGCCTTTGAAGAGTCACCCGTTCAGCTTGTGTACAGTTCCCTGGCACAATCCAATATCTATAACTCTCTGAGTAGTCAATGCTAGGGTAGGAGGAAGTCCTATTGCTATCACATCAATCAAACATTGGCGCAAGACCAGCAAACTCCACTCAGGAGACCCAGGGGAAGAAGGCCAACAAACATTGAATGGAGGAGACACATCACAACAGGCTTGTGTCACCCAATCATCTTTTAAGATTGGGTGGGGGGGGAATCATTTCCTGTGTGCAAATTGGCTGCAATGTTTGCCTGAAAAATAGCAGTGATGACACTTCAATAAAGTAAGCATTTTCCTGAGGTCCTTATACATGTTCTTTCTTCCCCTTCTATCCCTTTAGATGAAGAGAAACTCACGTTAACATGAAATTGTTTCCATCTGGGAAAAGACTGCATGGAGACACTTCGGAAAGCGTTAAAATAGAGACCCTTAACTTGTGATCAGCCAACATGCTGAGCGCTTCACGTTCCAGCACTTAGGTCGTTGAGTTACAAGGACACACCCACAGAGAGGGATCTGGTTATGTGGAGAATAAAAGACCCGAGGAATGACATAATCCAGCTCTGTAAAATGCTCAGAGCTGTAAGCAAGCTATCTGATTTGGCCAGAAGCAGAGGGCACAGGTTTACAGTTAACGCGAGCCTTGAGTGAGACTCAGGATTCTCACACACTTGGGGAGATGCAGAGCAGGCGCCAGGCAAATGTAACAAGGATTGACTCCTTCACAAAGTAGCTGGATAAATATCTGGTTGGGGATTTGATTGGAGTGTATAGGGATAGGTACTGTGTGTGTGTGTGTGTTTTGATTGTGAGAGAACAACAAGTGCAAGTTAAATAGTGGCGATGTGAATACCCTGGAGTTTAGCTGTTGGGATCAGGGAGTATTTAGCTAGAATTTACCATCAGGACATTAAATGGGGTCAGTATAGTCCATGAAAGGACAAATTCTACATGGCCTGCGGAAGGTGGGAGCTTGATCAGCTAATTGGCAGCATCTTCATTCTTCAGATGACGTTAGATTCCATATGCTGAGCAGCCCCTGCTCCACTCTACCCCGTTCCCTCCCAGTGGAAATATGAATGTGTCTGCTGGTTGGGAAATCACAGGCCTGAAATACCTGACGTTTCAGACACTTTAATTCATAGAAAACCAGGCTTTGCGAATTCATGAATTCCCGAGCAGTGCTGCCTGTTAACGCCATTCTCATCGGGAGTGTCACACTGGGCCATCAGCCTGAGTGTAGAATTATGGTACTTAAGGGCAAAAGAAGAAAAAGGCAATCCAAGGGAGTCGTGTCTCGTGGGGGGTGTGAGGGGGGGTGGGGGGGGGGGTGTGAGGGGGGGGTGTGAGGGGGGTGTGAGGGGGGGTGTGAGGGGGTGGTGTGGGGGGTGTGAGGGGGGGTGTTGGGTGTGTGAGGGGGGTGTGAGGGGGGGTGTGGGGGGTGTGAGGGGGGGTGTGGGGGGTGTGTGAGGGGGGTGTGTGGGGGGGGTGTGGGGTGTGTGGGGTGTGTGAGGGGGGTGTGAGGGGGGTGTGAGGGGGGTGTGAGGTGGGGTGGGGGTGTGAGGGGGGTGTGAGGGGGGTGTGAGGTGGGGTGTGTGTGGGGGGGTGTGAGGGGGTGTGTGTGGGGGTGTGTGGGGGGTGTGGGGGGGTGTGGGGGGTGTGAGGGTGTGTGAGGGGGTGTGAGGGGGTGTGTGGGGGGGTGTGAGGGGGGGTGTGGGGTGTGTGAGGGGGGTGTGAGGGGGGGTGTGAGGGGGGGTGTGGGGTGTGTGAGGGGGTGTGGGGGGTGTGAGGGGGGTGTGTGAGGGGGGGTGTGGGGTGTGTGAGGGGGGTGTGAGGGGGGGTGTGGGGGGTGTGAGGGGGGGCGTGGGGGGTGTGGGGGGGTGTGGGGGGGGTGTGGGGGGTGTAAGGGGGGGTGTGGGGGGTGTGAGGGTGTGGGGGGTGTGAGGGGGTGTGAGGGGGGGTGTGAGGGGGGGTGTGGGGTGTGTGAGGGGGGTGTGAGGGAGGGTGTGAGGGGGGGTGTGAGGGGGTGTGAGGGGGTGTGAGGGGGGGTGTGGGGGGTGTGAGGGTGTGTGGGTGTGTGAGGGGGGTGTGGGGTGTGTGAGGGGGGGTGTGGGGTGTGTGAGGAGGGGTGTGGGGTGTGTGAGGGGTGTGTGGGGGGTGTGAGGGGGGGTGTGAGGGGGTGTGAGGGGGGTGTGTGAGGGGCTGTGGGGGGGGTGTGTGAGGGGGGTGTGAGGGGGGTGGGGTGTGTGAGGGGGGTGTGAGGGGGTGTGAGGGGGCGGGGTTTGGGGTGTGTGTGGGGTGGGTGAGGGGGGTGAAGTCAGTATAGTAGGTGGTGTGCGCCATGGCTCAGTGGGCAGCACTCTCGCCTCTGAATCAGGAGGTTTTGGGTTCGAGACCCACTCCAGAGACTTTGAGCACAAATATCTAGGCTGGGGATTTGATTGGTCCTGTTGTATTCATGATGTTGATTGAGCGATAAATATTGGCCAGGTCACCAGGGGTAACTCCCCTGCTCTTCTTCAAATAGTGCCCTGGGATCCTTTACATCCACCCGAGAGGGCAGACGGGGCCTCGGTTTAATGTTTATCCGAAAGTCAACACCTCCGACAGTGCAGCGCTCCCTCAGTACTGCCCCTCCGACAGTGCGGCGCTCCCTCAGTACTGCCCCTCCGACAGTGCGGCGCTCCCTCAGTACTGCCCCTCCGACAGTGCGGCGCTCCCTCAGTACTGCCCCTCCGACAGTGCGGCGCTCCCTCAGTACTGCCCCTCCGACAGTGCAGCACTCCCTCAGTACTGCCCCTCCGACAGTGCGGCGCTCCCTCAGTACTGCCCCTCCGACAGTGCAGCACTCCCTCAGTACTGCCCCTCCAACAATGCAGCGCTCCCTCAGTACTGCCCCTCCGACAGTGCGGCGCTCCCTCAGTACTGCACTGGGAGTGTCAGCCTGGATTTTTGTGCTCAAGTCTCTGTAGTGGGACTCGAACCCACAACCCTCTGACTCAGAGGCGAGAGAGCCACCCACTGAGCCAGTGAATAAGAAAGATAAGCACAAAAAGGCCTGTGCTTCGAGAGGTGGATTACTCAGGGCTCAGGGGTGCGTTTGGCTCACAGACTGCATCCTCCGCAGTAGGGGGCACAGGGTGGGTTAAGGTGGGGGACGTGTGGGGAGGATATGGAGTGAGCCTAACTCTTCATGAGCTGGTGCTGTACCTGAGCTTGGAGTGCGTGATGCTAACACTAGGTGCCTCAAGTGTTTAAGTCTTCCTTTCCTGGCACGAACATTCTTCATTTTGATGAGCATAAAGCAAGTAGGAAGACAGAAAGACTTCTCTTTGAAGATTTTCAGACCGCATATATTCTGTCATCCCTTAAACTGATATATTACCTACAGAGCAATGACCCTGTAATTATGTGTCCAATTAAATAGAAACCCACATTTTTGCTCCTCCAAAAGACACAACAGTTAACCATTTATCAAAGTTTAAATTTGGGAATGTTTGGTTTAAGAATGAATCACCACGCCCTGTTGTTCAAGACTGCTGACTTCCATTGGCAAACCTGACCATTGTGTGAAGCTCAGCAAGAATGTGAGGTTTGCACGGTTTTGGGCAGTGAATATGTTTTTTTTCTGTAAATTGCATATTAATTTTCAAGTCTGGTCACAGTCAGGTCAGGAGATGACACAGGGCATGTATTGCACGGAAGCTCTTCGCCAGTGTTTGCGAGCTGGCTTCACGTTACAGTTCTTCATGTTAACTGTGCGAAACTCAATGGTTTCAAACGCCCGAGCTGCAGACTCCCGACTCTCAGCCGACCCGTGCACTTCACAGCAAAGTTACCATTGGTCCTTGGAGATGTCATAAATAGCCAATCCGATGCTGTACTGTCATTGTCCCCCTAGCAACAACCTCTTGATCCAAGGTCCCTGTAGCCAATGAGCTTCTGACAAAGTACAACATAGACACATGTGTGTATACATTGATAGAAGAATATCTATATATATAGATAGAGATATATTTATATGTAAAAATGTGCATATAATTTAATATTTTATATATAAATACCATTTATATATGTATATATAATATTTATTTATAAAAGAAATACTTGCATTTCTATAGCGCCTTTCACGGCCACCGGACATCCCAAAGCGCTTTACAACCAATGAAGTATTTTTGAAGTACAGTCACTGTTGTAATGTAGGAAACGTGGCAGCCAATTTGCATTCAGCAATGTGACAATGACCAGATCATCTATTTTAGTGATGATTTGAGGGTCAAATATTGGCCTGGACACCGGGGAGAACTCCCCTGCTCTTCTTTGCAATAGTGCCCGTGGGATCTTTTAGGTCCACCTGAGAGAGCAGACGGGGCTTCGGTTTAACGTCTCATCCGAAAGACGGCCCCTCCGACAGTGTGGCGCTCCCTCAGCGCTGCCCCTCCGACAGTGCGGCGCTCCCTCAGCGCTGCCCCACCGACAGTGCAGCGCTCCCTCAGTACTGCCCCTCCGACAGTGCGGCGCTCCCTCAGTGCTGCCCCTCCGACAGTGCGGCCCTCCCTCAGTACTGCCCCTCCGACAGTGCGGCGCTCCCTCAGTGCTGCCCCACCGACAGTGCAACGCTCCCTCAGTACTGCCCGTCCGACAGTGCGGCGCTCCCTCAGTACTGCACCTCCGACAGTGCGGCGCTCCCTCAGTGCTGCCCCTCCGACAGTGCGGCGCTCCCTCAGCACTGCCCGTCCGACAGTGCGGCGCTCCCTCAGTGCTGCCCCTCCGACAGTGCAACGCTCCCTCAGTACCGCCCCTCCGACAGTGCGGCGCTCCCTCAGTACTGCCCCTCCGACAGTGCGGCGCTCCCTCAGTACCGCCCCTCTGACAGTGCGGCGCTCCCTCAGTGCTGCCCCTCCGACAGTGCAGCGCTCCCTCAGTACTGCCCCTCCGACAGTGCGGCGCTCCCTCAGTACTGCCCCTCCGACAGTGCGGCGCTCCCTCAGTACTGCCCCTCCGACAGTGCGGCGCTCCCTCAGTACTGCCCCTCCGACAGTGCGGCACTCCCTCAGTACTGCCCCTCCGACAGTGCGGCGCTCCCTCAGTACTGCCCCTCCGACAGTGCGGCGCTCCCTCAGTACCGCCCCTCTGACAGTGCGGCGCTCCCTCAGTGCTGCCCCTCCGACAGTGCAGCGCTCCCTCAGTACTGCCCCTCCGACAGTGCGGCGCTCCCTCAGTACTGCCCCTCCGACAGTGCGGCGCTCCCTCAGTACTGCCCCTCCGACAGTGCGGCGCTCCCTCAGTACTGCCCCTCCGACAGTGCGGCACTCCCTCAGTACTGCCCCTCCGACAGTGCGGCACTCCCTCAGTACTGCACTGGGAGTGTCAGCCTAGATTTTTGTGCTCAAGTCTCTGGAGTGGGACTTGAACCCACAACCTTCTGACTCAGAGGTGAGAGAGCCACCCACTGAGCCATGGCTGACTTATGTGTATATAATATTTATGTATATTTAATATTTATTTGTGTATATGTATGTATACAATATTATACATGTGTGTATATATATAGAGTACATTCATATTTCTATATAGATAATATACAGTAATATTATAGACACACATGTGTCTATGTTGTACTTTATGAGAAGCTCATTGGCTACAGGGACCTTGGAACACGAGGTTGTTGCTAGGGGGACAATGACAGTACAGCATCGGATTGGCTAGTTATGACATCTCCAAGGACCAATCGTAACTGTGCTATGACTATGTATACAATATAATGTCGACCAGTGTTCGTGCCAACTTTTTTTCTGTTCCTGTCTCTCCACCGAAACCTATTTGGAACCTGGGCAGCAGGACAAACGCCAATTTCTCAGAGGATTAAAGACTGACCTGCTCGCTGCCAGGCCGGGAGAGACTTTAGATCTGTTCTCTATTCATCAGTGATTACATGCCCCCAGCACCTGCAACAAGGACACATAAAGCCGGCATTCATTGGAGCCTGGCAGCTCAGGCATGGGAACATCAGGGAACCGGGTGACAATCATTGTATCTGCAGATAAACGTATTCAGTGCAGAACTTCAAAAACACAGTGCTCTACTGAAGCCATGCCTGGAATCACAGAATACCCTGCTGTATAATCAGGGTCTCTCATTGCCAACAAACAGCAGAATGAATTTATTAGAAAGTACAGGCAACAGTCTTGCATGTTTATTTTAGTCTATCTTGAAAACATAGTACAACCAGTGCTAAGCAGATCTATCAATGCTTGGCAGAGCAGTTCAGCTCTCCTCTTTCCCCGGTGCAACGTAATAACATTCAGATTTTTTCATTTAACTTCGAAGGTTACTCTGCCTTATTCTTCAACATTTATGATTGTTGTGATGGTCAGGGAGCTTCAGCGCCCCCTGTCTTGCAGTTGGACTCAGTGACTCCTCCAGGCCGTTTCATGTCTTCAAGCAGAAATGGAAAAGAAGTGAAGATCTTAAAAGTTGGACCTAGTCCTCTTCAGCTTTTATAATAAAAACAAAGAAGGCTGGAAATACTCAGCAGGTCAGGCAGCGTCTGTGGATAAGGCCGTCAACCTGAAACGTTGACTCTGTTTCTCTCTCTACAGACGCTGCCTGACCTGCTGAGTATTCCCGGCATTTTCTGTTTTTATTTCAGATTTCCAGCATCTGCAGCATTTTGCTTTTGTCCTCTTAAACTGTGTTTTTCTTTTAAAATGTTGTCTTAAGATCTGCTGATGACTTAACTAGTAAAGGAACTGACTCGTGTTGTCCCAAATTGGATCCCGAGTCTGTGCCGAGTTAGCTGATGTCTGCCTGGCCGAGGGAAGGGAGAACTAGGCCAGCTTTTCTATTTCTGATCGCAGTTCGGTGACGTGCCAGAATGCCGTTGGCCTGTTTGGACCCGAATTCAAGAGGTCGGCCAACTCTCACTGTCTGGGCTCACATGTACAAAAACGGCCACTTGATCACTTGGGCGAGTTACATACGGACAGGAAAAGACCCTCTGGTCCATCCAGCCTGTCCCACACAAACTGTGATGCCTCGGGCAACACGGTGGCATAGTGGTTAGCACTGGTGCCTCACAGCGCCAGGGACCCAGGTTCGAATCTGGCCTCGGGTGACTATCTGTGTGGAGTTTGCACATTCTCCCCGTGTCTGCGTGGGTTTCCTCCGGGTGCTCCGGTTTCCTCCCACAGTCCAAAAATGTGCGGGTTAGGTTGATTTGGCTATGATAAATTGACCCTTAGTGTTAGGGGGGGAGTAAATATGTGGGGTTACGGGGATAGGATGGGATATGTTAGGGGGAATTAAATACGTGGGGTTACGGGGATAGGGTGGGATATGTGTCGGTGCAGGCTCGATGGGGATTCTGTGTGAGAGAGCAGGGACAGGGTACTGGATTTGGATGATCAGCCATGATCGTATTGAATGGTGGAGCAGGCTCGACGGGCCGAATGGCCTACTCCTGCTCCTAGTTTCTATGTTTCTATATATCGACTCCCCACCCCACCCCACCCCACCCGAAAGTCATGTGATCTCCTGGGAGAGACCCCTCCGGCCCTGATGAACGTTACCAGGGAACTCCCTCTTGTACGAAGTAATCTCCGCCCCAGCCAGAAACAGGCCCAGCTCTCGCTTGAAGGCATTCAGCGAGTCAGTGTTCACCGCACTGTTCTTTAGTGGTACATTCAAAGGTCGATATAAAAATTTTACATCTGGATGCACTTCTTGTCTACAAAATCTTACTTCCTGTTGTTGTATTTTGTCACACTTTTGTATCGACTGTTTCCCGTTATAAATTCTTATGTCCATATTTACAATAGACGATGCCTATGTAAACATGTCATGCTGTAATTACACCTTCCTGCCAGTGGTGGCACTGCAACTCCTCAGTGTTGCATCTCCCAGCTCCTCGGTCTGACCTCCAGGAAATCTCCTAGGCTCCAAACAACTCTACTTCTTTGCTTCCCAAAATGCTATAAGTTTTGCTATTTTACTATACATAAAATCAAAATGTTATGTAGGATAATAATAAGGACGGAATGAAAGAAATACTTGTATTTCTATCGCACCTTTCACAACCTCAGGACATTCCAAAGCGCTTTACAGCCAATGAAGTACTTTTGAAGTGTAGTCACTGTTGTAATGTGGGAAATGCAACAACCAATTTGCGCACAGCAAGCTCCCATAAACAGCAATGTGATGATGACCAGATCATCTGTTTTTTAGTGATGTTGGTTGAGGGATAAATATTGGTCAGGAGACTGGGGAGAACTCCCCCTGCTCTTCTTTGAAATAATGCCACGGGATCTTTTTATGTCCACCTGAGAGGGCAGATGGGGGCCTCGGTTTTAACATCTCATCTGAAAGACGGCACCTACCAACAGTGCAGCACTCCCTCAGTACTGCACTGAAGTGTCAGCCGAGATATTGTGCTCAAGTCTCTGGAGTGGGACTTGAACCCACAACCTTCTGACTCAGAGGCGAGAGAGCCGCCCATTGAGCCATGGTTGACACTTAAAGAATGACTTTAAAATGGAAACTGAGTTAAGTCTGCTTGCCCTGGTCCAATTATTTCCCACCCTCTAACCCTGCTTCACCTGAAGACTATCGTGTTATGACTCCCTTGTGTGCAACACCTTGGGAGATTGACAAGTTAGTAATAATTTCCCATTGCAGCATTGTCTTGGGTGCTTTTGATTGTTGTGGAAGATTTACAGCCAATGTTAGCTGGAAAAGCACCTTTGGAATCCCCTGACCTCTGCATTTCCTGTCCTCCCCCACCCTCACCACCTGCGACCACACTTTTACAATCTGAAATGGGGCAGAAATTTACATTGAAATTAATGGCGTTCGAGAAGCAGGACCGATGTCACCAAGGGCCAACACCTGACCCGACCCTGATCTTCATGGGGCTGAGGGGGGGGGCAAGTTGTGTGTGATCGCAGCTGGGGGAACGCGATTCTGGTCTGGTGTCTGTAAGTGTACCAGGATTGCAAGTGGCCTCCAGGTGTCCACTTCTGGGCACCACACTTTCGGAAGGACGTGAAGGCTTTGGAGATGGTACAGAAGAGATTTACTGGAATGCTTCCGGGGATGAGGGATTTACAGTTACATGGATAGACTGGAGAATCTGGGGTAGTTCTCCTTGGAGCAGAGAAGGCTAAGAGGAGATTTGATAGAGGTGTTTAGAATCATGAAGGATTTAGATAGAGTAAATAAAGAGAAACTGTTTCCAATGGCTGAAGGGTCGATAACCAGAGGGCACAGATTTAAGGTGATTGGCAAAAGAACCAGAGGCGACATGAGGGAAAACTTCTTTACTCAGTGAGTGGTTAGGATTTGGAATGCACTGCCTGAAAGGGTGGTGGATACAGAGTCAATAGTCGCCTTCAAAAGGGGATAAATTCTTGAAGGAGAAAAACTTGCTGGGATATGGGGAAAGAGCGGGGGAATGGGACTAACTGGATTGCTCTCTGAAAGAGCCGGCGCAGACTCGATGGGTCGAACGGCATCCTTCTGTGCTGTACTATTCGATGATCTACAGGATGGTATATTCCACACGGGTACCTTCATATTTTTTTTCTACTGTGGGGACATTTTAACTTTCACTTCAGCCTTTATTCCCCCCCATTACTCTCCTGTCCTCTGCTCTCCTGAAGACACTGACTCAAGCTGGTGAATGGCTGCTCTCCAGTGCAGTGACTGCAAAGGACACAAATACCTTAAGGTTGCCGCACCCAGATTATACATTAAGGGGTAGAGTTTCCGTTAGGTGGCGCTGGTTTTGTTCGGTGCAATTCGCCCAAAATCGCAGTAACCAGCGCAAAAGATCGAGGAATTTTAAGGGAAAAATACGCCCAGTAAACTGGCCACGCCCCCAGAAAACTGGCCACGGCCCCAGATTAAATTAATTACTGCGGCGAGTTTCCGCTGATTGCGCCCGTTTGCAGGCCTTCGAGGAGGCTCCTAAAATTAAGCCGGTTCTTTTGGGCGGAAGGACACGAATAGGAACCTTTTAAAAGATTTTTGAATGCAATTTTAAAAAATTTACTAAGAAACTGACTGCTGTACCCCAATATAAGCAGCAAATAGTTCTGTTTAGTTTTTAAAAGTCATTTTCAGTCATTTAAAACCGGGCTACTCACAGGTGATGGCCGAGACACTCTGATTGAAAATGCTTATTTTTTTGGTGATTAAACCTATCTTCAGCTTGATTACTCAAACTGCTCCGAGTTACCGCTCTTAAATATATCACGGAATATTTTTTGAAGCAAATTTTTTTTTTAAATTGCCTTTTAAAACGCTGCCTGCTTTGCGCTGGTTCATGGCAGATTTTTGCGTTTGGCGCTATGCAAATGAGTTTGAGCGGAAACTCAAGAAAAAAAAGCACTTCTCAAAACTGGCGCAATTTGGTGCGCAATGTGCGCCCGGACCGCCGACTGCGCCCAGAGCAGAGACTCTCCTCATAAGTGTCGCAAAGCTGAGCATCGTCCCTTCCTTATCCAGCGTGCACACGCACACTTTCTGACAGGCGCCATTGGATTCCGGCCAGCAGCAGGAACTCCGGGTAATGATATTCCTCCCTCGGGAACTTTTGAGGCCAATCGATGGGTCCCAACCGTCCCACGACCTGAAAGCAACTAAGTGCCCACTAGGAAGCAAACCAAGCGCTCTCCTCGCCTCTGTGGCGTAGCACTGCATCTTTAACCGTCAGGTCACTGGGAGAGCAGCTGGCTGCAGTGCTCCAAACTGTCGTTACAATGCTGCTTTCTTTGGTGTGTTAAGACCCTGTAATCTGTATTCCAAAAGTATTATTTTAAGTCCATTATAATGATAGCAGATTGCTGATCCCTGAGCAACTGAATTAAATAGCAGAGCTGAAGTCATGATGTCAAAGAGTTGACCACGAGAGTTGACTCCAACTTCAACCCTTAGACCTGTGCCTCGTTAGCCCTTTGCTTATTTCTATTTTCAGAAGACAAGTTATACCTTTGGGTCAGTGTAGCCGCCTTTAATTCCTCCCTATCTTTATGTTCTCAGGAAGGGTCACTGAAGTGTGCAGGTACAAATAGGTTCAAGAGACAATTACCTGCCTTTCTAAAGAGACTAGCCCTATATTCCCTAGAGTTTAGAAGAATGAGAGGTGATCGCATTGAAACATATAACATTCTTAAGGGGCTTGACAGGATAGACGCTGGGAGGATGTTTCCCCTGGCTGGGGAGTCTAGAACCAGGGGCCACAGTCTCCGATTAAGGGGTCGGCCATTTAGGACCGAGATGAGGTGAAATTTCTTCACTCAAAGGGTTGTGAATCTTTGGAATTCTCTATCCTAGAGGACTGAGGATTCTCAGTTGTTGAGTATATTCAAGACAGAGATCAATAGATTTTTGGATATTAAAGGAATCAAGGGATATGGGGATAGTGTGGGAAGGTGGAGTTGAGGTAGGAGATCAGCCATGATCTTATTGAATGGCGGAGCAGGCCCAAGGGGCCGAACTTGATCAAGTTTTTTGATGAGGTAACAGAGAGGGTTGATGAGGGAAATGCGGTTAACGTGGTGAACATGGATTTCCAAAAGGCATTTGATAAAGTGCCATATAATAGGCTTGCCAGCAAAATTGAAGCCCATGGAATAAAAGGGACAGTGGCAGCATGGATACGAAATTGGCCAAGTGACAGGAAACAGAGAGTAGTGCTGCACGGTTGTTTTTCGGACTGGAGGAAGGTGTTCCTCAGGGGTCAGTTCTAGGACCACTGCTTTTCTTGATATATATTAATGACTTAGGCTTGGGTGTACAGGACACAATTTCAAAATTTGCAGATGACACAAAACTTGGAAGTACAGTGAACAGTGAGGAGGATAGTGATAGACTTCAAGGGGACATAGACAGGCTGGTGGAATGGGCGGACACGTGGCAGATGAAATTTAACGCAGAAAAGTGCAAAGTGATACATTTTGGTAGGAAGAACGAGGAGTGGACATATAAACTAAAGGGTACAATCCTAAAGGGGGTGCATGAACAGAGAGATCTGAGGGTATATGTGCACAAATCGTTGAAGGGCAGGTTGAGAAAGCGGTTAATAAGCATACAGGATACTGGACTTCATGGAAGTTATGATGAACCTGTATAAAACACTGGTTCGGCCTCAACTGGAGTATTGTGTCCAATTCTGGGCACCGCACTTTAGGAAGGATGTGAAGGGCCTTAGAGAGAGTGCAGAAAAGATTTACAAGAATGGTTCCAGGGATGAGGGACTTCAGTTACATGGATAGACTAGAAAAGCTGGGGTTGTTCTCCTTAGAGCAGAGAAGGTTGAGAGGAGATTTGATCGAGGTGTTCAAAATCATGAGGGGTCTGGACACAGTAGATAGAGAGAAACTGTTCCCATTGGCGGAAGGGTCGAGAACCAGAGGACACAGATTTAAGGTGATTGGCAGAAGAACCAAAGGCGACATGAGGAAAAACTTTTTTACGCAGCGAGTGGTTATGATCTGGAATGCACTGCCTGAAAGGGTGGTGGAGGCAGATTCAATCGTGGCTTTCAAAAGGGAGTTGGATAAGTACCTGAAGGAAAAAAATTTGCAGGGCTACGGGGAAAGGGCGGGGGAGTGGGACTAGCTGAAGTGCTCTTGCAGAGAGCCGGCACAGGCTCGACGGGCCGAATGACCTCCTTCTGTGCTGTAACCATTCTATGAGTCTATGAATGGCCAACTCCTGCTCCTATTTCTGGTGTTCTTAGAGGAAGGTACTGGTGATGTGATGAGCAGGCAGCCAGGTGGGATTCATTCTCTGGAAGAGAAGGACAGCCTTGTTGGGCACGAAGGGCAGCCTTGTTGGGCACGAAGGGCAGTTCTGTTCATCAAACCCTCCGTCAGTTTGACAGGCTCCATTTCTGAGTGTGAGGGACAGACAGACCGATGACCTGGCAGCAGACGCTAGCTCAATTAATGACTTTAAATTTGAAATCGATAGATTTTTGCTAGACGAGGGTATGAAAGGATATGGAGCCAAGGAAGGTTGATGGAATTAAGATGCAGATCAGCCATGATCTCTTTGAATGGTGGGACAGGCTCGAGGTGCTGAATGGCCTCCTCCTGTTCCGATGTTCCTGTGTATTTTAGCTCATTAATGGAGATTGTTAACCAACAGGAAGTTTATTAAAGTAAACTCTGCCTTCTCCCACCTCCAGGAAGTGAATTTTCCCTTCTTGTCCTTATCCCCCCTCCCCAACTGAGGTAAGAAGCTTGGTGTGAGGGGAATCACAACAGTACACCATAGCTTACTGTGTATCAGTCTGGTGCTACTCCGCTAATATATGCTGAAGACTTGTGTTTAAAGGCTTGTTCACGATGTAAATCCTCTCTCTTCCCCCATAAGAGGAAAGTGGTGAATCTCTACCACATTCTGGATAATATTTTGATTGGCGGTGTGCCTGTAACCTATCACCACACTGATATTAAAACCGAATGGCTCACATTTCTACATCCAACTTCCTTTTAAATGGATCTCAGCGGCCAACTGATTTCACACATCAATCACTTCTGAGACAAAGTAGGTCTCTGTGCATCAGGCACCCTACCGACCAACCAGCCTGGCTCATTGCTGGGACCTGGAGGGACAGGACCATCGCTGGGGCTGGGACTCTCGGCTGCCTGTATCCTAACTCACTCCAAGTCCTGTTGCCCATCACCTGTAGGGTTTGGCCGGTGCCAACATCAGTGGGTGCATGTGCCTCAAGGATTTTTGGACTTTTAAAATGGAGACGCACGTGGGCTGCGTTTTAAAAAATGGAGTTTGAACTTTTGGACTTTAAAAGGGACTGCCTGTTGGTTTCTGTGAAGATAGCAGGAACTGTCTGTCTTTTGGGTTGCCATGGGACCTGTCTCAACGCTGACGTCATGAAAGGCAGGAGCCTTTTCATATTCGAACTTGTGTGATTTGGGGAAAACCACCTTTTGTCCATGGAGCCAGGATGTCTGGATGGACAATGAGGTTTGCAGGCCAAAAGTAACACCTCTGGACTCTTTCAATGAAGGAGCAGTCAAGAACTTAACAAACAGTTAGCAATTCGAGAACTGCTCATCTACAGTAATGGCCTACCATTGTTTTCTTCAAGATGACCAATCCAGGACAAAGACATCACCAGGAAGGCCAACTAGCATCTCTACGACCATGGTAACCAGGAATCGCCCAGCAAGGTTTGTATATTGCACGGGGTATAAACATGCTGAACTTTGGGGATGCTGGCTTGCTTGCTTTTCCTCTACCATCTGGGACGGGGGTTCTCCGCGTAACTACGCGTCCGTCAACTCTCCAGGAATGCCCGAAGTGAGTGCCTCGTCGTACCGCCTGAACGTAACTCTCTAGGCCTCATCGCATGCCTCTGTTAGGCACGGTTTTGTCTCTGGAGTCGAACGGAGCCGGGACCGCGTGAATCAACGACAAGGGCTGGTAATTATATCCAGCATACACCTCTAGAAATCCCCAGGACCGCCCGCGTGTTTGGCTGCTGAGGAACTGCAAGTATCCAAGATGCAGACTAACACGTGTGTGTGTGTGAGGAGGCTTCCAAGTGTGGGTTCTGACCAAACCGGGAGAGGGGTTTAGTTAGAAGGGTTTTTCCCTTATCTAGGCTTAGATTCTGGGAAGGGGTTGGTTCGGCGTAACTGACAGGGTGGGTATTTTAGTCTAAGATTATAAGCTAGTGTCCACGGTCACCTACTCGTTCTGCCGTAAGCGAGAGGAGTAGGGATTGTCGTTTTTGTGAGTGTAATAAAAGGAATCGATCTTTGACCAACCTGAACCGTTTCGTTTTGTCTGAATCATTTATAATCTGTCCAGGTAACTCCTTGGGTCCGAACTTGGGGGTTGTGGGGCTTGTGCTTCGTGGTATAATTCGGAAGACCAACCGGGTGGCATCCGGTCACGGCCGGGTTACACAGTAATTCCGCCGGGGTCGCTGTGCATCGGGCAGAGGAGAAGACCTATCTGGCCTTGGTCTCTGTGTGTGGGATTACCCGCTAATCGACGGGCTGGGCAGGGACTATTGGCAAAAGCTCCTGCCGTCCAAGGGAAACAACCCAAACTGGGGAGTTTTTGTGGCACGGGTCGACTCAAGGGAGAGTCATAGAAACACGGGGCACGCAAAAACACCCTACACACCCCTGTGTTTGTTGACCTACACTGGCTCCTGGTCCTCATGTTCAAATCCCTCCATGGCCTCGCCCCTCACTATCTCTGTAACCTCCTCCAACCCCACAACCCTCCGAGATCTCTGCGCTCCTCCAATTCTGGCCTCTTGAGCATCCCTGATTTCCATCGCTCCACCATTGGCGGCCGTGCCTTCAGCTGCCTGGGGCCCTAAGCTCTGGAATTCCCTCCCTAAACCTCTCCGCCTCTCTCTCCTCTTTTAAGACGCTCCTTAAAACCGACCTCTTTGACCAAGCTTTTGGTCACCTGTCCTAATATCGCCTTATTTTGTTGGATAATCGTTCCTGTGATGAGCCTTGGGATGGTTTACTACATTCAAGGTGCTATATAAATGCAAGTTGTTGTTGTATCAGGAGTGACCTTGCCATGTGCTTCACATCTTGGGAACAAACATTTCCAGCTCACCAGCTGGTTAGTGGGTGACCGCACTGTATGAAAAGAAAGGTCAATCAGGGTTCCTGGTCCTGACCATTGTCCAATGTGAGGCTAGAACTGGCCTCAGCTGTGACTAAGCACGCCAAGTCAACCAGGTCCTCATACTCACCAGGATCTCACTTAAAAACCAACCAGTTGAGTGAGATACTGAGAGGACAGTTGATCCCTGGGGAAACATATCCCAGCAAGAGTCAGCTTCCGGGAGTAATCTGGGGGGAGAGGGACGGGGGGGAGGTGGTGGGGAGACAAGGATTTTCTTTATATAAATGGACATTTTCGTGAATTTATCACACAATAGAAGCTTGCTTCTGTTTTCTGTGATTAAAAATTCGTTGTACATTTTCGATTTAATTTCCACATTACTTGAGAAATTGGACTTGCAAAAAAGTTGATGGAAATCAGTTCCTTTCTACAAACAATGAATTCAGTTTTATTTATTTACACTACCTGATGCACTCCTTTTAAGACCGTTAGCTTTTGCCAAGACTTTTCACTTAATCATGTTCACAGAGGAGATTACAGACCAGCGCGTTCCACGTGGCTTATTGGGGCCTCGGAGGGGAGGGGGAGGGGGAGGGGAGGAACACAGTACCGTCTAGAGTTTGGGAAGCAAGTACTTTAACTAAATACCTTCGAACTTACATTTAGTTTGTGGAGGCGGGGGTGGGGGTTGGGGGGTTAGTATTTATTTTTGGCCTTTGTGAAGGTGAGGGGAGAGTGGAACAGTTGCCGCTCAGCGTTGATACAGAGTACTTCCTGGCCAGGTGTACCACAGCCAGTGTACAGCGCAGTTTATACTGCCCCACACTAACCATACACCATAACCCTGACTTTAGACTATCGCTTTTGTGAATTTTCCATTCCAGCCATTGTTATGACCTCTTTGAGCTGACTCCTGTTCATATAATTACATCGAGTCTACAGCACAGAAACAGGCCATTCGGCCCATCTGGTCTGTGCCAGGTGTTTATGCTCCACACGAGCCTCCTCCCACCCTCTTCATCTCACCCTCTCAACATATCCTTCTATTCCTTTCTCCCTCATGTGTTTATCCAGCTTCCCCTTAAACGCATCTCTGCTGTTCGCCTCAACCACTCCCTGTGGTAGCGAGTTCCACATTCTCACCACTCTCTGAGTAAAGAAGTTTCTCCTGAATTCCATATTGGATTTATTAGTGACTATCTTATATTTATGGCCCCCAGTTCTGGTCTCCCCCACAAGTGGAAACATCTTCTCCATGTCTGCCCTATCGAACCCTTTCATAATCTTAAAGACCTCTATCAGGTCACCCCTCAGCCTTCTCTTTGTCCTTTGATTCATTAGCCTACATTTTTCAATATGAGTGCAACTTACACCCGAAATTTGATACCGTGTTGTTGGTGACCCAAAACGAAGGGCACTGTTTGCACCCAATATTTTATGGTCAGCTCATTATCATAATTATGCATATCTCCAGGTGCAGAGAGCACACTAATTATGGGAATATTGCAGGGAGGTGAAATTTAAAGGGATGTAGACAATTAAAGGAAAATGTCATAATAGGGGGAAAAAATCTTTGGAGCCTTCGGAACAATTCAGAAGGTATGTTAACCCATTGGCGGACTTTACCAAAGCTGGAGAGGGGGAGAGGGTGAAGGAGTGACCAGCAAGGAAACCCAAGGTGCCGGTAAACAAGGACGCAGCCCAGCAGAACATGAACCCAGCAGACCGTAAATCCAGAAACTCAGCAGCCCGGCAAGCCAACAGCCCAGCAACCCAGCAGCCCAGCAGAACATCAACCCAGCAGACCAGCAAGCCAGCAACCCAGGGACCCAGCAGACCAGCGGGAAGATAAACCAACCAGCCCAGACACCCAGCTGCCCAGGGCTCAAGCCCTGAAACAGAAGTGGTGTCGCAAGAAGTGGTTCCGACTCTTGTCTCCTCACAGCATCATTCACATCGGCCAGCACCGCAGGATGCTGACGAGGAGGCGGCGGTAGGGGTCAGGCTGCGACTGGCCGTGGACTTACTGCCCCCTATCCTGCTGGAGGTGTGCTGGCAGCTAATGGCACAGCTCTGCATCAGGCTTCGTGATGTTCCAGACCCTGTCCATAAGGTTGCCCGCGGTCGTAGCCAGGTATTTGACGGCATCTTGGTAGATACAGCCAGTCAGGCTGTGCCAGCTGCTGATTGCTGTTTTCATGCCGTACCACTTAAAGCACGGCCACACTCTGATTGGATGTGCTTCTGAAGAACCATCCAACATTATTTGTTAATTTTTGTTAGGCAATGGATACGGAACCAAGGCAGGTAGATGGAGTTAAGATACAGATCAACTATGATCTAATTGAATGACGGAACAGGCTCAAAGGGCTGAATGGCCTCCTCCTGTTCCTATCATAGAATCATAGAGAATCATAGAAATTTACAGCACGGAAGGAGGCCATTCGGCCCATCTTGTCCGTGCCGGCCGACAAAGAGCTATCCACCCTAATCCCACTTTCCAGCTCTTGGTCCCTAGCCTTGTAGGTTACGGCACTTCAAGTGCATATCCAAATACTTTTTAAATGTGATGAGGGTTTCTGCCTCTACCACCCTTTCAGGCAGTGAGTTCCAGACCCCCACCACCCTCTGGGTGAAAACATTTCTCCTCAAATCCCCTCTAAACTTCCGACCAATTACTTTAAATCTATGCCCCCTGGTTATTGACCCTTCTGCTAAGAGAAATAGGTCCTTCTTATCCACTCTGTCTTGGCCCCTCATAATTTTATACACCTCAATTAGGTCTCCCCCCAGCCCCCTCTGTTCCAAAGAAAACAACCCCAGCCTATCCAATCTTTCCTCAGTAGCTAATACTCCCCAGCCCAGGCAACATCCTGGTAAATCTCCTCTGCACCCTCTCTCGTGCAATCACATCCTTCCTGTAATGTGGTGACCAGAACTGCACGCAGTATTCTACCTGTGGCCTAACTAGTGTTTTATACAGTTCAAGCATAACCTCCCTGCTCTTATATTCTATGCCTCGGCTAATAAAGGCAAGTATCCCGTTTCCTTCTTAACCATCTTATCTACCTGTCCTGCTACCTTCAGGGATCTGTGGACATGCACTCCAAGGTCCCTCTGATCTTCTGCACTTCTCAATGTCTACCATTTATAGTGTATTCCCTTGCCTTGTTAGCCCTCCCCAAATGCATTACCTCACACTTCTCCAGATTGAATTCCATTTGCCACTGTTCTGCCCACCTGACCAGTCCATTGATATCTTCCTGCAGTCTGCAGCTTTCTTCTTCATTATCAACCACATGGCCAATTTTTGTATCATCTGCAAACTTCTTAATCATACTTCCTACATTCAAGATCAAATCATTGATATATACCACAAAAAGCAAAGGGCCCAGTACTGAGCACTGCGGAACCCCACTGGAAACAGCCTTCCAGTCACTAAAACACCCTTCGACCATTACCCTTTGTTTCCTGCCTCTGAGCCAATTTTGGATCCAACTTGCTATGTTCCTATTATGGTGAGTCAAGCTTCGTGTATTGTAGCGATACCATCAGGTATGCTAGCCCAGCTTCCTTTGGGTTTGTAAGCTTCTCACGCACTACCCCACTACCAAACTGGACATGGATTATGAGGGTTTTTCATAGATTAAATAAGGAGAAACTGTTTCCACTGGCAGGAGGGTCGGTAACCGGAGGACACAGATTTAAAGTAATTAGAAAAAGGTGATTTTACTTTTTCCGCAGCGAGTTGTTGTGATCTGGAACGCGCTGCCTGAAAGGGCGGTGGAAGCAGATTCAATAATAACTTTCAAAAGGGAATTGGATAAATACTTGAAGGGGAAAAACATTCGCAGGGCTATGGAGAAAGAGCAGGGGGGAGTGGGACTAATTGGAGAGCTATTTCAAAGAGCCGGCACAGGCACGATGGGCCGAATGGCCTCCTTCTGTGCTGTCTGATTCTGTGTGGGTGTCGGTAGGTTTGCACCTGGTGCCTCTCTTCCAGCCTGACCCGTCTGGCATCCTGTGCATCGATCCTGCTGTCGAGTACGGGAATTTAGAGACGTCCCCTTAATACCCGCCTGACTCAATGTTGCAATTAGGCAACTGGTTAGATGCAGACAGAGGTCAGGCAGCCCGCAAGACGGAATAGTGAGCTGGTGAATGTAAAGTTATTTCAAGCTTAACCGATCTAGTTATTCCTTTCTCATTTGATGCTGGATTAGGTACATCCGAACAACAATCGAATGCAGGTTCCAAGCCCCGGCTCCAGCTTAGTGCTGGTTGTAACATTGCTGATATCATCTGAAAGTGGCACAATTTACATCGTTATATTGTGTGTTGACGAACAAAGACTAAAATATTAATAAAGCGCTGGTTAAGCCACAACTGGAGTATTGCGTCCAGTTCTGGTCACCACACTTTAGGAAGGATGTGAAGGCCCTTGAGAGGGTGCAGAGGAGATTTACCAGCATGGTTCCGAGGATGGGGGATCTTAGCCAGAAGGACAGGTTGGAGAAGCTGGATTTGTTTTCATTAGAGCAAAGGAGGTTGAGGGGTGATTTGATAGAGGTGTACAAGATTATGACGGGTATGGATAGGCTAGACGGGGAAAGGCTGTTCCCACTAGTTGATGGTACAAGGACTAGGGGACACAGATTTAAGGTTTTGGGCAAGAGATTCAGGGGGGATGTGAGGAAAAACTTTTTTACGCAGCGAGTATCGAGGACCTGGAACTCGCTGCCGACGGAAGTGGTGGAAGCGGAGACACTCAATGTTTTCAAGGGGAGACTGGATAGGCACTTGAGGGAAATAAACTTGCAGGGCTACGGGGATAGAGCGGGGGAATGGGACTGACTGGATTGCTCTACAGAGAGCCAGCATGGACTCGATGGGCCAAATGGCTTCCTTCTGTGCCGTTCTGACTCTATGACTATTCTTCACTTAATTGTGATTTAACTTGGTGAGACTCGGGACATTTTACTACGTTAAAGGCGCTATATAAATGTAAGTTATTGACAGCACCCCTTTAAGGGGCGGGCGAGGGCGGGGGGGGGGAGGGGTTGAGATTATCGATGGGTAGACGCCATCTTTAAGTTATACCCACTGATAGAAAAAGACATATTTCTAAATTGCCGAAATGCATTTAGCATTCAAAGGGTTAATATAGCGCAATGAGAGTGATGCTGGGAAGGGATTAAAATATTAAAAATGCAACAACTGGCTCAATAGCCCGGTCTCCCCTCTGTCTGACTGTCTAAGCCCTGTACTAAACCTGGACCTTGGAATAAAAGGCCAGCGCTCATTAATATCACACTGTTCCCTTTGATTCAGAGACTTATTGCTCCATCACTATTTCTCTCTGTTTTAACCCCTTCCTAGTTCAAGGTTTTGTGTTTTTTTAAAAAGAAGTAATTCTCTACTGCTCTCCTGACTCAGGCAGGTTCCAGCGACACGGGTAACCCTCCAGTACCTTGCCCAAAGCGCCATTCTTCAATGCGTGAGCTTATATAAGAAGCACTGCCAGCCCAGTCCACCATGGAGTGCATCACAGTCAAAGAAAGAAAGAAAGACTTGCATTTCTATAGCGCCTTTCACAACTTCAGGACGTCTCAAAGTGCTTCACAGCCAATGAAGTACTTTTGAAGTGTAGTCAGTGTTGTAATGTGGGAAACGCAGCAGCCAATTTGCAAACAGCAAGCTCCCACAAACAGCACTGTGATAATGACCAGATAATCTGTTTTAGTGATGTTGGTTGAGGGGCAAATATTGGCCCCAGGACACTGGGGAGAACTCCCCCTGCTCTTTTCTCGAAATAGTGGCCATCGGATCTTTTACGTCCACCTGAGAGATCAGACGGGGCCTCGGCTTAACGTCTCATCCGAAAGACGGCACCTCCGACAGTGCAGCACTCCCTCAGTACTGCCCCTCTGACAGTGCGGCGCTCCCTCAGTACTGCCCCTCCGACAGTGCGGCGCTCCCTCAGTACTGCCCCTCCGACAGTGCAGCGCTCCCTCAGTACTGTCCCTCCGACAGTGCAGCGCTCCCTCAGTACTGTCCCTCCGACAGTGCAGCGCTCCCTCAGTACTGTCCCTCCGACAGTGCAGCGCTCCCTCAGTACTGTCCCTCCGACAGTGCGGCGCTCCCTCAGTACTGCCCCTCCGACAGTGCAGCGCTCCCTCAGTACTGCCCCTCCGACAGTGCGGTGCTCCCTCAGTACTGCCCCTCCGACAGTGCGGCGCTCCCTCAGTACTGCCCCTCCGACAGTGCGGCGCTCCCTCAGTACTGTCCCTCCGACAGTGCGGCGCTCCCTCAGTACTGCACTGGGAGTGTCAGCCTGGATTTTGAGCTCAAGTCTCTGGAGTCGAGCCCTATCCTGTCTTCATGTGACGTCCACACAGGCACTTTCAGGCTGGGCTGTCAACAAATAGCAATCAGGAAAAGGAACACAATTTATTTCCCTCCCTTCCCTTACTCAGATGGTCTGGGGCAAGTTTTAGCAACCCCTGCCATGTTCTTGATGAAGCAAGCTAGCTCTCACAGACCAGGGATCTTTCTGGTCTCTAGGGCCCAGTACAGTTACACACAGTCGAGTTAATTCGTCAAGGCTTGAACAGAATGCTTTTGCTTTAGTGTCCCCATGTGCGCCTTAGATTTACACAGGAATTTCACTGCTTGTTCAAACCTGATCGTTTCCCAGGGTTTTGTTGCAAGTTAGTGATGAAAGCCAGTTGCATACACGAGTGTCACAGGCCAGTGGAGCTTGCGATTACACACATGGCATTTCTTGATCTGGGCCTGGGTGATTGGGAGAGGGGGGAGAGTGGGGGGGGGGGGGGATGAGCAGAGAGCAGGTACTTTGCGCAGAGTGAGCAAGCGACAGAAGGGAGCGTCAAACGCCCTCAGCTCCAGGCCACCCTCTCTAACCTCCCAGCGGGCAATTCAAAGCGCACATCCATTAGAACGGATTCTCTGCCAGATCTGTGAACAGAGGAACATTATGTGGCACACAGAACTAAAGAATGAGAAAAAAGAAAGACTTGCATTTCTATAGCGCCTTTCACGACCACCAGACATTCCCAAAGCGCTTTACAGCCAATTAAGTACTTTTGAAGTGTAGTCACTGTTCTAATGTAGGAAACGTGTCAGCCAATTTGCGCACAGCAAGCTCCCACAAACAGCAATGTGATAATGACCAGATCATCTGTTTTTAGTGATGTTGGTTGAGGGATAAATATTGGCCCCAGGACACCGTGGAAGAACTCCCCTGCTCTTCTTCGAAATAGTGCCATGGGATCTTTTATGTCCACCTGAGAGAGCAGACGGGGCCTTGGTTTAATGTCTCAGCTGAAAGACGGCACCTCCGACAGTACAGCACTCCCTCAGCACTGCCCCTCCGACAGTGCAGCGTTCCCTCAGTACTGCCCCTCCGACAGTGCAGCGTTCCCTCAGTACTGCCCCTCCGACAGTGCAGCGTTCCCTCAGTACTGCCCCTCCGACAGTGCAGCACTCCCTCAGTACTGCCCCTCCGACAGTGTGGCGCTCCCTCAGTACTGCCCCTCTGACAGTGCGGCGCTCCCTCAGTACTGCCCCTCTGACAGTGCGGCGCTCCCTCAGTACTGCCCCTCCGACAGTGTGGCGCTCCCTCACTACTACCCCTCCGACAGTGCGGCGCTCCCTCAGTACTGCCCCTCTGACAGTGCGGCGCTCCCTCAGTACTGCCCCTCCGACAGTGCGGCGCTCCCTCAGTACTGCCCCTCCGACAGTGCGGCGCTCCCTCAGTACTGCACTGGGAGTGTCGGCCTGGATTATGGGTTCAATCTGTGGAGTGGGACTTGAACCCACGACCTAATTAATTTATATTAATTAATTTTAAATAAATTAAAGAATTTATTGGTGTTTGGTACAGTGAGAACCAGGGGCAATTTGGAATTTAATGCTATTATTTCCAGGAGAGAGTTTTGGTTTGTTTTTGTTTTTTTTAAAATCACAGTTTCCTATTTAGCTTTCCTCTCTCGTTCCAAGTTTCAGAGGCAAGGGAAAAAAAAGCTGTCAGTGACCTTCTCTCACGTGGTGCGGGAGCTGAGAGTGTGAAGCAGGGCCAGGTCTGATGGGCATCTCTCTGGCGCCACAGTCACTCACGTTACTTTACGATCTGAGACAATTGGCACATTTCCTTGGCAGAATCTGAACTGCTGGGAATCACTTCAGCGGATAAATAGCCTCCTGTGCACGGCTGGAGCTGATTGTTTTCTGGTTTCCTGGGCTCTGCCTACTCCCTGTCCTTTCACACACCTGAACCAACCCGACACAGACCGGGGCTGCCCTGCCCGGTGACTCAATATTCCTCTCGACTGAATTGGGAACTGTCGTAGTCTGCTCTTTCCCTTCTGTTTCTGTTTTTTGTTTTTTCAATTTTCTGCCCTTTCTGACTCTTAACGGGCCGTGGGTCGAGTGGGCATTCATCGTGTCTGAGTCCACATAGTGAATGCAGGCAGGCTATTTAACTAGGGGAGGCATCACAACAAAGCTGCTCCCGTTCTTGTACCAGCAATCTTACATTTCTCAGCTGGATAGTAATCAGGAGCAGGAGGCCGGGCTGGGTTTTGTTGTCCCCACCCATCTCTAGCTCAGGGGCGGCCGAGGCCAATTACCACACTCCGAAATTTGCTAACTCAATGGAAACCACGGATTGAATCTGGGACCTTTTGCACCGTATGACACAGCACCACACTGCGGGAGCGATGATTTTTGTATATTTATGTTTAGCAGACTCTATTAATGTAATAATGTTCACTGGCATTCCCTCTTTGGGACACCTTTGAGGATCTACAAATACCTTTTTCTTTTGTATATATTTCTGTTTCTCCTGCTCGAGGCCCTATACAGATCTGATAGAATCACAGAATCTTACAGCACAGAAGGAGGCCATTCAGCCCACTGTACCGTGCCAGCTCTTTGAAAGATCTCTCCAATTAGTCCCATTTCTCTGCTCTTTCCCCCATAGCCCTGTAATTTTTCCTTTTCAAGTATTTATCCAATTCCCTTTAGAAAGTTACTATTGAATCTGCTTCCACCGCCCTTTCAGGCAGCGCGTTCCAGATCACAACAACTCGCTGCGTAAAAAAATATTCCTCATCTCCCCCTCTGGTTCTTTTGACAATTATCTGATGACCTTAAGATCACAGGTGACTTTGGACCTCTGGTTCCCCAAGCTCTCCACCACTGGGGGTTTCCCTCACCTCATGTCTGGGTCTGTTGTAGACTCATTGAGAGAGATTGATCGCTGTGATTGGTCAACAACCCCATTATCGTTGGATCACGTGACTACCAGAATGGTAGATGGTGAACTCGATGGATCTTGGTCTGTTTTCGTCTCGCAGTTCGTGTGTTCCTAAGGCGCACATGCCTCTAAAACTCCTTCCATCTCAGGTTGGTCACTGAAGACTAGAATAGGAATGGCATCTTTCTGTGCAACATGCTTGTTAAGACTCTATTCTGAATATGTATGCATATCCTTGATAATTATTATACTTGCAGTTTTAGTCATGTCCATTTGTCCCAAAGAATTCCGAATGTTTAGACTTCAAAACAAGTTGAATCTTACACTTTCCCACGTTAAGACTTCTTTTATGATAACGTTTTGATTTTCTCTCATTCTTCTCTGTAGAGTGTGATCTTCCTTTATCAAGCTGATGTTGTGCGATGGTCCGTTTTGGAATTGGATTGAGATTGTCTGACATTTCTTGCATTTATATAGCACCTTTAACGTAGTAAAACGTCCCAAGGCGCTTCACAGGAGCGTTATAAAACAAAAATAGACACCAAGGAAAAGAAGCAGATATTAGGACAGGTGACCAAAAGCTTGGCCAAAGAGGTAGGTTTTAAGGAGCGTCTTAAAGCAAGAAAGAGAGGCAGAGAGATTTAGGGAGGGAATTCCAGAGCTTGGGGTTTAGACAGCTGAAGGCACGGCCGCCAATGGTTGGATGATGAAAATTGGAGCTGTGCAAGAGGCCAGAATTGGAAGAACGCAGAGTTCTCGGAGGGTTGTAGGGCTGGACGAGGTCACAGCCAAAAGAGTGAGGAGACTTTCATCCTATGACCCGGGCAGAGTGCCGAACCTTTACATCACCCATTCCTTTATACAGACTATTTCATCGCCCTTGTGCTTCGGAACCAAGCCTGTGCCCCTCCACTCCCTGTTGAATTAGAATTCTGTCCGTTTCTTTTTTGAATACTTCAATGGAGCTCACAGTCACTGCATTCAGTGGCGATCTGTTCTGTACGGGTGTTTTCTGAGCAACAAAGGAAGAGAACTTTGTATTCAAAACAATCCTGCACCTCTGTCTGAAAATAATAGAAAAATACCTGTTACCCGGGTTGAAATATCAGCAAGGTATTGCCTGCCAGGGACCTGCCATTTCAGACTTCCTTCCCATGTGGCTCTGTTGACCAGTTTTGGAGATGGTCTCTCTTGCCCGCTCTCTGGAGAGGCTCTGGTGACGGAGAGATTTGGGAGGGGTTGTCAGCTCCGGATCAACTCCCAAGAAAGTCTGAAGTGCCAGGTCTGGTTATGTGTGTTTTTTTGTGTCGTATCAAATTGCGCTCCATTCATTGAGTGTACAGTTATTGAATCTTGCTTCATTCCATCACTGATCTATCGCCTGGAACAAACACTCTGATCCTGCCCCACAATCTCTTTCATTCTTTTCCTCTTTGGCCTTTTCTTCTGTCTTCTCGCCAAAGGACCAAACGGGCACCGTAACCAATTCACTGGACGGTGAATGTTGGAACTCAACCGTGGAGGCATCATATCCGGCCCCGATACTGTCCTTACGCAGCGACCACAGGCTTTGTAGCAGGGTGTCACTGGACAGCGACCAGGAGTAGAAACCTGAACTGATTTTTTTTTTGTTTCCCCCCCTCGCCCGCCGCCCCCCTTCCCTAACCCATGGGTGCTGAGGTCAATTCTAGATCACCCACCTCCACCCTGTTGAGGTTGGCCAACTCAGCATTGGCCAAATGGATCAAAGCTGGAACCTTACTGGTCCGTATAGCTCGGTTCCAGACTGGGAAGTGAAATTCATCAACTAAAATGTCGGTGGAACTGGAATCGGTTTCGAGAACAATTCCATCCCTTAATATACCCGCCCCTCAGTGACATCCACCTCCCATCTGTTACACTCAGCCATGTACCTGCAACAAAATATCCTCAAGACAGAATGATACCCGGACTTCAAGGGTTAAGTTACGAGGAGAGATTACACAAACTAGGGTTGTATTCCCTGGAATTTAGAAGGTTAAGGGGTGATTTGATCGAAGTTTTCAAGATATTAAGGGTAATTGATAGGGGTAGACAGAGAGAAACTATTTCCGCTGGTTGGGGATTCTAGGAATAGGGGGCATAGTCTGAAAATTAGAGCCAGACCTTTCAGGAGTGAAATTAGGAAACACTTCTACACACAAAGGGTGGTAGAAGTTTGGAACTCTCTTCCGCAAATGGCAATTGATGCTAGATCAATTGTTAATTTTAAATCGGCGATTGATAGATTTTTGTTAACCAAAGGTATTAAGGGATATGGGTCAAAGGCGGGTATATGGAGTTAGGTCGCAGATCAGCCATGATCTCATTGAATGGCGGAACAGGCTCGAGGGGCTGAATGGCCTCCTCCTGTTCCTGTGTTCCCATATCCTCACCTGTCAGCAGGGTGAAGGGGCCGCCATTTGGCTTCAGTTGTCCTTCACTGGATGTTATGAAAAGTCTTTCTTTGTTCTTCACACAAGCTGTAGTTTATTTTTCTGTTTGCCTCGGTTCCAGGGATATGGTTTTGATCGGATCAATCTTCAGACCTTGGCTAGCTCCGAATTCTTCCAATATTATTTTCACACCCTCCGGGCAGTAAGCATGCCGGCCAGTCCTGCGCTAATTTGGTGTAGCGGCCCATGGAATGCCAGCAGGATCCCTCAGGATCGGACTAGCCGCATGTTTTCTTTTGGAGAAAAGAAAATTGGGAATCATTCCTGAGTTATTGATGTGAAAGGAGATTCCATTGCACAGCCGCAAAACACTGTTCAACTTCCTTAAAAGATTTGGTTTAAAGACTGCAGCCTTTTTTTAAATGGAGCTTCTAAAATTCGATTGGCTTTCTGCCACATTCCAAAAGCAAGTTTATTTAAACAACTTTGAACTTCATGACGAGGCTGGTGATCGTGTGTAAAATAAAGGGGGCTGCTTTTGGACATCAGAATGTTTGATAGCCAGGTTTGTATGATGTGCGCGTTCCACAGGAGAAATGGGAGAGACAGGGAGCTTTCTGTAGGGTGTGTCGAACCATTCCCACCCTCTCCTACCCCATCCCACTCGGGCCGGGAACCCTCGCAACCCTGATGCGGGCCTCAGAGGGGAGGGTGAAGGCAACTTCGAATGTGATTCTCCCATCCGCTAAGAGAGAATGTGCTGGTAACAAAGTGCGAGAGATACAGGGAGCCGACTGCTCGAGAAAACATGGTTCAAAACCCCAAGCTTTGACCCCCAGGAGTGAAATTAGGAAACACTTCTACACACAAAGGGAGTGGTTGAAGTTTGGAACTCTCTCCCGCAAACGGCAACTGGTGCTCGATCAATTGTTCATTTTAAATTGGAGATTGATAGATTTTTGTTAACCAAAGGTATTAAGGGATATGGGCCAAAGGCGAGTTTATGGAGTTAGGTCGTAGATCAGCCATGATCTCATTGAATGGCGGAACAGGCTCGAGGAGCTGAATGGCCGATTGCTCCTATGTTCCGATGCTTGTCAAGTTTCCTGCTTTTAATTCTGGCCGAATGCTTTCCTCTCCGGTTAAAGAAAAGAAAGAACTTGCATTTATATAGGGACTTTCATGACCTCAGGACGTCCCAAAGCCCTTTACAGCCAATGAAGTACTTTTGAAGTGTAGTCACTGTCGTAATGTAGGAAACGCGGCAGCCAATTTGTGCACAGCAAACTTTTTTTTAATTCGTTTTATGGGATGTGGGCGTCGCTGGCATGGCCATCATTTATTGCCCATCCCTAGTTGCCCTTGAGAAGGTGCTGGTGAGCCGCCTTCTTCAACCACTGCAGTCCGTGTGGTGATGGTACTCCCACAGTGCTGTTAGGGAGCGAGTTCCAGGATTTTGACCCAGCGACGATGAAGGATCGGCGATATACTTCTAAGTCGGGATGGTGTGTGACTTGGAGGGGAACTTGGAGGTGGTGGTGTTCCCATGCGCCTGCTGCCCTTGTCCTTCTAGGTGGAAGAGGTCGCGGGTTTGGGAGGTGCTGCCGAAGAAGCCTTGGCGAGTTGCTGCAGTGCATCTTGTAGATGGTACACACTGCAGCCACGGTACGCCGGTGGTGAAGGGAGTGAATGTTTAAGGTGGTGGATGGGGTGCCAATCAAGCGGGCTGCTTTGTCCTGGATGGTGTCGAGCTTCTTGAGTGTTGTTGGAGCTGCACTCATCCAGGCAAGTGGAGAGTATTCCATCACACTCTTTACTTGTGCCTTGTAGATGGTGGAAAGGCTTTGAGGAGTCAGGGGGTGAGACACTCGCTGCAGAATACCTAGCCTCTGACCTGCTCTTGTTGCCACAGTATTTATGTGGCTGGTCCAGTTAAGTTTCTGGTCAATGGTGACCCCCAGGAGGTTGATAGTGGGGGATTCAGCTCCCACAAACAGCAATGTGATAATGACCAGATAATCTGTTTTTAAGTAATGTTGGTTGAGGGATAAATATTGACCAGGACGCCGGGGAGAACTCCCCTGCTCTTCTTCAGAATAGTGCCATGGGATCTTTTACGTCCACCTGAGAGAGCAGACGGGGGTTATGTCTCATCCAAAAGATGGCACCTCTGACAGTGCAGCGCTCCCTCAGTACTGCCCCTCCGGCATTTCAGCGCTCCCTCAGTACTGCCCCTCTGACAATGCAGCGCCCCCTCAGTACTAACCTTCCGATAGTGCGGCGCTCCCTCAGTACTGCCCCTCCGACAGTGCGGCGCGCCCTCAGTACCGCCCCTCCGACAGTGCGGCGCTCCCTCAATACCGCCCCTCCGACAGTGTGGCGCTCCCTCAGTACCGCCCTTCAGAGAGTGCGGCGCTCCCTCAGTACTGCCCCTCCAACAGTGCAGCACTTCCTCAGTACTGTCCCTTCGACAGTGCTGCACTCCCTCAGTACTGCCCCTCCGACAGTGCAGCACTTCCTCAGTACTGTCCCTTCGACAGTGCGGCGCTCCCTCAGTACTGCCCCTCCGACAGTGCAGCACTTCCTCAGTACTGTCCCTTCGACAGTGCTGCACTCCCTCAGTACTGCCCCTCCGACAGTGTGGCGCTCCCTCAGTACTGCCCCTCTGACAGTGCAGCACTCCCTCAGTACTGCCCCTCTGACAGTGCAGCGCTCCCTCAGTACTAACCCTCCGATAGTGCGGCGCTCCCTCAGTACTGCCCCGCCGACAGTGCGGCGCTCCCTCAGTACTGCCCCTGCGACAGTGCGGCGCGCCCTCAGTACCGCCCCTCCAACAGTGCGGCGCTCCCTCAGAACTGCCCCGCCGAAAGTGCGCCGCTCCCTCAGTACCGCCCCTCGACAGGGCGGTGCTCCCTCAGTACTGCCCCTCCGACAGTGCAGCGCTCCCACAGTACTGCCACTCCGATGGTGCGGCGCTCACTCAGTACTGACCCTCCGACAGTGCAGCGCTCCCTCAGTATTGCCCCTCCGATAGTACAGCACTCCCTCAGTACTGACCCTCCGATAGTGCAGCACTCCCTCAGTACTGCCTCTCCGACAGTGTATCGCTGCCTCAGTTCTGACCCTCCGACAGTGTGTCACTCCCTCAGTACTGCCCCTCTGACAGTGCGGCACTCCCTCAGTACTGCCCCTCCTACAGTGCGGCACTCCCTCAGTCCTGCCCCTCCGACAGTGCGGCGCTCCCTCAGTACCGCCCCTCTGATAGTGCGGCGCTCCCTCAGTACTGCCCCTCCGACAGTGCAGCGCTCCCTCAGTACTGCCCCTCCTACAGTGCGGCGCTCCCTCAGTACTGCCCCTCCGACAGTGCGGCACTCCCTCACTACTGACCCTCCGATAGTGCAGCACTCGCTCAGTACTGCCCCTCCGACAGTGCGTCGCTGCCTCAGTACTGACCCTCCGACAGTGCGTTGCTCCCTCAGTACTGCCCCTCCGACAGTGCGGCGCTCCCTCAGTACTGTCCCTCCGACAGTGCGGCGCTCCCTCAGTACCGCCCCTCGACAGGGCGGCGCTCCCTCAGTACTGCCCCTCCGACAGTGCGGCGCTCCCTCAGTACTGCCCCTCTGACAGTGCGGCGCTCCCTCAGTACTGCCCCTCCGACAGTGCGGCGCTCCCTCAGTACTGCCCCTCCGACAGTGCAGCGCTCCCTCAGTACTGCCCCTCGACAGTGCGGCGCTCCCTCAGTACTGCTCCTCCTACAGTGTGTCACTCCCTCAGTACTGCCCCTCTGACAGTGTGTCACTCCCTCAGTACTGCCCCTCCGACAGTGCGGCGCTCCCTCAGTACTGGCACCTGGTGTATCAGCCTGGATTATGTGGCGTGGGAAGTGAACCCACAACCTTTTGGCTCCGAGGTGAGATTTACCTTGAGGAGTTTACTTGGAACTCCAATATTTCCTTTTGGAATATTCAGCGATGATTGAAGGTTTTTTTTCATGGTCGGGGGCTTGATGACTCTGTTGCTGCCCTGAAGGTCAGGCTGCACTCTTCATGTGAAAACTGTTGTTGCATTGACTCAGAACTCACACTAAAACTATGGTTCTGAGATGTTATTTGAGTGTGCTTTGGTGTTTGGTAAGTGGTGTGAGGTCACCTTCAGCTACTTTGGCTTCACACCAACTGCAACAAGTGTGAAGTTATATCTATAAACTTTTTAAAAAGAAAGCTAAGCCATAAAGGCCAGGAAGTGTCTGGGTGGGATTCCCTGTTCTCGAGGTAGCTGATGTTCGCTGAGGCGGCATTTGACCAGCGACAATTCCTCTCAGCAGCCCCTGGGCCAAGAATGGGATTCGCCAAGTTCACATGTAGACAGTGGGTGAGGACTCGATCGAGTTCGCCTGTGATGCAAACAAATCAGCAACTTGTATTTATATAGCACCTTTAACGTCGTTAAAAGTCCCAAGGGGGAAAAATTCAGCTGCTTGCGCCTCCCGTTAGCGCCTTAAGAGGGCGCTAATGGGGCGTAAAGCAGCTAACGCCCGGGCGCAGCGCTGCCCACGCCTCCCGAAAAATTCAGCGGGAGGTTAGCGGCGGCGGCAGCCGGTAGCGCCCTGTGGCGCTGCGCCGCCGGCGATGACGTCATCGCCGTGCGCAGCACCCCGCTCGCGCCCCGGCCGTGATCTTCAGTCGCGCCCCCTGATTTACCGCCAGACGCTATGTCTGACGGGTTCAGGGAGGCGTACGTGCGGCCGGGGCGGCGATATTTAAAGGGGAGGTGGCAGGCGGCCATTTTTGTTGCTGGCCGCCTGCCAGCACCTGCCCCCGTTGCTGTCCCCGGCCCCCGTGAAGCCCCCCCACCGTGAAGTGCCGGCTGCGCTCCAAGAGCCCGGCACTTCTCTTGAGTGCCGGGCTCTTTTGCCGGCACTCCCGATCCCTGGGGGCCCAGCTGGGCCCCGGTTCGCGCTGCGCAGGGTCCCTCCCCTTTAAGAAGGGGAGGAAGGCCTGCAATACCGCGGCGCGACGTGCCGCAGCGCATGGCGCTGCGGCACGTAGCGCCAGGATATTCCCTCGCAGCGCCCCAAGAGGGATGCGGGGTGCTTCCAGTGGCGCCCCGCTTCCCTCTTGGGGCGCAACCACTGAAGTTCCTGGCGCGGGGCCGCTAATTTTTTCGGGGCGCTAAAAGTCGCGCCCCGGCGAGGTTAGCGCCTCAAATGGGGCGCGACTCAATTTTTACCCCCAAGACTCTTAACAGGAGCGATTAGCAAACAACGTTTGACACCGAGCCACGTAAGGAGATATTCGGGCAGGCTTGGTCTCCAAGGTCGGTCTTTAAGAGGGTTTTAAAGGAGAGGAGAGAGGCGGAGAGGTTTAGAGAGGGAATTCCAGAGCTCGGGGCTCTAGGCAGTTGAAGGCACGGCTGCCGGTGGTGGGGTGATGGAAATCGGGGATGCTCAAGAGGTCAGAATTGGAGGAGCGCAGAGATCTGGGAGGGCTGTAGGGCTGGAGGAGGTTACAGGGATAGGGAGGGGGCGAGGCCACGGAGGGATTTGAAAACCAGGAGGAGAATTTTAAAATCGGGCCGTATCCGACACATGACGGATAATGATCTGGACAAAGTACAAAGGGTTACTGGCTGGTGTGGGACCTTACCCCAATGCCTTCGGGCGAGGAGGAGTTGGTGTGGTCCCAATAAGTACTTCAAATAAAATGAGCCTTTATATATAGTTTAAAAAAAACCAAAGCTGAAATGTAATAATTTGATGATAGAATGGTATCGAGAGGGTTAAAAACAGAGAGGGGGAACTGGGAAAAAGAAAATCCTCCTTGACAGCTGGCTTGCTATTAGTAAAAATTAACTGAGGAAGCAAGTGTGAGGGGTGGAGGTTTTGAAAGCATAATGAATCATTTTCTTTGGTAAATCTGGCAAACATCAAACCTGTTCCTGTGGCCCCTTCCTTTGGTTGAACCTTCTGTGACACATCAAATTTAATGAGATTGTACAGGGTCGGAATCTGGGACAGAGGCAGTGCTGTGTGTTGCAAAGTCCCATAGCACTTAAGAACCAATAGAACGCCTCTCTCTCTCTCTTTTTTTTTCTCTCTCTCTAAATATATCTGCTCCAGGGGGAAAAAAAAAAACTCTTTGTCTTTCGGAATTGCTGCGGACTGCTTTGCTTTCTGTGGATACATTATTGAGCCTCTTTCCTCGCTCCGAGGCAAGTGATTGACAGTCTGTAGAGCACCGGGGGACATCACTTCCTTTCTCCATTCAGACTCCGCCGAGGAGTTATCCACTGAGCATGCTCAGAAGCCTAATGAGACAATCTTATTCAAATTTAAACCTGGACCAGATCAAAGCCAAAGCTCCCTACTTATTGATATTTTTATCCTCATCTTTTTTTTTCCAGAAGACATTGGTCTCGCTCCAAGTCCCGGTCACCCATCACCCCTGCGCTCGCCGGCCGACATCGCCTCCCGGTCCGGCAACGACTCCTATTTAAAATTCTCATCCTGGTTTTCTAATCCCTCCATGGCCTCCTCGCCCCCCCTCCCTATCTCTGTAACCTCCCCAGCCCTACAACCCTCCGAGATCTCTGCGCTCCTCCAATTCTGGCCTCTTGCGCATCCTGGATTTTAATCGCTCCACCATTGGCGGCCGTGCCTTCAGCTGTTTAGATTCTAAGCTCTGGAATTCCCTCCCTAAACCTCTTCGACTCTCTCTCCTCCTTTAAGACGCTCCTTAAAACCTCCCTCTTTGACCAAGTTTTTGGTCACCTGTCCTAATATCTCCTTAGGTGGCTCGGTGTCAAACATTGTCTGATAATCGCTCCTGTGAGGCACCCTGGGACGTTTTACTATGTTAAAGGCGCTATATAAAGGCAAGTTTTTGTTGCTAATAGATACTCCAAAATATCTTGGGACAAAGGTATGCATTAGATGGCTGTCGAGACACCATTGGCCTTTGCAAGTCTCTTTTGTGGCCCATGGTCTGAATCCCATCCTATTGTCACCACCCCGTGTGCTGTTCAGACAATTCCACTGCTCATCCTTTATTATGGCCACCACCCTTTCGAGGAGCACAGGTTTCAGGTGAGCAGTCGGAAATTTGGCATAAGCCATCATAGGAATTAACTTGATATTATGGGCTGATAATGGTCATTAGAGCGGTCTCTCCATTCTGTTGGTCAATTGTGCGTGCTGATTGGCTAATAGAATGGCCTCCAAAATGTTCTGCACGTTTATTGAAAGAAAAACCTTCGGCGAACAGTTCCGATCGCTGAGGGAAGGTGAGGTGTAACTGTGTGAGCGGAGGGAACTGGAAACGTTACAGGAAGGCGCCTGTAGGAAAGAGAAGTAAAACGAATGAAAGACTTGCATTTCTATAGCGCCGTTCACGACCTCAGGCCGTCCCAACGTGCTTTACAGTCAATGAGGTACTTTGTTGAAGTGCAGTCACTGTTGTAATGTAGGAAACGCAGCAGCCAATTTGCACACAGCAAGCTCCCACAAACAGCAATGTGATAATGACCAGATAATCTGTTTTTGTAGTGATGTTGATTGAAGGATAAATATTGGCCCCAGGACACTGGGGATAAGTCCCCCTGGTCTTCTTCGAAATAGTGCCGTGGGATCCTTTACATCCACCTGAGAGAGAGTAGGCGGGGCCTCGGTTTAACGTCTCATCTGAAAGACTCCCTCAGTACTGCCCTGGGAGTGTCAGCCTAGATTTTTGTGCTCAAGTCTCTGGAGTGGGACTTGAACCCACAGCATTTAATTCTGCAATTTTGTGGGGAGAGGGCGATGCGTGCATTTTCTCTGCTGTTTGGCTCCTGTCACCTCTCTCCATAGTATGCGGCCCCTCTGCCCAAGGTGAAACACTTCCAGGAGCAAGTAGCTGCCATTTCATCCCAATCAGGAGATATCCAATACCGGAAAATTCAGTGCCACGCTCTTTCTGAACACTGCAACATCAGATACTCCTGATTGAGACCGAGGACTGAAAAGGTTGGCGCACAACGTGGAAAGTCCTGGTGTTGCTGCGAGGCCGTAGCTAAGATACGACACAGGTCCCCCCCCCTGGTATCTTGGAGAAGATACATGGTACAAAACTAATAAATGGGCAACTACCTAACTTTAGACAACTCGACTGTACGAAACAAACGTCGACAATCTGGTTCAGTGAAGTTGTTGGGCCGAATCAGTACCCGGCGCTAAATAAAACAGTTCATGTTACTAGACTGACGTTTAGGAATTTCTGCTGGTATTTTAAGCGTGCATATATGGTCGTGTTATTATTAATAACTACACAGAGGTTCACTTACACTGGGTCTGTGAGCGCGACCCTGGGGCAAATCACTGCTTGGGAGCGTAGCTTTCGATCTAAAGGTAGTGAACACTTCTGCAGGAAAAGCCGAGGAGTTAGTCGAGGTAGATTAATAGGTGACGGCAGATGGATAGTTTTTGAATATAGTGCCTTCAGAATGGGGAGAAAGCCCTGTCAGGTCCTGAAGTGTCAAAGAAGTGCGGCTTTGTGTGAACGAAAATACATGAAAGCGATGCAATCTGGCAAAGAGAGGCTCAACAAAATCCATCTAATACAGTAACGGACAAAAGTGAACTTTGAAATCTGTGGTCCGCTGTGGCCAGAGCCTCATTCCACACTTAAGAGCCTCGCAGGGAGCTCGTAGGGCGGTTGAAGCGGTGGACTGGGAGACGGTGATGGCACAGTGTAGCCGTTAGCCCAGTCTAAGCTCCAGCTTAGTCAGAAAACAGATAGAAGGCCAAGTCCATGCTTCTCCCAGCAAGCACTGTGCCAAGCAGACATTCCAGCCTGTCTGGAAGCCGAGGACCGTGTCACTCACTTTGATCCATTTGTGGCCATTCCAGCGGGGGTGGGGGGGGGGAATTTTCGGAGCTAAAACAAGTCCAAATTCTACCAACTTCTGGGAATTTGAGGCCCAAGGTTGTGACAAGGCATCAGTGTGAGAGGCAGATTAGGTCTTCTCCATATTAACCCATATCCCTACATGCTGAATAAGGTGAAACTTGGCACAGCAGATATTGGCGGCAGTTTAACGATTACAAAAGGATTGGGCCTCAGCCTGCCCGCGTTTTGGGTGAAAAATTAGCGTTGGGGGACGGTGATAAATTTTAGGTTGCGGTTTCTCGCACCCAATCTCCCAATATTGCAGCCGGCAACTCCCAAGTGTCCGGGGTGCCTGACACAGGCGTTGGGCATCCTGAACTTGCGAATCGCGGTCTTAACCAATGATCCCGCTAATTGTTTTTGGGTGCGCGGCCCCTTTAACGGTCTGCGCGGCCCAGTCAATTCTTGCCCGTGCGCGGTTATTTCAATTGTAAAACCGTCGAGCGGCCTGCGCGGGGGACCTCCAGACCGCTGCGCGGCCACGCAGCTCAACGGGAACATCGGTTCCAGCACCATGCTTTAGGGCCACGATCAAAATTCATCGTCAGCATTGGGTGGAGGAGGCACGCAGACCCCACCCATTTGTTCCGGGTCATCGGTGGCCTAACCAATGGTCCTTAAAGGGACCGCTGAGGCTGCTGACGTAAAGGGTAAGCAAATATCTTAAGGGGCAGAAACCTGTCCCGGCCAGTTGCGCGACACGGAAGTTATCGCAACAGCCGCCCGTTGTGCGCTCCGGTTAACTGTCCATTCTGTTAAAATCCACGGAACTGAACATCGAGCGGGGCGTATACCTGGCGGCAGATCCGCTAATGCCCGTTTTGCTAGCGCCCAGGCCGGGTTTCTAACTCCCCGCTATAATCTGATTTCTGTGGAACTGGTAGGATCAGAAAATCTAGGCTGACGCTCCCAGTGCAGCACTGAGGGAGCGCCGCACTGTCGGAGTGGCAGTACTGAGGGAGCGCAGCACTGTCGGCGGGGCGGTACTGAGGGAGCGCCGCACTGTCGGAGGGGCGGTACTGAGGGAGCGCCGCACTGTCGGAGGGGCAGTACTGAGGGAGCGCCGCACTGTCAGAGGGGCGGTACTGAGGGAGCGCCGCACTGTCGGAGGGGCGGTACTGAGGGCGCGCCTCACTGTCGGAGGGGCAGTACTGAGGGAGCGCCGCACTGTCGGCGGGGCAGTACTGAGGGAGCGCCGCACTATCGGAGAGTTAGTACTGAGGGGGCGCTGCATTGTCGGAGGGACAGTACTGAAGGAACGCTGCACTGTCGGAGGGGCAGTACTGAGGGAGCGCCGCACTGTCGAAGGGACAGTACTGAGGAAGTGCTGCACTGTCGCAGGGGCGGTACTGAGGGAGCGCCGCACTGTCAGAGGGGCGGTACTGAGGGAGTGCTGCACTGTCTGAAGGGCAGTACTGAGGGAGCGCCGCACTGTCGGAGGGGCAGTACTGAGGGAGCGCCGCACTGTCGGAGGTGCAGTACTGAGGGAGCGCCGCCCTGTCGGAGGGGCAGTACTGAGGGAGCGCCGCACTGTCGGAGGGGCAGTACTGAGGGAGCGCCGCACTGTCGGAGGGGCAGTACTGAGGGAGCACCGCACTGTCGGAGGGGCAGTACTGAGGGAGTGCTGCACTGTCGGAGGGGCAGTACTGAGGGAGCGCCGCACTGTCGGAGGGGCAGTACTGAGGGAGCACCGCACTGTCGGAGGTGCAGTACTGAGGGAGCGCCGCCCTGTCGGAGGGGCGGTGCTGAGGGAGCGCTGCACTTTCGGAGGGGCAGTACTGAGGGAGCGCCGCACTGTCGGAGGGGCAGTACTGAGGGAGCGCTGCACTGTCAGAGGGGCAGTACTGAGGGAGTGCCTCACTGTCGGAGGGGCAGTACTGAGGGAGCGCCGCACTGTCGGAGGGGCGGTGCTGAGGGAGCGCTGCACTTTCGGAGGGGCAGTACTGAGGGAGCGCCGCACTGTCGGAGGGGCAGTACTGAGGGAGCGCTGCACTGTCAGAGGGGCAGTACTGAGGGAGTGCCTCACTGTCGGAGGGGCAGTACTGAGGGAGCGCCGCACTGTCGGAGGGGCAGTACTGAGGGAGCGCCGCACTGTCGGAGGGGCAGTACTGAGGGAGCGCCGCACTGTCGGAGGGGCAGTACTGAGGGAGCGCCGCACTGTCGGAGGGGCAGTACTGAGGGAGCGCTGCACTGTCGGAGGGGCAGTACTGAGGGAGCGCCGCACTGTCGGAGGGGCAGTACTGAGGGAGTGCCTGCACTGTCGGAGGTGCAGTACTGAGGGAGCGCCGCACTGTCGGAGGGAGCAGTACTGAGGGAGTGCTGCACTGTCGGAGGGGCAGTACTGAGGGAGTGCCGCACTGTCGGAGGGGCAGTACTGAGGGAGCGCCGCACTGTCGGAGGGGCAGTACTGAGGGAGTGCTGCACTGTCGGAGGGACAGTACTGCGGGAGCGCCGCACTGTCGGAGGGGCAGTACTGAGGGAGTGCCGCACTGTCGGAGGGGCAGTACTGCGGGAGCGCTGCACTGTCGGAGGGGCAGTACTGAGGGAGCGCCGCACTGTCGGAGGGGCAGTACTGAGGGAGCGCCACACTGTCGGAGGGGCAGTACTGAGGGAGCGCCGCACTGTCGGAGGGGCAGTACTGAGGGAGCGCCGCACTGTCGGAGGGGCAGTACTGAGGGAGCGCCGCACTGTCGGAGGGGCAGTACTGAGGGAGTGCTGCACTGTCGGAGGTGCCATCTTTCGGATGAGTCGTTAAACCGAATCAGTTGGATGTAAGGGATCCCACGGCGCTATTTCGAAGAAGAACAGCGAGAGTTCTCCCCGGTGTCCTGGCCAATATTTATGTCTCAACCAGCATCATAAAACCCAAAGAGTTAATGCCTGTGTTAAAATAATGGACAGAGAAATGTTACTGATACTGTCTGCAGATGTTGCAATTATAATTTCTAGGCTTCTAAGTTCCAGGTAATATCTCCTGCAGTTGGAAATCGATGCAGTTGATTGGTCTGTTGTGCTGTGGCCTGATGATTGATGCAGCTCCTTGCTGGCTCCACAGCATTGGCTCCATCTCCGTGAGTGCATTGAATCTTTTCTTTTGTTCCAATTTTTTTTCTTCCTTCTTTTCTGAAGTCGCTGACTCATGCTGACATGCATTACCATGGGTACTGACTGCTCTCCTGCACCTTGCTCATGTCACCACCCCTTGTGTCAGCCGTGGCTCAGTGGGTGGCTCTCTCGCTTCTGAGTCAGAAGGTTGTGGGTTCACAGTCCCACTCCAGGGACTTGACCCCATAATCCAGGCTGACACTCAGTGCAGTACTGAGGGAGCGCTGCACTGTCGGAGGGGCAGTACTGAGGGAGCGCTGCACTGTCGGAGGAGCAGTACTGAGGGAGCGCTGCACTGTCGGAGGAGCAGTACTGAGGGAGTGCTGCACTGTCGGAGGGGCAGTACTGAGGGAGCGCTGCACTGTCGGAGGGGCAGTACTGAGGGAGCGCTGCACTGTCGGAGGGGCAGTACTGAGGGAGGGGCAGCACTGAGGGAGCGCTGCACTGTCGGAGGAGCAGTACTGAGGGAGTGCTGCACTGTCGGAGGAGCAGTACTGAGGGAGTGCTGCACTGTCGGAGGGGCTGTACTGAGGGAGTGCCGCACTGTCGGAGGGGCAGTACTGAGGGAGGGGCAGCACTGAGGGAGCGCTGCACTGTCGGAGGGGCAGTACTGAGGGAGGGGCAGCACTGAGGGAGCGCTGCACTGTCGGAGGAGCAGTACTGAGGGAGTGCTGCACTGTCGGAGGAGCAGTACTGAGGGAGTGCTGCACTGTCGGAGGGGCAGTACTGAGGGAGTGCTGCACTGTCGGAGGAGCAGTACTGAGGGAGTGCTGCACTGTCGGAGGGGCAGTACTGAGGGAGTGCCGCACTGTCGGAGGGGCAGTACTGAGGGAGTGCCGCACTGTCGGAGGGGCAGTACTGAGGGAGCGCCGCACTGTCGGAGGAGCAGTACTGAGGGTGTGCTGCACTGTCGGAGGGGCAGTACTGAGGGAGCGCTGCACTGTCGGAGGGGCAGTACTGAGGGAGTGCCGCACTGTCGGAGGGGCAGTACTGAGGGAGCGCCGCATTGTCGGAGGGCAGTACTGAGGGAGCACCGCACTGTCGGAGGGGCAGTACTGATGGAGCGCTGCCTTTCGGATGAGACGTTAAACTGAGGCCCCGTCTGCTCTCTCAGGTGGACTAACAGATCCCACGGCACTATTTTGAAGAAGAGCACAGGAGTTATACCCGGTGTCCTGGCCACTATTTATCCCTCAATCAACATCACTAAAAATACCTGGTCATTATCACATTGCTGTTTGTGGGAGCTTGCTGTGTGCAAATTGGCTGCTGCGTTTCCTAAATTACAACAGTGACTGCACTTCAAAAAGTACTTCATTGGCTGTAAAGCACTTTGGGACGTCCTGAGGTCGTGAAAGGCGCTATAGAAATGCAAGACTTTATTTTTGTGGAAGTCCAAGGAGTAAGATATTGGACCAGGTAAGGCACCACAATCAAGCCCAACTCTTGTTCTTGGGGGACCCCCACTCGCGCAGCCCCCAGTTGCAGGATATTGATCAGGAGTAAAAAAAAACCCAGCTAACCCCAGAGCCAGGCCATTCAGGAGAGAAGTTAGGAGACACTTCTTCACACAAAGGGTGGTAGAAGTGTGGAACTCTCTCCCACAGACGCTAGCTCAATTAATCATTTTAAATCTGAGATCCATAGATTTTTGCTGGCCCAAGACATGGACCCAGGACGGGTGGATGGAGTTAGGATACAGATCAGCCGTGATGTTGTTGAATGGCGGAACAGGCTCGAGGGGCTGAATGGCCTCCTCCTGTTCCTATGTTCCTGATTTCTGCTCTCCCAGCCGGCTATCAGAGGCCTGTGATTAGATAACTTGGCACAGACTCCAGATTTAATTTGGTGGCTTCTTGACCTGAACGATTCACCTTACAACCGGGGCAGAGTATTGACCAATCGAGGTGTCAGGGAGCTTTCCATTCAACCTGAGGAGCATGTTTTTGTGGAACTGGTTTTTCCAGATTGCGCTTTGATTTGCTCTTGGACGGAACGGGTATTTTTTCTGGACAGAGTTAGGGAACTTCCTGTCTTTATTCAATATCCTCAAAAGCTGAGCCTGACCTTGTTATCATCCAGTGAGCACTTTCCAGAAAGGATGACTGGATGGCGATCAGCAGCAGGAATCCGAGCTGATTTATCCCCTCCCTAAAGCAAACGCATTGAGACCAATCGTAGCGGGCCCACCGCTACCCTCATTGACATCACCTCGCATTTATATAGCCCATTTTAACAACCTCAGGACGTCCCAAAACACATCACAGCCAATGAAGTACCTTTTGAAGTGTAGTCACTGTTGTAATGTAGAGGAAAGCAGCAGCCAATTTGTGCCTGAAAGGACAGACAGGGCCTTGGTTTACTGTCTCATCTGCCCCTCCGACAGTGCAGCACTCCCTCAGTACTGCCCCTCCGACAGTCCAGCGCTCCCTCAGTACTGCCCCTCCGACAGTGCAGCACTCCCTCAGTACTGCCCCTCCGACAGTGCAGCACTCCCTCAGTACTGCCCCTCCGACAGTGCGGCACTCCCTCAGTACTGCCCCTCCGACAGTGCGGCGCTCCCTCAGTACTGCCCCTCCGACAGTGCGGCGCTCCCTCAGTACTGCCCCTCCGACAGTGCGGCGCTCCCTCAGTACTGCCCCTCCGACAGTGCGGCACTCCCTCAGTACTGCCCCTCCGACAGTGCGGCGCTCCCTCAGTACCGCCCCTCCGACAGTGCAGCACTCCCTCAGTACTGCCCCTCCGACAGTGCAGCACTCCCTCAGTACTGCCCCTCCGACAGTGCGGCGCTCCCCCAGTACTGCCCCTCCGACAGTGCGGCACTCCCTCAGTACTGCCCCTCCGACAGTGCGGCGCTCCCTCAGTACTGCCCCTCCGACAGTGCGGCGCTCCCTCAGTACTGCCCCTCCGACAGTGCGGCGCTCCCTCAGTACTGCCCCTCCGACAGTGCGGCGCTCCCTCAGTACTGCCCCTCCGACAGTGCTGCACTCCCTCAGTACTGCCCCTCCGACAGTGCGGCGCTCCCTCAGTACTGCCCCTCCGACAGTGCAGCACTCCCTCAGTACTGCCCCTCCGACAGTGCGGCGCTCCCTCAATACTGCCCCTCCGACAGTGCGGCGCTCCCTCAGTACTGCCCCTCCGACAGTGCGGCGCTCCCTCAGTACTGCCCCTCCGACAGTGCGGCGCTCCCTCAGTACTGCCCCTCCGACAGTGCGGCGCTCCCTCAGTACTGCCCCTCCGACAGTGCGGCGCTCCCTCAGTACTGCCCCTCCGACAGTGCAGCGCTCCCTCAGTACTGCCCCTCCGACAGTACAGCGCTCCCTCAGTACTGCCCCTCCGACAGTGCAGCGCTCCCTCAGCACTGCCCCTCCAACAGTGCGGTGCTCCCACAGTACTACCCCTCCGACAGTGCGGTGCTCCCTCAGTACTACCCCTCCGACAGTGCGGTGCTCCCACAGTACTACCCCTCCGACAGTGCGGTGCTCCCTCAGTACTACCCCTCCGACAGTGCGGCGCTCCCTCAGTACTAGAGAGGTACCATCAACGCTGCCTCCGCAAGATCCTGCAAATCCATTGGCAGGATAGGCGCACCAACGTCAGTGTTCTTGCTCAGGCCAACATCCCCAGCATCGAAGCTTTGACCACGCTCGATCAGCTCCGATGGACGGGTCACATTGTCCGCATGCCCGATACGAGACTCCCAAAACAAGCGCTCTACTCGGAGCTCCGGCACAGCAAGAGAGCCCCAGGTGGGCAGAGGAAACGCTTCAAGGACACCCTCAAAGCCTCCTTGAAAAAGTGTAACATCCCCACTGACATCTGGGAATCCCTGGCCCAAGACCGCACGAAGTGGAGGAGAAGCATCCGGGAAGGCGCCGAACACCTCGAGTCTCTTCGCCAGGAGCAAGCAGAAGCCAAGCGCAAGGAACGCACGTCAACCCAAGCACCCCACCCACCCGCCCCTTCAACCACCGTCTGCCCCACCTGTGACAGAGTCTGTAGGTCCCGCATTGGACTCATCAGTCACCTGAGAACTCATTTTTAATGTGGAAGCAAGTCATCCTTGGTTCCGAGGGACTGCCTAAGAAGAAGAAGCTCCCTCAGTACTGCCCCTCCGACAGTGCGGTACTCCCTCAGTACTGCGAGTGTCAGCCTAGATTTTTGTGCTCAAGTCTCATTGGAGTGGGACTTGAACCCACAACTTTCTGAGTTGGAGGTGAGATTGCTACGCACTGACTCACAACTAAGACCTATGATTTGCCACTGCAACTTAGTGCACCGAGGCAATTCTTTGTGAGAATAAGAATTAGAACATAGAACATAAGAGATAGGCGCAGGAGCAGGAGCAGGCCATTTGGCCCCTCGAGCCTGCTCCGCCATTTAATGAGATTTTGGCCTCAACTCCAATTTCCTGCCCTCTCCCCATAACCCTTGACTCCCCTGTTGCTCAAAAATCTGTCTATCTCTGCCTTGAATCGTCGATCGACAGTTCCGACGGGCCACAGCGAAAAACCGCATAGACCTCCTCAGAAGACGAACACGGGACACAACCAACAGAGTACCCTACGTCGTCCAGTACTTCCCCGGAGCGGAAAAACTACGCCATGTTCTTCGCAGCCTTCAACATGTCATCGATGACGACGAACACCTTGCTAAGGCCATCCCCACGCCTCCACTACTCGCCTTCAAGCAGCCGCCTAACCTCAAAAGTACCATCGTTCGCAGCAGATTACCCATCTTTCAGGAGAACAGCAACCAAGACACCACACAACCCTGCCACGGCAACCTCTGCAAGACATGCCAAATCATGGACACAGATACCATCATCACACGTGAGGACACTACCCACCAGGTACACGGTACATACTCATGTGACATGGCCAACGTTGTCTACCTGATACGTTGCAGTAAAGGATGCTCCAGAGCATGGTACATCGGCGAGACTATGCAGACACTGAGACAACGTATGAACGGACACCACGCAACAATCGCCAGGCAGGAGGGTTGCCTCCCAGTCGGGGAACACTTCAGCAGCCAGGGGCATTCAGCCTCGGATATGCGGGTAAGCGTTCTCCAAGGCGGCCTTCGAGATACACGACAGCGCAAAATCATAGAGCAGAAACTGATAGCCAAGTTCCGCACTCATGAGGATGGCCTCAATCGCGATATCGGGTTCATGTCACGATACAGAACGTGACTTGACATCATGGCTGGTCTTCCCAGGTGTTTTTTTTTTAAAAAGACTAACACAAGAACCTACACAGATTGACAGGATATGCAGCCAGCAGGTGGTTTGACACGTTGGACCCCCTGGGACACATCTCATTGTCTTGGCTGTGCTCTTTGATGTAGGAAAGATTTGAATATATTTTGTCTGTGTTTAAATTGTGAATTCTGGGAGATTCTCTCACTGCTAACTTACCTGACGAAGGAGTGAACTGTTCCGAAAGCTTGTAAAATTAAATAAATCTGTTGGACTATAACCTGGTGTTGTGCGACTTCTCATTTTTGAATATATTCAATGACTCAGCCTCCACAGCTCTCTGGGGTAAAGAATTCCAAAGATTCACGACCCTCTGAGAGAAGAAATTCCTCCTCATCTCCGTCTTAAATGGGCGACCCCTTATTCTGAGACTATGCCCATTTGTTCTAGATTCCTCCACGAGGGGAAACATCCTCTCAGCATCTACCCTGTCCAACCCCCTCAGAATCTTATATGTTTCAATAAGATCACCTCTCATTCTTCTAAACTCCAATGAGTATAGGCCCAACCTGCTCAACCTTTCCTCAAAAGACAATCCTTCCATCCCAGGAATCAACCTAGTGAACCTTCTCTGAACTGCCTCCAATGCAAATATATCCCTCCTTAAATAAGGAGACCAAAACTGTACGCAGTACTCTAGGTGTGGTCTCACCAACGCCCTGTACAGTTGTAGCAAGACTTCCCTACTTTTATACTCCAATCCCCTTGAAATTAAGGCCAACATTCCATTTGCCTTCCTAATTACTTGCTGAACCTGCATGTTAACTTTTTGTGTTTCATGTACAAGGACACCCAAATAAGGTGTCATTTAATAGTTTTAAAATTCTCATAATATCCTAATGATATCTTACAATTTAATTCATTACTGTTTTCCAATAACCATCCATTAACAATATATTCTTAAAATATAACACGATACATAAAATAAAGCTTACATTGGTCTGCATTGGTAAGAATATATTGTTAATGAATGGTTATTGGAAAACGGCAATGAATTAAATTGTAAACTGGTTTATTGATAATTCACAGACAATCAATGCATGAACCGCTAGTGAGTGGAGCATGTGGTCACATGTATTCCATTTGACTTTAACGGGTCATTTGCTTTGAAAATGTTTGACATTTTCTTCCAACATTTTTCCAAAATCGCTAACTCAAAGAAAATCTAGCAGCACTTCGCAGTACTGTATATTCATTCTCTATACATTTTTAAAAAAAGAAATTAAATCAGTTTTTCAGAAGAAATGAAAAAAAAACTAATTGGAACTCTTCAGTTCGTTTCCACTTCAGCCCAGCTCTGGTTCCGTGGCTGAGTGGGCAGCACATTTGCCTCTGAGTCAGAACATCATGGGTTCAATAGTCCTGCTTCTGCAAGACTTGAGCACAGAATCCAGGCTGACACTCCCAGTGCAGTACTGAGGGAGTGCTGCACGGTCGGAGATGCCGACTTTCAGATGAAATGTTAAACCGAGGCCGCGTCTGCTTTCTCAGATGAATGTAAAAGATCCCACAGTGTGATTTTGAAGAAGAGCAGAGGAGTTCTCCCCTGTGTCCTGGCCAATATTTATCCCTCAACCAACATCACTAAAAAACAGATTATCTGGTCATTTCTTATTCTTAGGCAGTCCCTCGGAACCGAGGATGACTTGCTTCCACATTAAAGATGAGTTCTCAGGTGACTGATGAGTCCAATGCGGGACCTACAGTCTCTGTCACAGGTGGGGCAGACGGTGGTTGAAGGGGTGGGTGGGTGGGATGCTTGGGTTGACGTGCACTCCTTCCGCTGTCTGCGCTTGGCTTCCGCTTGCTCCCGGCGAAGAGACTCGAGGTGTTCGGCGCCTTCCTGGATGCTTCTCCTCCACTTTGTGCGGTCTTGGGCCAGGGATTCCCAGGTGTCGGTGGAGATGTTGCACTTTTTCAAGGAGGCTTTGAGGCCTTGAAGCGTTTCCTCTGCCCACCTGGGGCTCTCTTGCCGTGTCGGAGCTCCGAGTAGAGCGCTTGTTTTGGGAGTCTCGTATCGAGCATGCGGACGATGTGGCCCGTCCATCGGAGCTGATCGAGCGTGGTCAAAGCTTCGATGCTGGGGATGTTGGCCTGAGCGAGAACACTGACGTTGGTGCGCCTATCCTGCCAATGGATTTGCAGGATCTTGCGGAGGCAGCATTGGTGGTACCTCTCCAGTGCTTTGAGGTGCCTGCTGTACATGGTCCATGTCTCTGAAGCACACAGGAGGGCGGGTGTCACTACTGCTCTGTCGACCATGAGCTTGGTGCTGGGTTTGAGGTCCTGGTCTTCAAACACTCTCTTCCTCAGGCGACCGAAGGCTGCACTGGAACACTGAAGGCGGTGTTGGACTTCGTCATCGACGTCTGCCCTTGTTGACATAGGCTCCCGAGGTATGGAAAGTGGTCCACGTTGTCCAAGGTCTCGTCTTGTCATTTATCACTTTGCTGTTTGTGGGACCTTGCTATGCACAAACTGAGTGCAGCATTTCTTACATTACATAGGATTACATAGGATATACGGCACAGAAACAGGCCATTTGGCCCAACCAGTCCATACCGGCGTTTATTCTCCACTCGAGCCTCCTCCCGTCTTTCCTCATCTAACTGTATCAGCGTAACCCTCTATTCCCTTCTCCCTCATTTGCTTATCTAACTGCCCCTTAAATGTATCTATACTATTCGCTTCAACCACTCCCTGTGGTAGCGAGTTCCACATTCTCACCGCTCTCTGGGTAAAGAAGTTTCTTCTGAATTCCCTATTGGATTTCTTGGTGACTATCTTATATTGATGGCCTCTAGTTATGCTCTTCCCCACAAGTGAAAACATTCTCTCTGTGCCTACTCTATCAAAACCTTTCAAAATTTTAAAGGCCTCAATTAGGTCACCCTCAGCCTTATTTTTTCAAGCGAAAAGAGACCCAGCCTGTTCATCCTTTCCTGATATGTATACCCTCGCATTTCTATTATCATTCTTGTAAATCTCTGCACCCTCTCCAGTGCCTCTATATCCTTTTTATAATATGGTGACCAGAACTGTACGCAGTACACCAAGTGTGGTCTAACCAAGGTTCAATACAAGTTTAGCATAACTTCACTACTTTTCAATTCTATCCCTCTAGAAATAAACCCTAGTGCCTGGTTTTCTTTATTATGGCTTTGTCCTGGACATGTTCTATCTCCCTTCTTAAATATCGGTATTACGTTAGCTATCCGCCAGTCCTCTGGCACTACACCTTTTTTTAACGAATTATTAAATATGTGTAGTAATGCCTCTGCTATCTCTTCCCTAGATTCTGTTAAAATGCGCGGATGTAATCCGTCCGGACCAGGGTTTTTTTTCCTCTTTGAATTTGATTAGTTTATTTAATATATCTCCTCTTTTTATTTTAAATGCAGTTATTTCTTTACTAATCTCATGATCCAATGTCATGTCCACCTGTTCTATCTCCCATGTAAATACTGAGGCAAAGTAATTATTTAATATTTCTACCATCTCTCTATCACTGCCTGTGGTATTATCCTGTCCATCCTTTAGTGGCCCTATTCCCATCCCGACCTTCCTTTTTTTATTGATGTGCCGGTCAAATATTTTACTATTTTGTTTTATGTTCCTTGATAATTAAATTTCATAGTTCCTCTTTGCATTCCTAATTGTTTTTTTGACTTCTTTCTTAATCTCTTTGTATTTTCCCTTATCATGCTCTCCACTGCTGTCCATGTACTTAATGTATGCTTCTTTCCTTACCCATAATTTTTCCCTTATGGCTTTATTCATCCATGGTGTCTCATTAGTGTTTAGCTTGTTCTTGTTTTTTTAGTGGAATATATTTTTCCTGGACTCTGTTGAACACTGTTTTAAATGTTTCCCATTGCTGTTCTACATCATTGTTTGCCAATATTGTTGTCCATTTTATTTTCCCAAGTTCTATTCTCAGCCCCTCAAAATCAGCTTTTCTCCAATCTATTACCCTGGTCTTCGTCATACTTATGTTCTTCTCAATTATTATTTTAAAGCGTATTATATTATGGTCACTATTGCCTAGATGTTCCCCTACTTTTACTTCTTTTATCTGCTCTGGTTCATTCCCCATTACTAGATCCAATAGCGAATCCTCCCTTGTTGGGCTTTTTACATATTGGGTTAGAAAGGAGTCCTGCACACATTGTAGGAACTCTCTTCCCTTATCCCCTTTACCTACCTCTTCTGTCCAATTAATATCGGGGTGGTTGAAATCCCCCATGATTATTATTCTAGGGTTTTTACTTATTTCCCTAATTTGTTTGCATATTTCTTCCTCCAGCTCCCTTCCACGTGGCCTGTAGACTACACCTATTAGTATGATTGATCCTTTATTATCTTTTATCTCTATCCACATGGATTCTGTTTCTATCTTGCTGATATCTATGTCCCTTTTTTCTACTGTCATTATGTTATCCCTAATAAGTACAGCTACTCTACCTTCCCTTTTTCCCCTCTCTATCTTTTTGAAATATGTTATACCTTGCAATGTTTAATTCCCAGTCCTGATTTTTCTGTAGCCATGTCTCAGTAATCCCTACTATGTCTGGTTCCTCGCAATGCATTATTGCCTCCAGCTCCCCTGTTTTATTATGGACACTGTGTGCATTGCTGTACAGACAGTTTAACTCATTTTTAATAGCAGTTCCTTTCACTTTATTTTTAACCATCTTTTTACTCTCCTGTTCTGTAACTCCATTTATTCCCTGGCCATCAATGTCCTCCCTTTCTCCCTTACAACAGTGACTACACTTCAAAAACTACTTAATTGGCTGTAAAGTGCTTTGAGGTGTCCCGAGGCCGTGAAAGGTGCTATATAAATGACAGTCTTTCTTTCTTTTGTAGTACTTCTGCCACTGCCCTTGATGATATCAGCTAACAGTAGCTATGCACCTCAGTACCCCTCCAGGTAGCTGAGTGGGAGTGAGGTATCCTACTCTAAACTCCGATTATATACACACTGCAGCCTAGTTTAGGAGAGAGTGGTGAATAGTACAGGAATACAGTCCGATGTGCTCACTTTAAAAAAACTTTCCTTTATTTAAATATTTGCTGGTTATATAAATATCATTATCCCTCTGATGATGGGGAACAGTTCCGTAAAATGTTTTTTTTAATCATTGGTCTCATTTGCATACTTTTTCAGGTTTATTAGGAACTAATTTCATACTCCATTCTCTTTGCAGAACTGCCTCAGTTAATATGCTGAAAACAGCAGAATTTTAATAATTTATCATAGAGTTGACAGGTGTAAGTTTTAAATCTGTTGGTTCAGGCAGGAACTGAGGCAGGGGTTGTGTTAGCGGAAGTCTCCACATTAACACTGACCGGATTTATCTGTGTTCAACAACAACATCTTGTATTTATATAGCGCCTTTAATGTAGTAAAATGTCCCAAGGTGCTTCACAGGAGCGTTATCAAACAAAATTTGACACCGAGCCACATAAGTCTTACAACCCTCCGAGATCTCCGCGCTCCTCCAATTCTGGCCTCTTGCCCATCCCCGATTTCCATCGCTCCACCATTGGCGGCCGTGTCTTCCGCTGCCTGGGCCCTAAGCTCTGGAATTTCCTTCCCTCTCTCCTCCTTTAAGGTGCTCCTTAAATCCTACCTCTTTGACCAAGCTTTTGGTCACCTGTCCTGATATCTCCTTATGTGGTTCGGCGTCAAATTTTGTTTGATAATCGCTCCTGTGAAGCGTCTTGGGACGTTTTACTCCATTAAAGGTGTTTCACAGGAGCGATTATCAAACAAAAAAATTTACAGGGCTATGGGGAAAGAGCAGGGGGGAGTGGGACTAAATGGACAGTTCTTTCAAAGAGCCGGCACAGGCATGATGGGCTGAATGGCCTCCTTCTGTGCTGCATCATTCTATGATTCTATGAATTGTACACATCGCATCCAAGCAACAAGAAAAATAATTTTTTCCCCTCTCCCCATCCTATCGTCCTCAGTTGGGAGAGTGTTGCATACAGGGTCCGCACCACCTCACCCCATGAACTGTAAGTGTCACTACTTCATCAGCCCACCAGGAGGCACACTCGAGCATTGCAGGACGAAATGTCTTCTTTTGTTTCCCCTCTCCTGGGTTAGTTTAGCTGCTTTCATTCCTGCCAACCTGCCCGCAAATTGGGCAGATCCGCCATCCAGGTTAATAAGGCCATAAAAAAGCAAACCAAGAACTAGGGTTTATTTCTAGAGGGATAGAATTGAAAAGTCGGAAAGTTATGCTAAACTTGTATCGAACCTTGGTTAGACCACACTTGGAGTACTGCGTACAGTTCTGGTCGCCATAATGGCCCAGAAATTAAAGACTGAGTGTTGACGCGGGGGTAAGGCTTCCCCGCGATATCTCACTCCGCGCCTTCCTTTTTCCTCCGGGCCCACACGAACTTTAGTTTCAAGGCTGCAGCTGTGCAGTGTGTGCGTGACGCAGAGACGGAGTTAGTTCGTGCGAGCTCTGGGGTCACGTGATTCAGTTAGAGCCAATGGCAGCACACCATCTTTCATTCATAGTTTTGACAGGAAGACCTGTCAAAGTTATGAATAATATACCCCCCCAAAAGAACAGCTAAACCTCAATTAAATTAAAAAAAAAAGCCATCACATTAATAAAATAAATATAGTTAAATAAATTAACCACTTTAAACAAAAAATTAAATTTTTGAAAAAATTTAAAATCTTTTTAAAAGTTATAAAAATAAACTTACCTTTCTTTAAAGTCTCTAAAAAAGATAAACCTGTTGAAATTTTTTTAAATAATACTTAATTAACCACTTACCTTGTTAAAAGAGGGTCTTACGCCTCCTTTCTTTATGTGTAAAATCTTCCATGCTTACCTGCGCGTTCAAAGCACTAAGTGCACTGTGTGCGTGCAGCCTGTAGCGCGCACGCGGTTCACCTAGGAACCGCCCCCTTTTGAATTCACGAAGTGCCGGTTTCCCGCGCATGCGCAGTGCATGCTGGAAACCGGCAATTGGAGTCCTAAAACGCGAGAGTATACAGTACGTACTCTCGCGTATTAGGTCTAATTTTCGGGCCATTATATAAAGGATATAGAGGCACTGGAGAGGGTGCAGAGAAGATTTACAAGGATGATACCAGAACTGCAATGTTATTCCTATCAGGAAAGGATGAACAGGCTGGGTCTCTGTCCTCTTGAAAAGAGAAAGCTGAGGGGTGACCTAATAGAGGTCTTTAAGATTATGAAAGGTTTTGATAGAGTGGATACTGAGAGAGTGTTTCCACTTGTGGGGAAGAGCAAAACTATAAGATAGTCACCAAGAAATCCAATAGGGAATTCAGAAGAAACTTCTTTACCCAAGAGTGGTGAGAATGTGGAACTCGCTACCACAGGGAGTGGTTGAGGCGAATAGTATAGATGCATCCTATTCCACAAACAGCAATTGATTAATTTTAAATCTGAGATTGATAGATTTTTGTTAACCAAAGGTATGAAGGGATATGGGGCAAAGGCGGGTATATGGAGTTAGGTCACAGATCAGCCATAATCTCATTGAATGGTAGAACAGGCTCGAGGGGCTAAATGGCCTCCTCCTGATCCTATGTTCCATTTAAGGGGAGGCTAGCTAAGTATATGAGGGAGAAGGGAATAGAGGATTACGCTGATAGATTTAGATGAGGAAAGACGGGAGGAGGCTCGAGTGGAGCATAAACGTCGGCATGGACTGGTTGGGCTGATTGGCCTGTTACCGTGCTGTAAAGTCTATGTAATCCATGGGGAGAGCAGAGTGTAAATGTCAATGAATCAATGGCTGATTTGAAAGCTTACCGTGGAGTGGCCCATTCACAAGCAAAGCACTGACCGAACTCGTCAACGCAAAAAGGCACCGGAAATCTGGTGTGGACCTTGCTCGATCTCATGCCCCACGTGTAGCTCATCCAGGTGGAATAAAGGGGGTGCTCATTTTTCCTGTAGCTAAAACGTTCTGACCTCCTTTTGCGAATGGTGAACTTTAGTAATTTTGTGACGTGTGGAAGGCCTTAAATAGAAGTTTAATTATTCATCTGTTCTGCAGTTTTGGATCATTTGAAGCTCTGCGTTGCTTATGGCAACTGTCACCAGCATCATCATGTTCTCATTTAGAAATGCTCAGTGCCTCTTCATAAGTTGTTTCTGTCATGGGATTATCTTAAAGCTGCTCTCTTAACATTCCTTGATTGGCGTGAAGCTCTCTTACGGTTCAAATAGATTTCATAGAATCCTAGAATGGTTACAGCACGGAAGGAGGCCATTCGGCCCGTCGAGCCTGTGCCAGCTCTCTGCAAGATCACTTCAGCTAGTCCCACTCCCCCGCCCTTTCCCCGTAGCCCTGCAAATTTCTTTCCTTCAGATACTTATCCAACTCCCTTTTGAAAGCCGTGATTGAATCTGCCTCCACCGCCCTCTCAGGCAGTGCATTCCAGATCCTAACCACTCGCTGTGTAAAAAAGTTTTTTCTTACGTCACCTTTGGTTCTCCTGCCAATCACATTAAATCTGTCTCCTCTGGTTCTCGACCCTTCCGCCAATGGGATCAGTTTCTCTCTATCTACTCTGTCTAGACCTCATGATTTTGAAAACCTCTATCAAATCTCCTCTTAACCTTCTCTGTTCTAAGGAGAACAACCCCAGCTTCTCCAGTCTATCCACGTAACTGAAGTCCTGCTTTTGCCCTCTTTTTATTGTTAACCTTCTGTTTCCTGGGAGCTAAAATCCCTCCCGGTCTTGCCCGGTGTCGGCATGAGGCCTTGCTGCTTCCTCCAACCTCCTGCTCTCCCCCCGCCAAACCGGCCCCCACCCCCACGCACCAATCTCGTTCACCGGTAAAACCGTCCACCATACACATAGAAACATAGAAACATAGAAAAATAGGAGCAGGAGTAGGCCATTCGGCCCTTTGAGCCTGCTCCGCCATTCAATATGATCATGGCTGATCCTCTATCTCACTACCATATTCCTGCTCTCTCCTCATACCCCTTCATGCCTTTTGTGTCTAGAAATCTATCTATCTCCTTCTTAAATATATTCAGTTACTTGGCCTCCACAGCCTTCTGTGGTAGAGAATTCCACAGGTTCACCACCCTCTGAGTGAAGAAATTTCTCCTCATCTCAGTCCTAAATGTCCTACCCCGTATCATGAGAATGTGACCCCTCATTCTAGACCCCCCAGCCAGGGGAAACATCCTCCCTGCATCCAGTCTATCTAGCCCTGTCAGAATTTTATCCGTTTCAATGAGATCCCCTCTCATTCTTCTAAACTCTAGTGAATACAGGCCTAGCCGACCCAATCTCTCCTCATACGACAGTCCTGCTATCCCAGGAATCAGTCTGGTGAACCTTCACTGCACTCCCTCTATGGCAAGTATATCCTTAGATAAGGAGACCAAAACTGCACACAGTACTCCAGGTGTGGTCTCACCAAGGCCCTGTATAACTGTAGTAAGACATCCTTGCTCCTGTACTCAAATCCTCTTGTACATTTTCCACAACAGGTTGTTGGATCGTGATCTGAAGAAGGAACCTTTGCTAGAGGTCCAGAAGAGAATTGCAGCACCTCTTCTCCAACCCAATTCAGACATGCCGACAGCGCAGAGAAGAGATGGGACCTTGGACCTTATGGAACTGTAGGACTGTAGGGCTGAGTATCAGAAGGTGAGGGGTGTTAGTGCTGGTGAATGGAACTCTTCCTGCTTCAGGCACCCAGTGTCACATAGGATTACATAGGATATACGGCACAGTAACAGGCCATTCGGCCCAACCAGTCCATGCTGGCATTTATGCTCCACTTGAGCCTCCTCCCGTCTTTCCTCATCTAAATCTATCAGCATCAAGGACATGCACAGCACAGCCAGATGCTGCACCAACCTCAGAAAAGTGCCCCCTATTGCACCAGTATGACATTTCCGCTCCCCCCCCCCCCCACCCCCGCCATTTCCCATATAAGCCATCTGTGGCCTCTTTAAGTGAGGTCCCATTAGAAATTGGATCGAGATTGCCCAAATTGTCCATCTCAGTTGTTGGCAAGTGTCGCTTTGATACCAGAATTTGTTAGCAGCACATTGAAGCTGCCTTGTATTGTTCCTTTCTGTATAAAAAAATGAAATGCTGCCTTATTTTAGATATTTATACAGGTGCAGATCATTTGTTTATTAATCATAACCTTTAAGTATTAAGACCATGTTAGATTATTTAAGTTTGGTGCAAAAAAGATAATGCTGCATAGAAATTACAGCACAGAAACAGGCCATTCGGCCCAACTGGTCCGTGCTGGTGTTTATGCTCCACACGAGCCTCCTCCCACCCCTCTTCATCTCACCCTATCAGCGTATCCTTCTATTCACTGAATAGAATAGTAGAAGATTCAAGGCAGTTACCCTTGATGACTTGGACACAGCCCAGAGTAGATACTGAGCCATGCAGGATAGAAGGTCCCATGTTCCAGCTACAATCTGTGTTAAATTACGTGACCTTAGCCAGGGGCCGTACAATTAGCCTCGGTGAAAACAAGTGGGTTTGAATAATCTATCGAGGGCAAGAGGCTACAAATGGGAGGTCGACCCCCAATTTTGAAATTGTTTGTCATTTGGAATCATCATAAAACACTAGTCCCTGAGGCACTCTATTCATAAGCAGCACACAAAGGCAAGCCCAACGTGGTTGGACTGCACTGGAAGAGGTCGCAACTATCACAAACAATGAATAAGGCAACATTCTTTAACACAGGTACTTCTGTAAGTAGAACAGATTGCGGATTATCCTGCTGGATAATACGCGTCCAGTTTCAAAGCTTTCATCAATGCATCCCCACTGTACTGAAATAATATTGAAACGTTTCTGCGTTCGAGGATCCTGTTGCAGAAGGGTCCTTTTTGCAGTTGGGCTGGCAGTCTCCCCTGGCCAGCGAAGCCTAGTAAATTGAAACTAAGTGACAGGTGTCGGTACTCCAGTGTCCTAATCGCATCCAAATTTGATCTGACAAAGGCAGCTTTGAGAAGAGGCAGGTTACAGTAAAGGGTGGGGGAGGGATAATTTTACAGTAACTGGGCACTTTCCAGCATTCCTGTGGCGGACAACAGTGTGGCCTGTGTTTTTACGTTAAACCTTTCCATAACCTCTTTGTCTACTCCTGCCACTGTACACCAATATTCTCAGGCACAGTGCTGTCCACGTCCCAGAAGTGTTAACCCCTGATGATTCCTCCCGGCTTGGATCCTGGGGGGGGGGGGGGGGGGGGGACACCAACAGCCCATCGGGCTTTCGAGCCCTTCATTATTTTCTGGCTCCTTCTCAAAATTCCTCCCAAAAAACCCATGCGTTTCAGGAAAATTCTTAAATGTGTACACACTTTTAAGAAAAGTCCCTGAGGGCTGCCATATTTGGATTTCTTCCAGCAGGTGTGGTCCCCTAAGCAAGGAGGTAGATTATTGATATAACTGTATGGACGGCAATCTGCTTTAGTTTGAGCAGGATGAAAAAGAAAGACTTGCATTTCTATAGCGCCTTTCACAACCTCAAGAAGCGCCAAAGTGTTTTACAGCCAATGAAGTACTTTTGAAGTGTAGTCACTGTTATAATGTAGGAAACGCGGCAGCCAATTTGCACCCAGCTAGCTCCCACAAACAGCAATGAGATAATAACCAGATAATCTGTTTTAGTGATGTTGGTTGAGGGATAAATATTGGCCAGGACACCGGAGAGAACTCCCCTGCTCTTCTTCGAAAGTGCCAAGAGCATCTTTTACGTCCACCTGAGAGGGTAGACAGGGCCTCGGTTTAACGTCTCATTAGAAAGACGGCCCCTCCGACAGCGCGGCACTCCCTCAGTACTGGCCCTCCGACAGTGCGGCGCTCTCTCAGTACTACCATCCGACAGTGCAGCGCTCCCTCAGTACTGCCCCTCCGACAGTGCGGCGCTCCCTCAGTACTGCGGCGCTCCCTCAGTACAGCCCCTCCCACATTGCAGCGCTCCCTCAGTACTGCCCCTCCGACAGTGCAGCGCTCCCTCAGTACTGCCCCTCTGACAGTGCGGCGCTCCCTCAGTACTGCCCCTCTGACAGTGCGGCACTCCCTCAGTACTGCCCCTCCAACAGTGCAGCGCTCCCTCAGCACTGCCTCTCCGACACTCCCTCAGCGCTGCCTCTCTGACAGTACAGCACTCCCCCAGTACTGCCCCTCCGACAGTGCGGCGCTCCCTCAGCACTGCCTCTCCGACACTCCCTCAGCGCTGCCTCTCCGACAGTACAGCGCTCCCTCAGTACTGCCCCTCCGACAGTGCAGCGCTCCCTCACTACTGCCCCTCTGACAGTGCGGCACTCCCTCAGTACTGGCCCTCCGACAGTGCGGCACTCCCTCAGTACTGCCCCTCTGACAGTGCGGCACTCCCTCAGTACTGCCCCTCCGATAGTGCGGCACTCCCTCAGTACTGGCCCTCCGACAGTGCGGCGCTCCCTCAGCGCTGCCTCTCCGACAGTGCGGCGCGCCCTCAGCGCTGCCTCTCCGACAGTACGGCGCTCCCTCAGTACAGCCCCTCCGACAGTGTGGCGCTCCCTCAGTACTGCCCCTCCGACAGTGCGGCGCTCCCTCAGTACAGCCCCTCCGACAGTGTGGTGCTCACTCAGTACAGCCCCTCCGACAGTGCGGCGCTCCCTCAGTACATCCCCTCTGATAGTGCGGCGCTCCCTCCGTGCTGCACTGGGAGTGTTAGTCTGGATTTTGGGGCTCAAGTCTCTGGAGTGAGACTCGAACCCACAACCTTCTGACTCAGAGGTGTGTGTGCTGGCCACTGAGCCACCTCACACCTGACGCAGCCTTGTGAGAATGTGGACTCCACTTCCACAGATGCAGAATGAATTGAAGTCTTTAAAAGGAAGATAGGTACTTACTTGGGAAGAAAGGGATATGGAGGATCGGCAGGGTGTTAGGATTAAAAAGATAGCGTTGCCATGGCAATCAAAATGGCACAGCAGGCTCAATTGGCCGAATTACATGTCACTATTTCTCTGTTCTTATGAATAGCTCATAAAAAGGAAGAGGACGAAGTATCTTGGGGAGGAGAAATATAATCCACTCTAAGTTCAAAGTTGCTTAATTTGAATTGAAATTGTCCAAATCATAGAATCATACAGTCCATTCGGCCCATTGTACCTGTGCCGGCTCTCTGAAAGATTCTATCCAATTCGTCCCACTCCCCCTACTCTTTCCCCACAGCCCTGTAAATATTTCCCCTTCAAGTATTTATCCAATTCCCTTTTAAAATTACTAATAAATCTGCTTCCACCGCCCTTTCAGGCAGCGCGTTCCAGATCACAACAACTCGCTTTGTAAAAAAAAATCTCCTCATCTCCCCCTCTGGTTCTTTTGCCAATTGTCTCCTGTGCTCATTTATTAAAATTGTATTAATTCAAACTATGGATAATTCACACTTTCTGTGAGAAAAAAAATGACGGGAGTAGACTGTAAATGAATATCTGGGTGAGCTATTATAATACTTCAGAATACTATGTTAGCCTTTTCTGGGATATGACCTATCGACTACCCATCAATGACCCCAAAAAGACGACTTTGTTTGATAGTGTAAATCGGGTGATAGTGAGCCGGCAGCCCGTTTCACATCTCTCCCCGTGTTTATTTCCATTGAAGTCGATTGGGAGAGATGTGAAACGGGCTGGTGACTCACTATCCACCCATTTAACACAAACTCAAAGATCTACCCCCTTGGAAGTCTGCAGATCAGTTTTTCTAACTCTTCTGGCATGGCCACACTGGGATTGTTCCCTGAGCCTCGATCCCGGACTTACTGCTGCCATTCCAATCCTTCCCCCTGGACTGTGAACTCATTCCCACTGTGTTCGTTATAGACAGAACAAAAGCTTCCTCAACCTCTGCTGTCCATTCTTTCTGCAAGGTTGGGATGCAACAAACAGGGCCCCAGGCTATCAGACTGCGAAGCGCTCTTGACTGATTGGCCCTGAAGATGGCATCTGCGGGTAATCGGGCTGCCCCAGAACGTGACAACAGTCATCAACATAAAGAAAGTTGTTCCATCGAGAAGCTCTGTAAAAAGAAAGAACTTGCATTTCTATAGCGCCTTTCGCGACCTCAGGGCGTCCCAAAGCACTTTACAGCCAATGAAGTACTTTTTTTGAAGTGTAGTCACTGTTGTAATGTGGGAAACGCGGCAGCCAATTTGGGGAGAGCAAGCTCCCACAAACAGCGATGTGGTAATGACCAGATAATCTGAATTTGTGATGTTGGTTGAGGGATAAATATTGGCCAGGACACGGGGGGAACTCCCCCTGCTCTTTTTCGAAATAGCGTCAGTGGTAAATACACCACGCTGTCTGGTACTGGTTCATCCAGAGAAGGTCCCAGCCAGGTTATATCCTTGATCTGCACTGGGTTAGCTGGGGGTGAAGGTTGAGTGCTATAATATGTCTCTAGGCTCTTCCTTACTTCTGATCTCTCCTCAGCAATCTCAGCAACAACAACAACAATAACTTGCATTTATACAGCGCCTTTAATGTAGTAAAATGTCCCAAGGTGCTTCACAGGAGCGATTATCAAACAAAATTTGACACCGAGCCACATAAGGAGATATTAGGGCAGATGTCCAAAAGCTTGGTCAAAGAGTTTGGTTTTAAGGAGCATCTTAAAGGAGGAGAGAGAGGTAGAGAGGCGGAGAGGTTTAGGGAAGGAATTCCAGAACTTAGGGCCTCGGCAGCTGAAGGCACGGCCGCCAATGGTGGAGCGATTAAAATCAGGGCTGTTCAAGTGGCCAGAATTGGAGGAGCGCCGAGATCTCGGAGGCTTGTAGGGCTGGAGGAGGTTACAGATGTAAAAGTCGGATAGCCAGGTGGTGAAGGATAGAATACCAGAGCCCAGTCTTCAGTCGCTTCCAAGCCTCTATTTACAGAGACACACATTACTTACCGTGCACCCCCAAGATAAGCGTTTTCCCCCTTCCGGAGCCTGCTACCATATATGAACACAAGAGAGTCCCCAATTAATACCCACCACCTGACTACAATTAACAACAGAGAGAGGGAGGGGGGGAGGCCATGGAGAGGGCTTTGAACTGACAAGGAGGAGAATTTTAAAATCGAGGCGTTGCCAAACCGGGAGCCAATGTAGGCCAACGAGCACTAGATTTTACCGATCCCACCACATACTAGGCTGGGGAGGGACTTATGCCTGCTGCTCCTGGCACAGCCATAGCTCCACCCATCCTGTCCACTTTCCAGGGTCAGGGGTCATTATGTATTCATGATGGGCTCCCGGGGGTTTCCTGCCAGCAAGGAGGGCGAGGCAGCCGGAAAGAGGCCTCGGGGCACCGAACACAAAACCAAGGATTGTTCTGGAGGCCTCGGCCAAGATTGAGACCTTCAGCAGGAAAATGATTGGAAGGGGAGAGGAGGCCTTGACAAGGGCCTCTCCCTACATTTACTGCATGTAGCTCCATTCCTGCCTCTACCTCGGGTCTGCCAACGTGGATCAAATAGTGGTCAAGGAAAGGAGCGGCCAGTGATGGCGCTGGTGATAGGATTCCCAACTCTGGTTGGACGTATTCCTGGTGGTTTCATCACATGACCTCTCGCCTCCGCCCGTCCCGCCCCCACACCTCTGCCATTGGTCGCCCAACACATCCGTCCTTGCAAAGCACCACAACAAGTGTAAAGCGAACAGAATCTTTGTTACTTGATTGGATGATTCTTAACTGTCAGTCAAACAGCCAAATTTTCCCCATCCTCGATATTTTTCAACTAATAAACGAAAGTCCCTGTGATTTTTCTCCAGGGGGGATTTGCTCGTAGCAGTGCCCTGGAGATTAACTTTAATTTTTGGAGACTCCAGGACCAATGTTCCCTGTAATTTCTTTTGGCCACGAGTGGTTTTTACATTGGAAAAGCCGGCAAGCTGGCTGCGCGGTTTTCCCTGGAGCGCTGCGCGGTCACGCGGCTTACAGGGAACATTGTCCAGGACATTCCTGGAGGCTTGGCAACCCTAGCCGGTGGTGGGAAATTCAGCTCGGTGTGCTGAGGCAGTGGTAGGGCTCACTGTCTATTCCACTCCCTCCCTCCCCCCCTTTTCTGCCACTATCCTGCCCAATTTGGGGGGGGGGGGGTGGTGGGGGACAGACCTTCCATAATTTTCCTCAGGAGAGGAGGGGTGAAGAAAGTAGCAATGGAGGGTGGGGGGGAGGTGGGGGGGCGCGGGGGTGGGGTGGGTGGGGATGGGGCGTGGGAGAGGGGGGGGGCTATGGTGGGGAATCACATTTAAGAAAACTTTATCTCCACGCTTACAAAGAGTTCTATTCATGCATTTGACTGTTAGGTGTTGACGGAGGGAACTGGCTGTTAATTGGGTTAAACACCTCACAGTGTTACTCTGACACACTCCACTGCCATTTTGCATCAGAAAGGTTGCAGATCGAGTAACATTACAGTAAATTAATTTGATATAAAAATCCACTTGAAAGGAGTATGTGAGCCTGAAGAATGATGGAGAAATAAAATCTGTTGTCTAATAAAGAAGCAATCACATTCCCTGCAACAAAGTTTCTTGCAGCAGATATGTTTCTAACTGAGAAGCACAATAGCTTAATGAAAATAATAAGTGTAAGGCTCTGCTTCCACTCCAGCCCCTATCATCACCTTTAGATTTCTTAAATAACAACAGAAAACGCTGGAAAAACTCAGCAGGCCAGGCAACATCCGTGGAGAGAGAAAGAGAGTTAACGTTTCAGGTCGAAACCCTTCGTCGGAACTTTAGATTTCTTACGCCACCTACCATTCCTTGGGCGAAGGTTAGGAATGAGACCCTACACTTGTCGATGTTGCGCTGAACCTTTCTGGATGTTGGCAAGAGTGTACCCGTGGGGTAACTTGTGTGCAAGTTTTCTCCTTCCCATCCCTTCTCTTTCTTTCCCAGTACACCAGGCGGTTGCTGCCCAAAGCCACGGGGAGATGAAGAACGAGTTGTCTGAGAAACTGAAGTCATCAACCTCTTAGGAAGTTGGGTCATCAAGCTGTGGCTTGTTGCGCTGATGCCCTGCATCACTTTGAAAGGGTTTATTCCCCTTTCCTTCTCTCCTCACCTGAAGATTGACTGTCACATGGGTACAGTTCCATGGGGGCCAGGAGCCCTCTGGTACTTTGATCAAATTGCTGTCTTTGATCATAGACGGTACTTCTGTGGAGGCTTCACAGCTGAGCCTGTCCGTGTCTTCCCGCGCACCCCCGCCCCCGCCCCCAACCACCTCCCCACCCATCCACACCTTCCCTAGTGCAAGACCAGTTCATGGAATCATAGAAATTACAGCAAAGAAGGAGGTGATTTGGCTCATTGTGTCTACGTTGGTGTTGGTTCTCCAATTGGAGCGATATACTGTAATCCGATGTCCCTATCCTCTCCCAATATGCTTCCCTTTTCAAATACACATCCAATTCCCTTTTGATAGATTGTGGGGGTGAAATTGGATTTGGGCGGGGACAAAAAATAAGCGGAATCACTTTTACTGCCCGTTATACGACACATCGGATATTCAGCTGTATTGAAGTCAGTGGAACTGCCCATCGGGCGGGCGTGTAACGGGCACACGATGCGAGACCGCCTGTTTTGCATCTCCTCCAGTTTCACCCCCATTGTGCTTTATGCCTCAATAACCACTTGTACTAAAGCATTCATTGTTCTAATAACCCACTGCCTTTCTAACTTCCCCCTTCATTCTTTTGACGATGATCCTGAGCTTATGCCTCTGAGTGGTGACACCTGAAGGTTTGTTTTACTTTCGGTTACAGCGTTTTCCTTTTCTTTGTTTCCATAGGAACACAGGAACAGGAGGAGGCCATTCAGCCCCTCGAGCCTGTTCCGCCATTCAATGAGATCATGGCTGATCTACGACCTAACTCCATATACCCGCCTTTGGCCCAGATCCCTTAATACCTTTGGTTAACAAAAAGCTATCAATCTCTGATTTAAAATTAACAATTGATCTAGCACCAATTGCCGTTTGCGGAAGAGAGTTCCAAATTCTACCACCCTTTGTGTGTAGAAGTGTTTCCTAATTTCACTCCTGAAAGGTCTGGCTCTAATTTTTAGACTATGCCCCCTAGTCCTAGAATCCCAACCAGCCAGTTCCCCTTAATATCATGAAAACTTCGATCAAATCATCCCATAACCTTCTAAATTCTAGGAAATAGAACCTTGCAGGGAAATCTCACACTGATTGATTCTCCCATACAGCCAGCCTTGGCCATGAACTCTGGATCCTGGTACAAACTGAATAGGGTAGAAATTGAATAGCACCAGCTTGCTGACACAAACTGGGCACAGGGAGTCTCTGGCGTGGAACTTGAACCCACAACCTTCTGACTCAGAGACAAGAGTGCTGCCCACTGAGCCACGGCCGACAACAGTAGCAGCTTTCGTGAGATCAGCCTTACATTGTCGATACAGTGCCAGGATTTCTCCACTAACATAGCATGATAGAAGAATTCTTGATAACTATACAGAAATGTGTAGAACCAGGAAAAAGACTATTCCGTTCATCCATCTTTGTTACATCACTGTCCAACTATTCTGACGATGAGACCAGCGAGTTTGAATGACAGGCATCTCTGGGACCCAAGGTCCCAATCCTTTGGCCCGGATCCAAGTTCTCTACTCCTTGATTTTGCTTTTTATAAACTGGCCTTGAGCTGCTCTGCAGCCAGGAATAGACTGATCTGCAGACTTTGCTGCAAGGCAGCCATGGTGTTGACTGGAACTTGTCTGTTACAACAGGACCTCTTTGCTGATGTAAGCAAACACTGCCTTGAGGAAGAATTGTGTGGCAACCATATTGAGGAGAAAGAAGAATCAGTCATTGTTTCGTTACAATGAAAATCACGCCCAAGAATCCAGTGATGTATTGTGCTAAGAATTGTGTTGTAGCCTAAACATCCACCACCGGCGCACCGTGGCTGCAGTGTGTACTATCTACAGGATGCACTGCAGCAACTCGCCAAGGCTTCTTCAGCAGCACCTCCCAAACCCGCGACTTCCACCACCTAGGCTGAATCAGGCCATGCAGAACTATTAGCCTCACCATCAACCCTGAGCTGAGTTTCACACCCCGCATTCTATCCATCACCAAGACGGCCTATAGAATGAAAGGTGATCTCAATAAAACATTCAGGGGCAGAAATTCGGTATCGCCCCGTTTGGGGCGCAATTATCGGCCGGGCGCAAAGTTTAGCGCCTGCCGCTAATTATCGCCTCCGACTGCAAACTTGGCTTCTATCGCCCCTGGAGGTGATTGGAGCGCTAAATCAGGCGCTACACACCTCTCTTAAGGCGCTAACGCCGAGGAGCGAGGCGCTACCTTAGAGCGCTGGTGAAGCTCATGTGATGTCAGTCAGCAATGGAACACAGACACACTGGCGCCGGCCAGTTCTTAAAGGGGAGGGTCGATCTTGCTCTCCATCCACACCCTCCTCATTGCAGCCTTGAATCTCGGCCTGGAGAGACCTCTACATCAATTCTGCTGGAAAGAACAATGGAGAGGCCCAGGGAAAGAGCTCAGAGTGCAGCCCCCACAGTCTCTTCTAAATCGATGCAAGGAAGGTCAAATCAAAATGAACCTGCAAAGTGCTGCTTAGTACCAAAACTCCTTCGCACAGCGTTGAATCTCTCCAGAAGTCTCTCTCTCTCTCAGAATGCGTGGTGCAAAACTGTCGCCAACAAAAAAAGGCAGGAAGCGGTCGCCTTTAAATAGCGCTCCCCCAGTCCCTTCCTGACTGCAAAACGTTCCCCTCAACCTGTCGTTGCTAGCGGCAGGCGGTAAGGCAGGGGGCGCCACTCAAATCCGGTCCGGGGCGCTACTGGGGCTTTGCACGCTCGACTGACGTCATGATCTGCGGGCACAGGTAGTGTTTAGCGCTGCCGCAAAATGTCTGCTCAATTTCGCGAGCGGCGCAAACCATTCGCCTGGGCGCTAGTTGCTTTGCTCCCCATTAGCACCCTCTTAGGGCGCTAACGGGAGGCTCAAAGCAACTGAATTTTTCCCCCATAAGATTCTGAGAGGGATTGACAGTGTAAATGCTGAGAGGCTGTTTCCCTGGCTGGAGAGTCTAGAACTAGGGGTCACAGTCAGGATAAGGGGTCGGCCATTTAGAATTGAGATGAGGAGGAATTTCTTCACTCAGAGGGTTGTGAATCTTTGGAATTCTCTACCCCAGAGGGCTGTGGATGCTCAGTCGTTGGAGTATATTCAAGATTGAGATTGCTAGATTATTGAACTCTAAGGGAATGAAAGGATATGGAGATCGGGTGGGAAAGTGGATTTGAGGTTGACGATCAGCCATGATCTTATTGAATGGCGGAGCAGGCGCGAGGGGCCATATGCCCTACTCCTGCTCCTAATTCTTATGATCTTAAGACTGCTTACTTCCACCTCCATAATGTCACCTTCCTACACCACTATCGTCCACCCTCACACCCTTCCATAAACTCCGACTTGTCCACAGCTCCGCCACCTGTGTCCTGACCTGCACAGAATTCGCTTGTCCATCACCCTCTCCTTTCTCCATTCTCCCAGTTTATTGAATTTCAACTGCGCACCATTATCTTCAAATTACTCTCTGGCCTCGCCCCACTTTACCTTTTTAATCTCCTCCCACATCCGTTGACACTGACCTTTCTCCTCTAATGCAGTTGCCCCAGCATTGGTCCAATCCATTGGCCCTACCAATGCTGGCAGAGCCTTCAGCAACCTTGGTCCTGGAGAAGGTCGTGGGTTCAAGTCCCACTCCAGCGACTTGAGCACAAAAATCTAGGTCGACACTCCAGTGCAGTGCTGAGGGAGTGCTGCACTGTCGGAGGTGCCGTCTTTCAGATGAGACGTTAAACCGAGGCCCTGTCTGCTCTCTCAGGTGGATGTAAGAGATCCCACGGCACTATTTCGAAGAAGAGCAGAGGAGTGCTCCCCGGTGTCCTGGGGCCAATATTTACTCCTCAACCAGAATCACTAAAAACAGATTATCTGGTTATTATCACATTGCGAACATAAGAAATAGGAGCAGGAGTCGGCCATTCGGCCCCTCGAGCCTGCTCCGCCATTCAATATGATCATGGCTGATCTGATCTTTGCCTCAACTCCACATTTCTGCCTGTTCCCCATAACCCTAGACTCCCCTGTAGTTCAAAAATTTGTCTATCGCAGCCTTGAATATATTCAATGACTCAGCCTCCACAGCTCTCTGGGGAAGAGAATTCCAAAGATTCACGACCCTCTGAGAGAAGAAATTCCTCCTCATCTCCATCTTAAATGGGAGACCCCTTATTCTGAAATTACACCCCCTAGTTCTAGATTCCCCCACTAGGGGAAACATCCTCTCAGCATCTACCCTGTCAAGCCCCCTCAGAATCTTATATGCTTCAATAAGATCGCCTCTCATTCTTCTAAACTCCAGTGAGTACAGGCCCAACCTGCTCAACCTTTCTTCATAAGACAACCCCTTCATCTCTGGAATCAACCTAGTGAACCTTCTCTGAACTGCCTCCAATGCAAGTATATCCCTCCTTAAATAAGGAGACCAAAATTGTATGCAGTACTCCAGGTGTGGTCTCACCAACGCCCTGTACAGTTGTAGCAGGACTTCCTTACTTTTATACTCCATCCCCCTTGCAATAAAGGCCAACATTCCATTTGCCTTCCTAATTACTTGCTGTACCTGCATGCTAACTTTTTGTGTTTCATGTACGAGGACACCCAGATCCCTCTGTACCGCAGCATTCTGTAGTCTCTCTCCATTTAAATAATATTTTGCTTTACTATTCTTCCTACCAAAGTGGATAACCTCACATTTTCCCACATTATACTCCATCTGCCAAATGTTTGCCCACTCACTTAATCTATCTATATCCCTTTGCAGATTCTTTGGCCGTGATTTTGCCAGCGGAGGCGGGATCGCGGTGGGAGAGGTGGTTGCCGGGTCCTGGTCCTGCTCCCAGCTCCAGCCCGCTCTCTCCAAGTGAGTTAACGTAGATTGGGCTTGTTAAGCCCGCCCTGCGTGTTTTCTGGCCAATTAAACGGAAGCGCGTTTGATGACATCATTTGATGACGCGTCATCAGCCGGTTTCCTTAAAGGGACCATGTCCACATTCATTTTGACAGTTGTGCTGTCAGTGTTCTGCAGCATTGAGGTGCTACAAAGGTGGACGGCTGCACCGAGGCTCTCGCATGACTCCCTACATATGCTTATGGAGGGAGTCACAGCACGCAGGGAGGTTCTCTTCCCTTCCCATGGGCGGAAGAGACCTCCCCAGGACACCAACGCAGCCTGGTTGCACATTGCACAGGAGGGCAAAAGCAGGGATGTCGTCAGGAGGACCAGGCTTTCAATGATCTGAGCAGATTACGAAACGTTACTGTCAAGCCACACTCAACCTCATCCTGCTGTGCCACTCATCACATCCCCATCACTCTGCCTTCCCTACCCTATTCCTGCACATCTTTACTCACACCAACTTACCGTGCACCTCCACCCATCCCTCTCTATCTACATTGTCACTTCCCCATCTCACTAGCCACCCCTCACACTCACCCTCATCCTACTGCAAGCATACCAACTAACAACACATAAGGGTAGGCACTTGGGTGGTTTAGCCAATGTTCATGTGAAGTTTCTGTTAATGTCTTGTCAAACATTGAAATCTATATTTTCAACACTTTACCTGTGCTCACCTTTAGAACTGTCTCAGTGAATTTCAGTGAATGTTGAGACATAACTCCCCCCGCCCCTTTTGATGAATGTAAAAAGAATGGCTTGGACATTGTAGGGATGCTTCACGGTGTTGGTGTGAGGTGGTATCAACCTGACGCATCATGTGGCACCCAGGGTATACAGCGTTAAGTGAAGTAAATCTGGCCATGGTGATGCCATCGCTGGCCTCCCAGGCAGCAATGTTGTCGGGTGACTGTCTGTGTGGAGTTTGCACATTCTCCCCGTGTCTGCGTGGGTTTCCTCCGGGTGCTCCGGTTTCCTCCCACAGTCCAAAAATGTGCAGGTTAGGTTGATTTGGCTTTGATAAATTGACCCTTAGTGTTAGGGGGGGATTAAATATGTGGGGATAGGATGGGATATGTTAGGGGGAATTAAATACGTGGGGTTACGGGGGTAGGGTGGGATATGTGTACTGTGGGGATTAAAGCAGGGACAGGGTACTGGATTTGGATGATCAGCCATGATCGTATTGAATGGTGGAGCAGGCTCGACGGGCCGAATGGCCTACTCCTGCTCCTAGATTCTATGTTTCTATGTTTCTATGTTTCTATGTGCTGATGGCCTGTGTCCTGTGCAGCATCAGGTGATTGCGGAGAAGGTTGGTATTGTTGTTGGTGATGTTGGTGTTGAGGCTGATCGTGGAGGGATTCAGAGGACAAGGTGAGATTTTTGCTCGAATAGATGGCAGCTGAAGTTGAGACGACAGAATCGATCTGTCAGTCGTGAGAGAGCTTGCTCCAAGGAGGTGACAGTGGATAGAGGGTTTACTCCAAACACTTCCAAACTGCATAAAGCTCAAAAGTGTCTTTCAAGTCCTGAAGGCTCAAGCTTCTGACATTGGAAAGTGAACAGCTGTCAAATGGTAGCTCTCAGACCACTTTTGCAGCTGTCACCTATTCACAGCAATGGGGAGAGATAGAGAACCCGACATACTTACCTGACATGATCTCCGAACAATGAGAACCCTGTTAAAAAAGTGGTAAAATATAAAAAGGCTGGCAAAATAGTAGTTAACAAGCACTTAACAAGCATTTAACTATGTTAAATGCTTAGTGTCAGGTCTGTTCTGAAATCGCAGACCCAACACTTTGGAAATTTACATGGAGGCTGGTTCGGAGCGGGTTCCCAACCCACTGTCAATCATTTCGATTTTAACAGCGGACCCGCCTCCAAACCCGCACTCTGAGTGCCGGCAAAATCGTGGCCTTTGTGTCCTCCTCACAACTTGCCTTCCCACCTATCTTTGTATCGTCAGCAAATTTGGCTACATTACACTCGATTCCTTCATCCAAGTCATTAATATAGATTGTAAATAGTTGAGGCCCCAGCACTGATCCCTGTGGCACTCCACTAGTTACAGTTTGCCAACCTGATAATGACCCATTTATCCCGACTCTCTGTTTTCTGTTAGTTAGTCAATCCTCTATCCACGCTAATATACTACCCCGAACACCATGAGCTCTTATCTTGTGCAGGAACCTTTCATGTGTCACCTTATCGAATGCCTTTTGGAAATCCAAATACACTACATCTACTGGTTCCCCTTTATCCACCCTGCTCATTATATCCTCAAAGAACTCGAATAAATTTGTCAAACATGATTTCCCCTTCATAAAACCATGTTGACTCTGCTTGATTGTATTATGACAGGATCGGACAAAGTCAACATGGATTTACAAAAGGTAAATCATGCTTGACTAATCTGCTGGAATTTTTTGAGGATGTAACTGGTAGAATAGATAAGGGAGAACCAGTGGATGTGGTGTATTTGGACTTTCAGAAGGCTTTCGATAAGGTCCCACATAAGAGATTAGCGTGCAAAGTTAAAGCACATGGGATTGGGGGTAAGGTACTGACTTGGATAGAGAACTGGTTAGCAGACAGGAAGCAAAGAGTTGGAATAAACGGGTCCTTTTCCGAGTGGCAGGCAGTGACTAGTGGGGTACCGCAGGGATCGGTGCTAGGACCCCAGTTATTCACAATATATATTAATGATCTAGACGAGGGAACTAGATGTAATATCTCCAAGTTTGCAGATGACACAAAGCTGGGTGGGAGTGTGTGCTGTGAGGAGGATGCAGAGAAACTCCAGTATGATTTGGACAGGTTGGGTGATTGGGCAGATGCATTGCAGATGCAGTATAATGTGGATAAATGCGAGGTTATCCACTTTGGTGGCAAAAACAGGAAGGCAAATTATTATCTGAATGGCAATGGATTGGGAAAAGGGGAAGTGCAACGAGACCTGGGTGTCCTTGTGCACCAGTCGCTGAAGGTAAGCATGCAGGTGCAGCAGGCGGTTAAGAAGGCAAATGGTATGTTGGCCTTCATAGCGAGAGGATTCGAGTACAGGAGCAAGGATGTCTTGCTGCAGTTGTACAGGGCCTTGGTGAGACCACACCTTGAGTATAGTGTGCAGTTTTGGTTGCCTTATCTGAGGAAGGATGTTCTTGCCATGGAGGGAGTGCAGCGAAGATTCACCAGACTGATACCTGGGATGGCAGGAATGACGTATGAAGAGAGATTGGGTTGATTGGGCTTGTATTCGCTAGAGTTTAGAAGAATGAGAGGGGATCTCGGTGAAACCTATAAAATTCTAACAGGACTAGACAGACTAGATGCAGGAAGGATGTTCCCGATGGCGGGGGAGTCCAGAACCAGAGGTCACAGTCTAAGGATAAGGGGTAAGCCATTTAGAACTGAGATGAGGAGGAATTTCTTCACCCAGAGAGTGGTGAACCTATGGAATTCTCTACCACAGAAGGCAGTTGAGGCTAATTCATTAAATATATTCAAGAAGGAGTTAGATATATTTCTTCAGGCTAAAGGGATCAAGGGAAATGGGGAGAAAGCAGGGACAGGGTACTGAATTTGGATGATCAGCCATGATCTCATTGAATGGCGGAGCAGGCTCGAGGGGCCGAATGGCCTACTCCTGCTCCTATCTTCTAGGTTTCCATGTTTCTATGATTTTCTAAATGTCCTGCTATTACTTCCTCAATAATGGATTCCAGCATTTTCCCAATGACAGAAGTTAGGCTAACTGACCTATAGTTTCCTGCTTTCTGTCTCCCTCCTTTCTTGAATAGGAGAGTTACATATGCGGTTTTCCAATCCACTGGGACCTTTCCAGACTCTAGGGAATTTTGGAAGTTTACAACCAATGCATCCACTATCTCTGCAGCCACTTCTTTTAAAACCCTAGGATGCAGGCCATCAGGTCCAGGGGACTTGTCAGCCTTTAGTCCCATTAGTTTGCCTAGTACTTTTTCTCTAGTGATAGTGATTGTTTTAAGGTCCTCCCTTTTTCCCCTTGATTTTCCATTATTATTGGGATGCTTTTAGTGTCTTCTACCATGAAGACAGATACAAAATGTTTGTTCAAAGTCTCTGCCATTTCCTTGTTTCCCATTATTAATTCCCCAGTCTCATCCTCTAAGGGACCAACATTTACTTTAGCTACTCTCTTCCTTTTTATATACTTGTAGAATCTCTTACTGTCGATTTCTTGCTAGTTTACTCTCATAATCAATTATCTCCTTTATTATTTTTTTAGTCATCCTTTGCAAGTTTCTAAAAATTTCCCAATCTTCTGGCCTACCACTAATCTTCGCAACATTGTATGCCTTTTCTTTCAATTTGATACCCTCCTTAACTTCCTTAGTTAGCCACGGATGGTTTATCCTTCTCGTAGAGTCTTTCTTTCTCACTGGAATATATCTTTGTTGAGAGTTATGAAATATCTCCTTAAAAGTCTGCCATTGCTTATCTGCCATCTTACCTTTTAATATATTTTCCCAGTCCACTTTAGCCAACTCTGTCTGCATAACCTTGTAATTGCCTTTATTTAAGTTTAAGACACTAGTTTCAGACCCAAGTTTCTCACCCTCAAACTGAATGTGAAATTCTATCATGTTATGATCACTCTTCCCTAGAGGATCCTTTACTATGAGATCATTAATTAACCCTGTCTCATTACACATTACCAGATCTAAAATAGTCTGCTCCCTTGTTGGTTCCACAACGTATTGTTCTAAGAAACCGTCCCGAATATACTCTATGAACTCATCCTCAAGGCTACTGTTGTCAATTTGATTTTCCAATCTATCTGAAGATTAAAATCGCGCACGATTATTGCAGTACCTTTCTTACAAGCCCCCATTATTTCTTGATTTATACTCTGTCCTACAGTGTAGCTACTGTTAGGGGGCCTATAGACTACTCCCACCAGTGACTTCTTTCCCTTATTATTTCTTATCTCCACCCAAACTGATTCTACATCTTGATCTTCTGAGCCAAGATCATTTCTCACTACTGCACTGATCTCATCCTTTATTAACAGAGCTACCCCACTTCCTTTTCCTTTCTGCCTATCCTTCCGAAATGTCAAATACCCCATAATATTTAGTTCCCAGCCTTGGTCACCTGTAATGGCTATCAGATCATACCCATTTATTTCTATTTGTGCCGTCAATTAATCTATCTTGTTATGAATGCTGCGTACATTCAGATAAAGAACCTTTTATTTTGTCCATTTTCCCCTACTCTGACCCTAGTTGCAGGTGCACTCTTATGCTTGTACGCTCTGTCCCTTCCTGTCACACTATGACTATCATTACCCCTATCGCTACCCTGCACTGTTGCCTTGTCCTTTCTCTTTAACTTTCTAAGTTTCCCCTCACCTGAACCCACTTTTTAGTTTAAAGCCCTATCTACAGACCTAGTTATTCAATTCGCCAGGACACTGGTCCCAGCATGGTTCAAGTGAAGCCCGTCCCAACTTAACAGCTCCCTCTTTCCCCAGTACTGGTGCCAGTGCCCCATGAATCGAAACCCATTTCTCCCACACCAATCTTTGAGCCACACATTCAACTCTGATCTTATTGACCTTATGCCAATTTGCTCGTGGCTCAGGTAGTAATCCAGAGATTATTACCTTTGTGGTTCTGCTTTTTAATTTAGCCCCTAGCTGCCCATACTCCCTCAGCAGAACCTCTTTCTTAGTCCTACCGATGTCATTGGTACCTACATGGACCACAAAAACTGGATCCTTCCCCTCCCACTCCAAGTTCCTCTCCAGCCCCGAGGAGATGTCCTTAACCCTGGCACCGGGCAGGCAACACAGCCTTCGAGACTCACGCTCTCAGCTGCAGAGAACAGTATCTATCCCCCTAACTGTACTGTCCCCTACCACAACTACATTCCTTTTTGCGCCCCCAACTTGAATGGCCCCCTGAACCACAGTGCTGTGGTCAGTTTGCTCATCCTTCCTGCAGTCCCTGCTCTCGTCCACACAGGCTGCAAGAACCTTGTACCTGTTGGACAAGTGCAAGGGCTGAAGCTCCTCCAATGCTACCTTCTGGATCCCCATACCTGCCTCACTCGTAGTCACACCCTCCTGTCCCTGACCATGGACCAAATCTGAAGAATTTAACCTAAGCGGTGTGACTGCCTCCTGGAATAAAGTGTCCAGGTAACTTTCTCCCTCCCTGATGAATCGCAGTATCTGAAGCTTGGACTCCAGCTCATCAACCCTGAGCCGAAGTTCCTCGAGCAGCAGACACTTACTGCAGATGTGGTTGCTGTGGATCAGACTGGGGTCCACCAGCTCCCACATGCTTCAGCTGCATCACATCACCTGCCCTGCCATCTCTATTGTATTTTATTTAACTAATTAGGTTTTCAAGATTTAAAATACTCAATTGTCTATTAATAATTTTTAATCTAGGAAATACCTTGTTTAATTTATTAAATTCAGTCATATGCTTTAGATCTTTACTGTAACTTAGCCCACAGTCCTAATTTAACCCTAGTTGTTTACATTTTTTTATGTATCAAGCAGCACCTCTTACCCCCACCTCACCGAATTCCCTCACTCACCAAATTCCTGAGTTTAGTACTCTGTAGAAGCAGTACTCTGTAGAAATGGACTCCGTGCTACTTACCTTGCTGTTTGTGGGAGCTTGCTGTGTACAAATTGGCTGTTGCGTTTCCTAAATTACAACAGTGACTACACTTCAAAAGTACTTCATTGGCTGTAAAACGCTTTGGGTCGTCCGGTGGTTGTGAAAGGCGCTATAGAAATGCAAGTCTTTCTTTTTCTTTTTACTCTCGGGAACTCCCTGTACCACTTTACCTCTTTACTTCTTTCTCCACTTTTAAAAGCCTTCTTAAGGTCCCTCTATTTTGAACAAGCTTTCAGTTACCTCTCCTAACTCTCCCACCATGGCTTGGTGACTGTTCCTTTATATTTCAACCCCTCTGTAAAGCACCTTGGGAAGTTTTTCTCATTAATATAAATGCACATTGTTGTTGCTTCAATCACTGAGGTACAGGACCTGAATGTGAAATTCTGCGCATTATTACCGTTATCCTTAGCACTCTGCTCCGTGCTCATGCTGTGTATGTACACCTTCCTGATTCAACCACCAAACTCACCACATCTAACAGAAGACACGGAGTGCAGTGAAAATAAGACTGGCTCTACAATAGGCGGTTAATCCACTTAACCAGGTTACCAGCCAGGCAGTGAAGTTCAAAATTACCCCTCGAGTTTCAGTTGCAGAACTCAATATATAGCAAAAAAAGCTTGTGGGTATGTTGTAGATCAGCCGTGGCTCTCACTCTCACCTCTGAGTGGGAAGGTCGTGGGTTCTTCTCACTCCAGAGACTTGAGCGCAAAATCTAGGCTGACGCTCTCAGGGCAGTACTGAGGGAGCGCCGCACTGTCGGAGGGGCTGTGCTGAGGCAATGCCGCACTGTCAGAGGGGCAGTACTAAGGGTGCGCCGCACTGTCGGAGGGGCAGTACTGAGGGGGAACTGCACTGTCGGAGGGTCAGTACTGAGGGAGTTCAGCACCGTCAGAAGGGCAGTACTGAGGGAGCGCTGCACTGTCGGAGGGGCAGTACTGAGGGAGGGCCGCACTGTCGGAGGGGCAGTACTGAGGGAGTGCCGCACTGTCGGAGGGGCAGTACTGAGGGAGCACCGCACTGTCGGATGGGCAGTACTGAGGGAGAGCCGCACTGTCGGAGGGGCAGTACTGAGGGAGTGCCGCACTGTCGGAGGGGCAGTACTGAGGGAGCACCGCACTGTCGGAGGGGCAGTACTGAGGGAGCACCGCACTGTCGGAAGGGCAGTATTGAGGGAGTGCCGCACTGTCGGAGGGGCAGTACTGAGGGAGCGCCGCACTGTCGGAGGGGCAGTGCTGACGGAGCGCCGCACTGTCAGAGGGGCAGTACTGAGGGAGCGCCGCACTGTCGGAGGGGCAGTACTGAGGGGGCGCCGCACTATCGGAGGGGCAGTACTGAGGGAGCGCCGCACTGTCGGAGGGTCAGTACTGAGGGTGCGCCGCACTGTCGGAGGGGCAGTACTGCGGGAGCGCCGCACTGTCGGAGGGGCAGTACTGAGGGAGTGCCGCACATAGAAGGGGCAGTACTGAGGGAGTGCTGCACTGTCGGAGGGGCAGTACTGAGGGAGTGCCGCACTGTCGGAGGGTCAGTACTGAGGGAGCGCCGCATTGACGGAGGGGCAGTACTGAGGGAGCGCCGCACTGTCGGAGGGTTAGTACTGAGGGAGCGCCGCACTGTCGGAGGGTCAGTACTGAGGGAGCGCCGCACTGTCGGAGGGGCAGTACTGCGGGAGCGCCGCACTGTTGGAGGGTCAGTATTGAGGGAGCGCCGCACTGTCGGAGGGTCAGTACTGAGGGAGCGCCGCACTGTCGGAGGGTCAGTACCGAGGGAGCGCCGCACTGTCAGAGGGGCAGTACTGAGGGAGCGCTGCACTGTCGGAGGGTCAGTACTGAGGTAGCGCCGCACTGTCGGAGGGGCAGTGCTGAGGGAGCGCTGCACTGTCGGAAGGACAGTGCTGAGGGAGTGCTGCACTATTGGAAGGGCAGTACTGAGGGAGCGCCGCACTGTCGGAGGGACAGTGCTGAGGGAGCGCTGCACTGTCGGAAGGACAGTGCTGAGGGAGTGCTGCACTATTGGAAGGGCAGTACTGAGGGAGCGCCGCACTGTCGGAGGGACAGTGCTGAGGGAGCGCTGCACTGTCGGAGGGGCAGTACTGAGGGAGTGCTGCACTGTCGGAGGGGCAGTACTGAGGCAGCGCTGCACTGTCGGAGGGGCAGTACTGAGTGAGTGCCACACTGTCGGAGGGGCAGTACTGAGGGAGAACTGCACTGTCGGAGGGGCAGTACTGAGGGAGAACTGCACTGTCGGAGGGGCAGCACTGAGGGAGTGCTGCACTGTCGGAGGGGCAGTACTGAGGGAGAACTGCACTGTCAGAGGGGCAGTACTGAGGGAGTTCAGCACCGTCAGAAGGGCAGTACTAAGGGTGTGCTGCACTGTTGGAGGGCCAGTACTGAGGGAGCGCTGCACTGTCGGAGGGGCAGTACTGAGGGAGCGCCGCACTGTCGTAGGGGCAGTACTGAGGGAGCACCGCACTGTCGGAGGGGCAGTACTGAGGGAGCGCCACACTGTCGGATGGGCAGTACTGAGGGAGTGCTGCACTGTCGGAGGGTCAGTACTGAGGGAGCGCCGCACTGTTGGAGGGGCAGTACTGAGGGAGCGCCGCACTGTCGGAGAGGCAGTACTGAGGGAGCGCCACACTGTCGGATGGGCAGTACTGTGGGAGTGCTGCACTGTCGGAGGGTCAGTACTGAGGGAGCGCCGCACTGTCGGAGGGGCAGTACTGAGGGAGCGCTGGACTGTTGGAGGTGCCATCTTCCACATGAGACATTAAAGCAAGGACTTGTCAGCCCTCTAAGGCAGACGTAAACGATCCCACATACTATTTTGAAGAAGAGCAGGGGAGTTATCCCCAGTGTCCTGGGGCCAATATTTATCCCTCAACCAACATCACTAAAACAGATGATCTGGTCATCATCACATTGCTGTGTGTGGGAGTTTGCTGTGTGCAAATTGGCTGCCACGGTTCCCACATTACAACAGTAACTACACTTCATAAAGTGCTTCATTGGCTGTAAAGCGCTTTGGCACGTCCTGAGGTCGTGAAAGGCGCTATAGAAATGCAAGTCTTTCTTTCCTGTTAGAACTAAAGGCTTCTGAATTAATACCTATCGATCAAATCAAGTTCAAAGACAGGGTGGCAGGAGATGCATGCCATTTTAATGAGCAATTTGGCATTGCATTGTCTGTATTACCCTTTTGAACCTCTCACAGAGCATGCATCCTTTGATAGTTCAACCATTTAGGACGCAGCGCACTCATCCGTAAGCTTGCATTCCTTGATGCTAGCCAGCAATCAAAACCCATTGCTCATGTCTGAGAGGCGTGAGTTGAAATCTACAAATAAAAATACCCATTGTCCTTCAAAAGGAGCAATAATTTGATTGGCCCCCGAGGACACAACTTCTGCATTCTAGCTGAGGCACAGATCACAAGGCGGCTGCATTTAAATTTCCATTTTGAAATTCAGGAAGAATTCTAGCTATTTCCAAAACAGCTTGCCCACCAAAAAATCTACAGTTATGTAAAAAAAATATATAATGCAGAAATCATACAAAACATCACACTGGCCACTGGTAGTTTAAAAAAAAAACCCGATGCAGATGCGAAGGTTACAAGTTCAGTCACATAAAGAGTGTTTGATATTGGAGGTGCAGGAGAAAGTAATCCATGTTTTGACAGAAAAAAAGGACAATTTGTCGAGATATCATTGTAAGAAATACAAGGGGAGCTTGTTTACTTTATCTTGTCCCAGACTATTGAATTGTTTTTTTATCATTACAAGGCTGTAACATGATCAAGAAGGTTTGTGCACAACATATAGGACGCAGTGAACAAATGGTTGGCTCAGAGTGAGGGAGGCAGCCTTTGTCAGCCCTCTTAGAATTAACCCTAACTTTTGACCAACAATTCTACAGTCACCAGAACCTTGTGCTTGTGGTACAACCTATGATCAGGGCTACTGATTTAATAATCAGTATTATTAATGTCTTAATTACTCAAATTCTGTCTGGGGACTCCCCCCCGCCCCCCCGCCCCCCGCCACCCCGCCCCCCGCTTTCTGGAGGACAGGTTTGCATAGACTAAGCCTGTATTCCCCCAATCTAGGAGATTAAGGGGTGATCTAATTGAAGATGATTAATGGATTTGATGGGGTAGATAGCGATAAACTATTTCCTCCACTGGGAGAGTTCAGAACAAGGGGGCATAATCTTAAAATTAGAGCCAGGCCCTTCAGGGGTGATGTCAGGAAGCACTTCTTCACACTAAGGGTGGTGGAAATCTGGAACACTCTCCCCCCAAAAAGCTGTGAATGCCGGGGGACAATTGAAAATCTCAAAAGTCACACACCATCCTGACTTGGAAATATATCGGCCGTTCCTTCATCGTCGCTGGGTCAAACTCCTGGAACTCCCTCCCCAACAGCACTGTGGGAGCACCATCACCACACGGACTGCAGCGGTTCAAGAAGGCGGCTCACCACCACCTTCTCAAGGGGCAATTAGGGATGGGCAATAAATGCCGGCCTTGGCAGCGACGCCCACATCCCGTGAATGAATAAAAAAAAAGAAATCCCAGCCGCCGATAATACAGCGGTTCCCTTCTGAACTTGGGAAGCGGGGAATCCAACATCAAAAGTTCCCCCATCCCCCGTCCCCCCCCCACCCCCTCAACCGGTGTTATTGACCTTTTAAGGGGCATGCAGAGGTCCTGCTTCCTTACAGGACTGACTGAAAGCTCTTGGAGTCGGTTAGGGAACCGCTCCATCTGGGTCCCTGCCAGTATGTGCCGCCCGACTCCATCTGAGTTACAGCAGGAGTCCAGCGGAATTCCCAAGAAAAATCCGGGGCCTAGAGCTCAGGCTACGATCCCACTCCCTGCCTGGTCACTATCCGACCTTCTGTTCAGTTTGAGGAGCATTAGCAAAAGACAGCAACCCAAGTTAAATACATGCCCTCGCCTAGTGAAAGCTTTCCAGCAGATCCTATAAGTTAACGCACAGCCTGAGGATTAAGAATAGATCCCAGGCTTCGATGGTTTAAGTAAATCCTACGAATGAAGCTTTAAAGTAGGCCTTAGGAGTTCCAATGGATCCCATCAGCCACACGACAGCCCAATAATAGTGTGAAAGAAAAGAAAGAAAGAAAGATTTGCATTTCTATAGCGCCTTTCACAGCCACCGGACGTCTCAAAGTGCTTTACAACCAATGAAGTACTTTTGAAGTGTAGTCACTGTTGTAATGTAGGAAACGTGGCGGCTAATTTGCGCACAGCAAGATCCCACAAACAGCAATGTGACAATGACCAGATAATCTGTTTTAGTGATGTTGATCGAGGGATAAATATTGGTCAGGACACCGGGGAGAACTCCCCTGCTCTTCTTCAAATAGTGCCGTGGGATCTTTTACAACCACCCGAGAGGGCAGATGGGGCCTGGGTATAACGTCTCATCCGAAAGACGGCACCTCCGACAGTGCAGCACTCCCTCAGCACTGCACTGGCGTGTCAGCCTAGATTTTTGTGCTCAAGTCTCTGGAGTGGGACTTGAACCGGTTAAGGAGCTGGTATCATGACAGCAGTGACAGAGTTAAAAATCTGCAGAAACTCCGTGTGACCTGGGAATTCCATAGCAGATAAGACTTTTGTCTCAGTGCTTAAGAAACTCTAAACTTTTCTTCTTGATGTTAGGCCCTGTTACAAATTTATATCATGCTTCGCTGCTTCAATCAGAATCCAGCAGGTGAGCGAAAATGTATTAGAGCTCTCTGCTAATGGCAAGGGAAACAAGGAACCCATTCATAAATCCCAGAGAGCGGCAAAATGCCTTTAATTAACAACATTCTCCTTAAATTACATGGCAATTCCCAATTGGCTTTTCCGAGCATCCTGATGAGGATGATGTATTTATTCTTTGTTGGTGCAGGTTGTCTAGACTGAAATTGCAGTCGTTGGGAAAAAAAAAATCAAATTAGGCAAATGGTTAAATGGTTGCTGGAATGATTGATGTACAGTAATATGTTTCAGCAAGGATCAACCGAGGATATAGAGCACTGCGACAGCAATGATGCGGTTCAGCTGGTGAATTCAGGGAGGCATTGTACCTTAGACGTCTTCACCCGTGTTGCATACCTAGATGTGATTTTTGCTTGAGAGGCTGCTGTTATAGATGCGTTTAAGGGGAAGCTAGATAAACACGAGGGAGAAAGGAATAGAAGGATATGCTGATAGGGTTAGAGGAAGAGGGGTGGGAGGAGGCTCATGTGGAGCAGAAACACCGGAATGGACCTGCTGAAAGAAAGAAAGTCCTGCATTTATATAGCCTCAGGACGTCCCAAAGCGCTTTACAGCCAATGAAGTACTTTTGTGAAGTGCAGTCACTGTTGTAATGTAGGAAGCGCGGCAACCAATTTGCGCACAGCAAGCTCCCACAAACAGCAATGTGATAATGACCAGATAATCTGTTTCAGTGATGTTGGTTGAGGGATAAATATTGGCCAGGACACCAGGGAGAACTCCCCTGCTCTTCTTCGAAATAGTGGCCGTGGGATCTTTTACGTCCACCTGAGAGGGAAGACGGGGCCTCGGTTTAACGTCTCATCTTTACTACAGACTGCACTCTGTGAAACTGCCTGCCCAGGTGGGAGACGGAGCCTTCAATGCCACTGTTGCCAGGTGTGTCTGTTAGCAGGGTGTCACAGGCTGACCTTACCACTGGAGGCACCATCCACTAAATGGGCCGTGACTCTGCTGCACTTGGGATGATAGAATCAGAGAATCTTACAGCACCGAAGGAGGCCATTCGGCCCATCGTGCCTGTGCAGGCTCTTTGAACGAGCTCTCCAATGAGTCCCATAGCTCTTTCCCCATAGCCCTGAAAATGTCTCCTTTTCAAGTATTTATCCAATTATTGAATCTGCTTCCACCTTCCCTTTCAGGCAGCGCATTCCAGATCACAACAACTCGCGGCTTAAAAAAAAGAATTCTCCTCCTCTCCCCCTCTGGTTCTTTGGTCAGATTCTGTTGGAGTATTGCTTGACTGGAATCTGCTGGACCCAGTCTCGGCGCGGCGGATCCTGCACTCTGCTGTTAACGTCGCACAGACAAAGACAGTAAGCTGCTCAGGGCTAAATATAGCCTCACCAGGGGCAGTGCGTCTGCAACCCGTGGAAATATCTACGAAGCAGAAAGGGTTAAAAACATTAGTTATTTTAAGAGGTTTAAAAATGCGGATCAGTCTTTCCTGATTTCATTCCTTCTCTCGCTCTCTCTCCCATCCCTTTTTCCTCGACAATAAATGCATTGGGATTATTTTTTTTTTGCTTTTTAATTCAAATGTCCAATTGTTGCGAATTCCACAGGCTTTTATGGTGTCTGTATTAATGTAACTAGTCACTCATGAAAAGAATTTTGTCGTTGAATAGACTCGGAGTCCGGATCTCCAGTCAGCCAGTTTGATAATACGGGACTTGAATTTAAGTTGATTTAGATAGAACCAGTTTGTCTGGAAAAAGGATTAGCAGATTAAGAGGCTCCGTGTTATATTTTTTTATATGTAATGCAGTGTTACATTTCATAACTAGAAAGGGATTAATTAAAATGTTAATAGACGGGCAGCAGAGGAGAACAAGGTTTCCAATGGCAACGTTTGCGGCCCTCACCACACACACATCAAACATTCCCATGGCTGTCATTACTGGATGTGCAGTCGCCTCCTCTCCCTGGATCTCCTGCAGTCAAACCTCTTCAACAGAGCTAAGCACTTCCTGTCGGATTAATTCTCCGCGCTACACTGCCTTTAATGGTGTGACTGTAGCACAATTTAAAAAAAACGTTTTCCCCCCCCCTAAGAGGCAGTCAGTTTTTGATCCATTGTCCGCTGCTTTCACAGGAGCATAGGAACAGGAGGAGGCCATTCAGCCCCTCGAGCCTGTTCCGCCATTCAATGAGATTATGGCAAATCTGCGAACTAACTCCATCTACCCGCCTTTGGCCCATATCCCTTAATACCTTTGGTTAACAAAAATCTATCAATCTCAGATTTATAATTAACAATTGATCGAGCATCAATTGGCGTTTGCGGAAGAGAGTTCCAAACTTCTACCACCCTTTGTGTGTAGAAGTGTTTCCTAATTTCACTCCTGAAAGGTCTGGCTCTAATTTTTAGACTATGCCCCCTAGTCCTAGACTCCCCAACCAGCAGAAATAGTTTCTCTCTATCTACCCTATCTGTTCCCCTTAATATCCTGAAAACTTGGATCAAATCTCCACTTAATCTTCTAAATTCCAGGGAATACAACCCTAGTTTGTGTAATCTCTCCTCATAACTTAACCCTTGAAGTCCGGGTATCATTCTGGTAAATCTACGCTGCACTCCCTCCAAGGCCAATATATCCTTCCTAAGGTGTGGTGCTCACAGTGTTCCCGGTGTTTCCTTGTTTTATAGATTGTTGATTGTGGAATGTATGAAGTGTAGAGGGTGTCGAGCTATAGCTAATTGCATGGTGCCCCAGAGTGTTGACTAAGGAGAGGGGCAAAGGGGCTACTCCATGGCCTCGGGACTCTGCATCCAGTCCTGATGGGCAGTTAGCAAGAAAGCCTAGAAATCTTCTCCTCAATACCAAGGCTGCCTTCTCCTCAATACCAAGGCTGGCTTCTCCTCAATACCAAGGCTGGCTTCTCCTCAATACCAAGGCTGGCTTCTCCTCAATATAGAGGCTGCCTTCTCCTCAATACCGGGGCTGGCCCCTCTTCGATATAGGATGCCCCTCTGAAGGCAGCTGCAGCCCTTCAATAGCTGCTGGGACCCCTCCATTCAGACGGCACCCCCGACAGTGCGGCGCTCCCTCAGTACTGCACTGGGAGTGTCAGCCTGGATTTTTGTGCTCGAGTCTCTGAGTGGGGCTTGAACCCACAACCTTCTGACTCAGAGGCGAGAGTGCTCCCGGCATGGAGACGAGGTCTAATTGGCAGGATTATGGGGGAAAAAGTTGGGGAGTGGGAATAAATTGGATAACTCATTCAACGAGCCGGCACAGGCACGATGGGCCGAATGGCCTCCTCCATGCTGTAAGGGTCTCTGAACCTCGTGCTTCCCGTGAGCCAAGGCTGAGCTAAAAGGAGAGTTCAGAAAGACTAAAGCTTTATAATCTAGGAAACATTGAAAGGTACAGGTTATTACCTCAAAGTAAATCACAGGAAATAAAGTATTGAAGAGCAGATACCAGGAAAAGATTTCACTGAAAGAGGGAGAGATATTTGGAGTTATCTAAGCAACGTAATAAACACTGGGTTTATTCAAAATATAAGTAGATGCCATGATGGGAGAGTAAAGCTGCTCTTTCACACAATTACTGGGCTGAGCACTATATTTATGTACCAGCAAGGCATAGCTTTTTAAAAATTTGTTTATGGGATGTGGGCGTCGCTGGCAAGGCCAGCATTTATTGCCCATTCCTAAATGACCCTGGCAGACTTGAATTATACTGCTGGAGCAATCTCATTGTGCATCACCCTTTCCCCAGCCAGAACAAGCCCCACTCCAGAGACTTGAGCACATAATCGAGGTTGACAGTGCTGAGGGAATGCTTACAACAGTGGCTACACTTCAAAAAGTACTTCATTGGCTGTAAAGCGCTTTGGGACATCCGGTGGTCATGAAAGACGCTATAGAAATGCAAGTCTTTCTTTTGCACTGTCGGAGGTGCTGTCTTTCGGATGAGACGTTAAACCGAGGCCCCGTCTGCTCTCTGAAGTTGGTGTAAAAGATCCCACGGCCACTATTTCGAAGAACAGCAGGGGAGTTCTCCCTGGTGTCCTGGCCAATACTTATCCCTCAACCAACATCGCTCAAACTATTATCCGGTCATTTATCTCGTTGCTGTTTGTGGGAGCTTGCTGTGTGCAAATTGGCTGCCGCATTTCCGACATTGCAACAGTGACCACACTTCTAGAGTACTTCATTGGCTGTGAAGCGCTTTGGGAGTCCTGAGGTCATGAAAGGCGCTGTAGAAATGCAAGTCTTTCTTTTGTTCTTCCTTTCTGTGCACGTGTGTCTGAACAAATGTTATGAGACAGTCAGTGGGAGCATCACTTCCCTCATCACTAAGTTTGAGATGTTACGAGGAGATCCAGGAGTTTCACACCTTGTGCCGTACCTGGTGCAAAGCTCAGTAAATGTGCAATTACCTGCTAGAGGTCGTTTCCATCTCTTCTCTTCAGTTCACTCTAATGGCTAAACTCACTTCCGAGTTATCATCCTCACTTTTGCATCAATGCACATCAAACCACTTTATGTTGATGTAAAAGTACCTGTGTAATGTATTAGCAGAGTGTTCTCCGTGAGCTGAATGGACTTTTCTCCTCTCTGACTTTTCTTGTGAGACATTAACATCGATCCATTTTACAGAGCCATTAGGAGAGACGTCAAAGAAATAAAGAGCACTAAGTTCAAGTCGATCAATGCTTGAATCAAATCCAGCGTTAACTTTTCCCACTATGGAAAAAAGAAGACGCGATTTTAACCCTCTCGCTCAGCAGAGACCTGGCGGGTGGGGTGGTTAAAATCGCCCTGGGCTCTTACCTGTCAGAAAGCCGCCATGATCGTAACATCTGCAATTTTAACCTGCTCTCCTGAGCAGGCAGCAAGGACAGGCGCCCGGAGCCAACAGGGGTCCTTCTTCACATATGCACGTAGCGGCCCGATGACATCATTGAGACGTCATTAACTCAGGCCTGAGCGGGGAAATCCACCTGGAGTTAAAAAAAAAGGGGCTTGTCACCAAGTAACATTTCAAACTGGGGTCCACGGGCTGTAGAGGGTCTGTGAGGGGTCCCAGCCGGTTCACTAGGTCATCAGATTTTAGCCCACCTGGACCAGGTATTCTACTTGCCACTGCTGTAGTGCCTCAAGATTTCTATATTCTATTCTTTTGCTGTAGTTATTGACCTACTACTGTAGTGTGTTGGTTCTGTTGCTTTACACATCTCTGCAATGATAGCATTTGGCTAGTTGCTGACATTGTCTTGTGGAATCTATGGCAGTGGACACCTAGGTGCGTGACAAGATTTGCAGTGGATCCCAGGAATGTGCCAATATTTGCAAGGTTTCCCGGGTACATGTCAATATTTGTGGGGGTTCCCCACATAGAAACTACTGCATTACAGAGCCAGGAAGACCAGCAACATGGAGGCAGAGAAGGTCTCAAACTAATTTATTAAGCTTGTTTTTCTTTGCAATATCCTAGATCTGAGAAACAATATTCCAAATCCATATAGGTTCCGATAATTAACCATCAAGAACATCCAGCGACACTCGCTCACACCAAACAATTCTTCCCTCAACAACTCTTAACATTTTATAAAGTCCGAGTCTGTCCAAAAACCTGAATACTGCCCTTGCAGTTGAGGAGTCTTCAAGAGCACCCTTCTTGCAAAAGAAAATCTTGTTGTCTGATGAGTGATTCTTTCTCAACTCAAACCTCTCTCTCTCTCTCCGCCACAACCTTTCAGTATTTTCTATCATTGATCATTGCCTCTCCGGACCTTCCTTCTCTTGTTCCTCAAAGCTTCACAAACAGTGCCCTGCACTCTTTACTCTTCCCTACATCCTTGCTATGTTGAAATAAAGACATCACACCATCTCCTACTCCAACGCATTCTTCCAGGACACCAAAACTGTGGAACGTCTTACTTCCCTTGGTCATCCTACGTTCTACAGGTGTAGAATTTGACGCCTCCTGCACCAGTTTCCAAGGGCTCGGGAAACCCGGCAGCTATAGGGAGACGGGATCTGCCGGATCCCACAGGGAAGTGCTTTTTACAGCGGGCCAGGAGGAACAGGAGAAGCAGGAGTGCTTCCCCCGCCCCACCCCCACCCCCAGGCTCCCCAAGCAAACCTTCTGCCACGATCGGCCTCCCCCGTCCTTCCCCCCACAACCCATGATTTCTCCAGGTCCCCCCTCCCTACCGATTACCAGTCCGACACCTCCCCACCAACCCCGCGATCATTGCCGATTGCCAGGGAACCGTCCCCAAGAGTCTCCGGCTGCGGCCTTCTACCGCAGGCTTTCCCGCCCGGCAGCCTGTCAATCTGTCTGGCTGCTGGGTGGGAAACAGAGTAAAAAAAATGATAATGTGGTCCTGCCGTTAAATTTGGCAGGACCTCCGCATTCTCAGGATTTCCGGGTTCCCCCCCCCCCCCACTGCCCCCACCACTCCCCCCCACACCCCAGCAAACGCACTTCCCTGCTCCCTCTCCCTGGATATATCAAGGCCGATGATTTAGAGGTGAGATTTCTGCTTTCAATTAGATTCTTGTTTCAAACCTGTCTCTAGCAATGCTTTCTACATCATGCTTGTGCAAGACAAAAGGCTAAACAATCAGATGGAACAAGTAGGATTGGCTGATCAAAAAAGGTCGATGGATCAGAGGTAGCCAAAGGAATGTGTAACCTTTTCAGAACTGTTCATCTAGAAGATAATAGGACAGACAAATCAATGTTGTGAAGCAGCAAGGGGCAATTACCCAGACGTACGAACAAAGCCTGCTCCCTTGTTCAAGCTAAAATTCAAGATTGTTTTTCTTTTACAAGAAAGAAGACAATCTTATTAAATATAATGCTAGACTGAGAAAAAGAAAAAGCTTAGAGGAAACATACCTGGCTTTGCATGGATAGCACAACGGCCTTAAGTGTGTTTCATCTGCAGTATGATGGACCTAGACGATAATGGTATTGCAGCTGAAGCAAGTAAGACAAATAGCTCAAAGATATGACGCTTGCCTAAAAAGGCAGAAATATTATGGATTTAAACTCAGGTATTCTTGTTTTAAGAACTTACATACATATAAGACAGTTCTCACAGAGGAGGGCTAGTCTAAACCAATACAGAAAGTAATGACATTACAATAGCTAAAGCAGAAATTCACTACTCCGCAATTGTGATGTGGTGGAAGAGAACTTTGTTAGGTCACATGAAGGAGGATTCTGCACAAAATTAGGCTAATTCTGATTTTGGGAGATGGTGTGAAATGGGGGATATTCACTTAGCCGCCTGTTATACGATGGAAAGGACAATCAGGTCAGGATGTATAATGGACGGGCAAATCATTATCGTCCATTTTATGGAGTGTCTATTGACACCACTCTGCCAGCCAATGAGTTGGAGGCAGGGCGGGACATACAGCAAACAATCTATTTTGCAGCAAACAGTCTACAGAGTTTATTTAAAAAGAATCTCTACGAATGACAGTAAACAGAACTCATGACTGAAACTACAGCAAAGTCTCCCGATCATAGCAGGATTATTTCTCCAGCAAAATGCAGTGAGTGGAGGATAGTTACACAATACAAATTCTGTGGGTAAAATCAATCCCAGTCACTGACAATCCCGGTCTCCAGGCGTGATTGATGGGGGAATTACCCAATAGTGGTGACACTATATGCAGCCAACATTTTACACAATCGCTCAATATTAAAATAACCCCCAATGTTTTCGGCCTCCGAAATCGCTGTGCTCCTCCAATTCGGGCCTCTTGCGCATCCCCCCGATTTTCATCGCTCCACCATTGGCGGCCGTGCCGGGGCCCTGAGCTCTGGAATTCCCTCCCTAAACCTCTCCGCCTCTCTCCTCCTTTAAGACGCTCAGTAAAACATGCCTCTTTGACCAAGCTTTTGGTCACCTGCCCTAATGTCACCTAAGTGGCTCGGTGTCAAATTCTGCTTCATAATCGCTCCTGTGAAGCGCCTTGGGACGACTTGCTACATTAAAAACTCAATTTGACGCAAGTTGTTGCTGTTAAGTTAGCAAAATGAATTCAAATTGCTCTCACAAAAAGTTGATGCTGATGTGGATAATTATACGTTTTTCCCTTGCATTCATTTACAAATACACGTGTTCAGTTTTTGATTAATGAATTCATTCAGGTTTAATTTACACATTAATAAGTGGCATTCTGAATCAAATTTAAAATATATGAACTAATGAATAAATTGTGCAATTGATTTATGGATTCATTTGCAAATGTGTTGATTTATACCCAAATAATTTTGTTGCTGAATTGTTGAGATTTTGATGCTTAAACTGCTCCTTTATTCAAGACGGCGATCGATAGATTGTTGGACTCTAGGGGAATCAAGGGATATGGGGATCGGGCGGGAAAGTGGAGTTGGGGTCGAAGATCAACCATGATCTTATTGAATGGCGGAGCAGGCTCGAGGGGCCGAATGGCCGACTCCTGCTCCTAATTCCTATGTTCCTGATAAGTCGCTGGTGTGGAACCCGTGCGTATTTTTAAATTGAGAAACCAGGGCCGAGGTTCTTGTGGCAGAAGATTGCCAGGGTTAGAAAGAACAGGAGAAATGAGATATATCAGGAAGGTGGTCAGTCAACACCTGAAAGGAGAAAATATCGGATCAGCCACTATTTACACACCTCTCCTAATTTTCCTTTCAATCGGGTGTGATGTAAAATAGATGACTAATTGATAATCCTAGGGTGAAAGAAAGAAAAAGAAAGAAATTTAGCGCCAGGCGGAAAATAGCGCCGGCGTTCGCTAGCTTCAGTTTTAGCGCTAATTCAAGCGCTCCACTTCCTTCTTAGAGCGCTAACCCCGAATATCGGGGCGGTGCGTTCTGCGGCGCTGCGCACTGGGCCACGTAGCGCTGCCGCAGGGAAGGGCTCCTCCCCTCGTTAAAGGGGAGGAGCCCAAGCCCACAACTCTGCGGGGCCCTACCTGGTCCACCGGGGAGCGGGGTACCGTGTCAGCAGACCAGCACACACGAGGAGTGCCGGGCTGCCAGATCGCAGCACGGACCCCGCGTCCAAAAATGTGTGGGTTAGGTTGATTTGGCTATGATAAATTGACCCTTAGTGTTAGGGGGAATTAAATACGTGGGGTTACGGGGGTAGGGTGGGATATGTGTACTGTGGGGATTAAAGCAGGGACAGGGTACTGGATTTGGATGATCAGCCATGATCGTATTGAATGGCGGAGCAGGCTCGACGGGCCGAATGGCCTACTCCTGCTCCTAGATTCTATGTTTCTATGTTTCTATGTTTCAAAGACGTTCTTTAGTGATGTTGGTTGAGTTATAAATATTGGGCCCTAGTCTTACCCTTGGCCCTAGACTTGGCCTTGACGTTACCACAGCCCTACCCTTAACTTTGACTTTGATGTTAGCTGTGGTCTTATTCTTAGCCGTAGCCTTAGACTTAACATAAGAACATAAGAATTAGGAGCAGGAGTAGCCCATTCGGCCCCTCCAGCCATTCAATAAGATCATGGCTGATCTTCGACCTCATCTCCACTTTCCTGCCCGATCCCCATATTCCCAACCTCAGGCTTGGCCTTGGCTTTGTGTTTGCCCTGAGTCTTACCTCTAGCTTTCCCCTTAGCCTCAACTGTAGCCCATTCTTCATTCCTAGATCTAAACCTACTTTTGTTCTTGCCTGCATCCTTAATTTTCTCCTTGCTATATTCAATGACAGTCTCCCCTCTGCTTTCAGGTTGAAAGGATACGAAAGGATAATGTTAATGTTAATATTATGCCCACATAAAGTTTTCACTTAGAATGATTTGGCTATTTGCTTTCTTTGTTTTTCGTTTTGCTCCCTGGAGTCTATCTATCTACCTGTCTGTCTGTCTGTGTCTGTCGGTGGGAAAGGGATATGAGAGAGGGAGTCTGAGAGAGGAGAGAGTAGGACAAGGGTAGGAAAGGGATATGGGAGGGAGAGACAGAGGAGGGAGCGGGGTGAGTAAAACTGCTTCGATTACAGGGTAATTCAGATAAGTACATGCTTTCTTTGAGAATGCGATTGTGAATGATTCCCACTTCCCCATCCCCCCCCACATTCATAATTCTATTCCACAGAAGAGGTCTATTTTCCACACGATTTATTGTGGGCGGTGATTGTTTCTGACATAAGCAAACCTGCAGGAGGACAAGGTTCCCTGGTGACCTGCGGGTTTAATATCATCAGCAGGCGATCCTTTCATCGTTCAAAACCTACAGTTAGGCTCGAAGGAAGTGCATCCTGGAGAGCATTAGGCTTTGTTTCAACTTGTGCTATCTTATTTCATCTATGTGTGCTGTGCAGTTCCCATCTGTGTGGCATTCTGAGAATGAAGGGCCCACTTAGAGAAAGTGGGCCACAATCTGTGCTTTAACCGTTGAGTATCCGGCCTCCTTTCAGATCTTCAATGTTCCCTCCACAGCGCTGACTCTTTTGTTTCTCCCTAATTCTTTTTCTCACCTCCTCTCTGTTGACCTACGCCGGGGTACCGTTCCAGCGCTGATCCTTACCTCCTGCCATTTCCCCAGAGCCCTGCAAATTTTTCCCCTTCAAAGTACATATCCAATTCCCTTTTGAAAGTTACGATTGAATCTGCTCCCACCGCCCTTTCAGGCAGCGCGTTCCAGACCACAACAACTCGCCGCGTAAATAATTTTCTCCTCATCTCCCCTCTGGTTCTTTTGCCAATTACCTTAAATCCGTGTCCTCTGGTTACCGACCCTCCTGCCACTGGAAACAGAGTCTCCTTATTTACTCTACTAAAATCCCTCATGGTTTTGAACACGTCTATTAAATCTCCCCTTAACCTTCTCTGCTCCAAGGTGAACAACCCCAGCTTCTCCGGTCTATCCATATAATTGAAGTCTCTCATCCCTGGTACCATTCTAGTAAATCTCCTCTGCACCCTCTCCAAGGCCCAGAATTGGACACAATACTCCAGCTGAGGCCTAACCAGTGTTTTATAAAGATTTACCATAACTTCTTTGCTTTTGTACTCTATTTCTCTATTAATAAACATGATGTGGAGATGCCGGTGTTGGACTGGGGTGGACAAAAGTGAGAAGTCGCACAACACCAGGTTATAGTCCAACAGTTTCATTTGAAATCACAAGCTTTCGGAGCGCTGCTCCTTCGTCACCTGAAAGCTTGCGATTTCAAATAAAACTATTGGACTATAACCTGGTGTTGTGCGACTTCTCACATCTATTAATAAAGTCAAGGATCCCGTATGTTTTTTTAAACAGCCTTCTCAACTTATCCCGCCACCTTCAAAGATTTGTGTACATACACCCCCAGGTCTCTCTGTTCCTGCACCCCCTTTAAAATTGTACCATTTAGTTTATATTGCCTCTCCTCATTCTACCAAAATGCATCACTTCACACTTCTCTGCATTAAATTTCAGCTGCCACGAGACTGCCCATTTCACAATCTGTCTACGTCCTTCTGAAGCCTGTTTCTATCCTCCTCATTGTTTACTCCATTCCCCGCCATTTTTAGGGTTGCTATCGCCCCATTTCCGCCGGGTGAGAGGCCTCCAAATCTACCCCTCCCTGTTTGAAAGGGGCAGTGATGGTGAATCAGCCTCTTAAACAGGAGCAGGCCAATGGTGAGTCTTCCTCTCAGAATTGTGAGACTCTTTAAAAGACGGTGGTTGTGGAATATTTGCTGCTTGAGGCAGGATTTTGTGTTATGCTTCGATCGCGGAGTCTATGCAGTGGGAATAAATGTAGAGTTTTGGGTGCATTGGATGAGAACCAGATGAAACTCCCTCTTCAGTAAACTTTTATTTTGAAAAAGCGTGTAGACTTGGGGCAAGGATGTGACCTTCCCTGTACAGCGGGCCAGTAATTGAACTATCTTTTAATTGGGGGGGGGGAGGGGGGGGGGGCGGCTGGTTAGCGGTAAGTGACCTGCCAGTGTGAAAGGGGCCTGTAAGTGACCCTTGGTTAAGTGAATCTGACAGGAACTTCTTTAGTCTGAAGGCAGGAAAGGTCAGTTTTTGTGACTGGTGTTTGTGCCAGACTGCATGGGTGCTTGTACAGGCACATGCAACAGAAGGTCACAAACATAGACCCCAACAGTCCCTGGAACATCAGGGCCACAGTATCACTGTGAGCCCCTTCAGTCCTTGCCAAAAGCAGGTAACAGCCAGTATTTCCTGTGTTGCAGTGTGTTTGATAGTATGACTGAGCTCCCCATGTCAAGGTAGAGCAAATCCAAGCACCGCATTCCAATGTACCCAACCACTTTCTATTTATTCCCATTGCACAGAGTTCTTGGTCCAAACATAACATTGAAATACAAGATCCTGCTTCAAGCTGCAAATATTTCCCAGTCATCCAGCTACCACTCAGTGCTCGAGATATATATCCGGAAATTCACCATTGCTGCGCTCAAAGGGAATGCAGTTTGGCGAATCGGAGTTACAATGTTGTAACCCTCTGACCCGCATTCCCCTCTGACCCGCATTCCCCTCTGACCCACATTCCCCTCTGACCCACATTCCAATCCGAACCCTATTCCATCTCCAAACCCACAATCCCCTGATGGGAGCGTGGGAGCAATGAATTCACTGTATAATCATCTCACTGCCAGATCTCACCCAGAGAGACGGAGGTCCTGTGGGTAGATGTTCTGCCCAATGTGGTATTGGGACTGAGCTCAGTTATCCATTCCCCATCAGAGGTGGAGACGATACTCCTCAGCGCTGCTGGGTTCGGGAGGTGAAAAATCAGGCAAAGTTCCTCCCGATCGCGATACAGTGACTCCCTACCTGAAAAGGCACGGGTAGAAACATTGGGTGAGAAGAGATCTGAGCTCAGCTGAGATGCTTTTTGAGGTCCCATTAACGGCTGAGACTCACCGACAAGGATGACGGTGAGCACCTGGGTGAGATGCAGGGTGAACCTGCGCTCCTCCAATTCTGGCCTCTTGAGCATCCCCGATTTCCATCGCTCCACCATTGGCGGCCGTGCCTTCAGCTGCCTGGGCCCTAAGCTCTGGAATTCCCTCCCTAAACCTCTCCGCCTCTCTCTCCTCCTTTGAGAGCCTCCTTAAAACCGACCTCTTTGACCAAGCCTTTGGTCACCTGCCCTAATATCTCCTTCTGTGGCTCGGTGTCAAATTTTGTTTGACAATCGCTCCTGTGAAGCACCTTGGGGACGTTTCACTAGGTTAAAGGCGGTTTATAAATGCAAGTTGTTGTTGTAACACGCGGGTACCTCCTGAACGCTATCTCAACACCTTCAGGAGAAGAGTGGAGAAAACCGTGGACATAAAAGCCACAATCGCTCCCCTGCCAGCTCAGAGGCAGCATGCACAGGTTAGGAACCTAATCAATTTTGTGTAATATATGTTTCTGTTAAGTGCTTGCTGTTGTTTTTTTGATTAGATTGAATTGCTGGCTGAATGATTAAACAGGCTGAGGAACAAAGCTTTGCAAATGGGCTGTGTATATTTACAGTCTGCAGAATCCCTGACCCAGCAACACTCTTTTGGCACAGTCAATCCAGGTCTCAGCTCTTGCACTGGTCAACAACAACAACTTGCATTTATACAGCGCCTTTAACACAGTAAAACATCCCAGGGCGCGTCACAGGAGCGATTATCAAACAAAATTTGACACCGAGCCACATAAGGAGATATTAGGACAGGTGACCAAAAGCTCGGTCAAAGAGGTAAATTATAAGGAGCGTCTTAAAGGAGAAGAGAGAGAGGCAGAGAGGTTTAGGGAGGGAATTCCAGAGCTCAGGGCCCGGGCAACTGAAGGCACGGCCGCCAATGGTGGAGCGATTAAAATCGGGGATGCGCTAGAGGCCAGAATTGGAGGAGTGCAGAGATCTCGGAGGGTAGTAGGGCTGGAGTACTGGATATGAAGAGTTTTGGGTTGATGCGGACTCATTACCTGGTGTGATAGTCCCCATTGAACTGTGAGGGAATTGCTTCCCCCACCTTTCTTCCCTCCTCTTCTGAAATTAGTAACTTGTACAGTTCTCAGGGTGTTACTACAAGAAGGAAAGAGAGAAAGAATTATGTCGCCTTTTATGATCTCAGGACCTCACTAAACATTTTACAGCCAATGAAGTACTTTTGAAGTGTAGTCACTGTTGTAATGTAGGAAATGTGACAACCAATTTGCGCACAGCAAGATCCAACGAACAGCACTGTGATAATGACCAAATAATCTGTATTAGTGATGTTGGTTGAGAGATAAATATTGTTCTAGACACCGGGGAGAACTCCCTGTTCTTTTTTGAGATAGTGCTATGTTTTTTTTTTACGTCCACCTGAGAGAGATGCAGACGGGGTCTCGGTTTAATGTTTCGTCCGAAAGACCACATGGGAGACTTTTACGCGGTTGTCTGGTCGGTTGCTGCACAATGCTGCTCGCCAGCAGTCCGAAACAACGGCCGGCAAATTTCCCCACAGCTGCTCCCGTCAAAGGCATTCCTGCCACACTTCAGGCAGCGCTATGGCAGAGGAGTGGGAACATCGCTGAGGAAATTCCAAGCCAATAGCAGAAGGTAGTTCTCTCACAACTGGGTTAACTTGAGCTCATCCAAAACTCTGCTGCCCCGTGTCCTAACTCGCACCAAGTCTCCCGTTCACCCATCGCCCCCTGTGCTCACTGACCTACATTGGCTCCCGGTCCGGCAACGCCTCAATTTTAAAATTCTCATCCTTGTTTTCAAATCCCTCCATGGCCTCGCCCCCTCCCTATCTCTGTAATCTCCTCCAGCCCCTACAGCCCCCTGAGATATCTGCGCTCCTCTAATTCTGGCCTCTCGCGCATCCCCGATTATAATCGCTCCACCATTGGCGGCCGTGCCTTCAGCTGCCTGGGCCCCTAAGCTCTGGAATTCTCTCCCTAAACCTCTCTCTCCTCCTTTAAGACGCTCCTTATAATCTACCTCTTTGACCAAGCTTTTGGTCACCTGCCCTAATATCTCCTTGTGTGGCTCGGTCTCAAAGTTTGTTTGATAATCGTTTCTGTGAAGCACCTTGGGAACTTTTACTGCGTTAAAGGCGCTATATAAATTCAAGTTGTTGTTGTTGTTTAAGTGAGTGAGAACCAGCTCTGGGTTTTAGCACAGCATGGAGCATTGTTGCTGAACAGGTATACTGTTGGCAAGCTGTCCCTCAGGAAGAGGCGTGTGTTGAGATTAGGACGTAGATTCCTGTGAGTTCCTCTGTTAATTTGCAGAACGGATTTGGCTATATATTCTGAACTTTCTCTCAGTGAAGAAAGAACAGTGATTGCTTGAGGGGCATCACTGTATAATTCTAACAAGCTTCAATGAATGCAGATACTCAGCGACTATCAGGAACCGTGAAATAAAAGCACTTCCTCCTGACACAGTCTAATAACAGTCTGGGATACAGATGCTTACCCACCCGCCTTCTCCTGCAAGTAGACTGTCAGAGCATAGAAGCATAGAAGATAGGAGCTGGTGTAGGCCATTCGGCCCCTCGAGCCTGCTCCGCCATTTAATGAGATCATGGCTGATCATCCAAATTCAGTACCCTGTCCCTGCTTTCTCCCCATATCCCTTGATCCCTTTAGCCTTAAGAAATATATCTAACTCCTTCTTGAATATATTTAATGAATTGGCCTCAACTGCCTTCTGTGGTAGAGAATTCCACAGGTTCACCACTCTCTGGGTGAAGAAATTCCTCCTCATCTCAGTCCTAAATGGCTTACCCCTTATCCTGAGACTGTGACCCCTGGTTCTGGACTCCCCGACCATCGGGAACATCCTTCCTGCATCTAGTCTGTCTAGTCCTGTTAGAATTTTATAAGTTTCAATGAGATCAGATATACGTTTGTCACTCCAGGAGACAGTGAGGGACCTGGGTGTGCCACCCTCCACTGTATGGACTGGCACAGCTGGTACGTTACGCCAGTGTCTATGCCGATCTTGCCAATCAGCACTTGTGCCAAAATTTCCTGCCAATCTCGTTAGCCTGAGACAGAACGTAAAACGGTAAGCAAACGAAAATCAGTTGGGACCCAAGGGAAGTGACAAACCTATGCCATATCCCTTCTTTCAGTCCCTCTTTATTAAAGTTTGAAGCCATCAAACCATTATTTATGCACATTAGGCACAGCATGGTTAAGAAAATGCAATTATGTAAGCTACTCAATTTTTAATGTAACTCATTCTGATGCCATAAAGATGCATTCAATTGTACAGAAAACACCGTGCACATCGCCACAATACACCAGCAATATGACTTTGGCTCCTGCTGCTCCGAACATTTTTGGTGTAAAATTTACAGGCAGGAAACTGGCGTTCCCTCGCCATTTGCAATGGGGCGGAGAACTGTCAATGAGCGGCGGAGGGTTTGAAGGATCTTTCGCAAACTCGTCGTGAAAGGTCGAGGAAACGCGGATGTAGTGCGAATTGCCTCGGTCTTTTGAGCTGAAAATTGCCGTTATGCCATACTTAATGCTGTTGTTTCGCCGCAGGTTTTAGTATTGACTTCGATGCATTATCCACATACTTGCCCCTGAATCTGGCATGGGTATAATGCGTACCCCACTCCATTAGCCTGGTATACCCACTACTCCCTTAGCCTGGTATACCCCACTACTCCCTTAGCCTGGTATACCCCACTACTCCCTTAGCCTGGTATACCCCACTACTCCCTTAGCCTGGTATACCCACCACTCCATTAGCCTGGTATACCCACTACTCCCTTAGCCTGGTATACCCCACTACTCCCTTAGAATCATAGAATGGAATCATAGAATCATAGAATGGTTACAGCACAGGAGGCCATTCAGCCCGTCGAGCCCGTGCTGGCTCTCTGCAAGAGCACTTCAGCTAGTCCCACTCCCCCGCCCTTTCCCTGTAGCCCTGCACATTTTTTCCTTCAGGTACTTATCCAATTCCCTTTTGAAAGCCACAATTGAATCTGCCTCCACCACCCTTTCAGGCAGTGCATTCCAAATCCTAACCACTTGTTGCGTAAAAAAGTTTTTCCTCATGTCGCCTTTGGTTCTTCTGCCAATCACCTTAAATCTGTGTCCCCTGGTTCTCGACCCTTCCGCCAATGGGAACAGTTTCTCTCTATCTCCTCTGTCTAGACCCCTCATGATTTTGAACACCTCTATCAAATCTCCTCTTAACCCTTCTCTGCTCTAAGGAGAACAACCCCAGCTTCTCCAGTCTATCCACGTAACTGAAGTCCCTCATCCCTGGAACCATTCTGGTAAATCTTTTCTGCACCCTCTCTAAGGCCTGCACATCCTTCCTAAAGTGCGGTGCCCAGAATTGGACACAATACTCCAGTTGAGGCCGAACCAGTGTTTTATACAGGTTCATCATAACTTCCTTGTGTTTGTACTCTATGCCTCTATTTATGAAAGGTCGCACAACACCAGGTTATAGTCCAACAGTTTTATTTGAAATCACAAGCTTTCGGAACTATCGCTCCTTCCTCAGGTGAAGTAAATTGGATACAGAATCGTCAGAGCATATATAGATGGAAAAAAAAGCATGTGTACTATTCTGTATCCAATTTACTTCACCTGAGGAAGGAGCGATAGTTCCGAAAGCTTGTGATTTCAAATAAAACTGTTGGACTATAACCTGGTGTTGTGCGACCTCTCAATTTTGTCCACCCCAGTCCAACACCGGCATCTCCGCATCATGACCTCTATTTATGAAGCCCAGGATCCAGTATGCTTTTTTAACCGCTTCCTCAACCTGCCCTGCCACCTTCAACGATTTGTGCACATATACCCCCCAGGTCTCTCTGTTCATGCCCCCCCTTTAGGATTGTACCCTTTAGTTTATATTGCCTCTCCTTGGTCTTCCTACCAAAATGTATCACTTCGCACTTTTCTGCGTTAAATTTCATCTGCCACGTGTCCGCCCATTCCACCAGCCTGCCCCACTACCCCCTTAGCCTGGCAGTGACTTGGTCACTTCACCGCCACCCGCCCCCCCAGCCCAACGCCAGTAATTCACAGAGGAAGAGGGACAGAAATTGATTAAATTGTGAGCTATATTTTCCTCTGTTTTCTAGTTTTATTGGAAAAGCAGATGTCAGTTTGAAATCATATTTCCTACTTTGTATTCTGATCTACTTTTTGGCTAAAATGAATGAATGAGGGATGGTATGGTGTGTCACTGAACCACGGAGATGAAGTAGGCTGGGAGGAGGCTTGTGTGGAGCATAAACTCCGGCACGGACCAGTTGGGCCGAATGGCCTGAATCTGTGTAAGTCCAAGTTACGATCCATGGCCTGTATTAAATTAGCTTGTTCAGCTAGACCTGTATGGTACACTTCAATTAACCGTAGTCTTCCTGGACTAGGGAAATTTCTCATCCTTGTTTTCAAATCCCTCCATGGCCTCGCCCCTCCCTATCTCTGTAATCTCCTTCAGCCCCACAACCACCTCCGAGATCTCTTAGCTCCCCAAATTCTGCCCTCTTGTGCATCCCCGATTTTAATCGCTCCACCATTGGCGGCCCTGCCTTCAGCCGCTACGGCCCTAAGCTCTGGAATTCCCTCCTTAAACCTCGCCGCCTCTCTACCTCTCTCTCCTCTTTTAAGACGCTCCTTTAAGACCTACCTCTTTTGGTCATCTGCCCTAATTTCTTCTTAGGAGGCTTGGGGGGAGAAATCCCCCTCGAGTTTGAAAAGATAGCGCCCGGTGCTAATGATTCCGAGCCTCACCTAAATTCCCTGACATCGCCCCAGGAAGGGAGCGGGGCGCTAAATCAAGCGCTAATGTCCTCAGTGGGGCGCCACAGGGGCGCTAACACCAGTGAGCTTCCGAATTTCAGGTGAGTTCCAAACAGATTTGATCGCTCGCGCTGCTTCTTCCCAGCTCTTAAAGGGGAGGTGCGATCATTCACCAGATACTTTGCTTGCTTCGAGGAGAACAGACACACACTGCGGACCCTTTTCATTGCTCTGAGAAGAACTGCCGAATAAACAACAAGTCACACCCGAATGCGAATGAAGATTCCTTATTCAGCAGCAAACTCCGAAATCTCAAAAACGCTTCCAATAATCAAAAGGGCTCTTTGCTTCTGAGCAGCAAAGAGTTCGGTGTCCCGGCCGACACAAACATCAACCGGGAGTGGACGCCTTTAAGTAGCGCTCCTCCACGGGCCTCCCGACTGGAAAACGCCTGCCGAACCTGTCGCTAAAAAACAGAGGCGCACAGGCGGGCGAAAACGGGGAATTTTGCTTCGGGAGCGCTAACGTGGCGATGCGCCCGGAGATGACGTCATGAGATCGGGACGTAGAAGATCGGGGCGAAAACTGGTGGCACCACCGCTAACCTCCCAGCCGAGGCGCAAACGAGGGGAATTTCGCCCCCTTGTAAAACTTTTGTCTTATAATACTCCTGTGAAGCGCCTTGGGACGTTTTACTATGTTAAAGGCGCTATATAAATACAAGTTGTTGTTATTGTAGGGAGAGGCAAAACCAGGCAGGGCGCTCACTCCTGATCCCCACTGGAATGTGCATGAATGCCGAGGGTTGGCTCAGCTGTGACTACCCCAACAACCTACCGATACTCGCGCATGAAAAACGGACACTTGGCTGAGGCGCTGGTGACTCCTGTAGCCCAGAACGCGTCAGTGCCTTCAGGAGAGGAGGGCAGAAAGTTTGGAAAAGTAACAATCCAGAATGAAACAAACTCAATTGTGCAAAAGGCGTCACCTCCCTCAAGCAGTTGGTGCCAGCCATCGACTCCCACCAGCCTTTGAGTCACAAAAGCTTTGTAGACAATAGGAAATAGTATTGTGCATTGCAATGTGAATCAGCCCGAGTCATAATACGCCAGATCAATCCATCAGATTCGTTGATGCGTGGTGTAAGCAGTAAAGGAAAAAAACAAAGGAATTGGCTGTGACCCAGGGATTGGCATTATCTCCTGATCTGGGTAGCCAAGTGGCACACGCTGTTGGTTGAGTGAAGTGGTTGGATCTTCTTTACCATTAGGCCCAATCAATTCATTCCTTACTGACCAATCTCAACCCCACCTACCCATCACATCTTTCAATCCCATCTCTGTGTGCACACTGCCAACCCACTCTGGAGTCTCCCGGAATTAAAGAGTCGCTCTAGATGGACTCAGAACGCAACAACAAGTCCGCAACGCGCTCCAGGATGCAATGTGGCCTTGGCGCGTGTGCGTGCTCTAACAGGTAAACCCACGCAATGGATGGAGACGTTTCTGGAGTGCAGAGGATTGTGGGTATTACAGCCGCCATAATTGCCACAAGGATTGATGTGTCGGACAACCAATGGCAGGAACGAGGAGGCTGGGGCAGTTCGAGGCAGGAAGCCACTTGATGAAAGCTCCTGGAATATAGTCAACCGGAGTTGGCAACCTTGGCAAACACGTCTAATTGTCACTTGAACCCATCAATATCATCTACTTCACTGACCTTCCCTTGTAAGTTCCTTCACTACTCAGTTACCCTGAAAGAATCAAAGAATGATGCAGCAGAGAAGGAGGCCATTCGGTCCATCGTGCCTGTGCCAGCTCTTTGGTAGTGCTCTCCAATTAATGAGTTCTGTCCTCGCTCTTAATTTCCCTAATTTTTAATGTGTGACTCCTGGGGGGAAAAATTAGGTCGCGCCCCATTTGGGGCGCAAATATCGTCTGGACGCAAATATTAGCGCCTGGCGCTAATTATCGCCACTGACTGGAAACTTCACTTTTACCGCCCCGGGAGGTGAGTGGAGCGCTAAATCAGGCGCTGCACACCTGTCTTAAGACGCAAAGGCCAAGGAGTGAGGCGCTAACTCAGAGCACTGGCGAAGCTCATGTAATGTCAGTCAGCAATGGAACACACACACAATGGCACGGGCCAGTTCTTAAAGGGGATGGTTAATCTTGCTTTCCATCCACATCCTGTTCATTGCAGCCTTGAATCTCGGCCTGGAGAGACTTGCACATCAAATGTGCTGGAAAGAACAATGGAGAGTACCAGGCAAAGAGCTCAGAGTGCAGCTCCCACAGTCTCTGCTAAATCCATACAAGGAATGGCAAATCAAAATGAACCTGCAAAGTGCTGCTCAGTACCCAAAACTCCTTCACACAACGTTGAATCTCTCCAGAAGTCTCTCCCTCTCTCTCTCAGAATGCGTAGTTCAAAAATGGCACCAACAATAAAAGGCAGGAAGCGGTCACCTTTAAATAGCGCTCCCCCTTTCCCTTCATGACTGCAGAACGCTCCCCTCAACCTGTCGTTGCTAGCGTCAGGCGGTAAGGCAGGGGGCGCCACTCAATTTCCGCTCCGGGGCGCCACAAGGGCGTTGCACCATGGAATGACGTCACAATCTGCGCGCGCAGGTGGTCGCAGCGGTAAAGTTTAGCGCCGCCGCACAATGTCTAGTTAAGTTCCCGAGCGGCGCAAACATCGCTGCGCCCGGGCGTTAGCGGCTTTGCGCCCCATTAGCGCCCTCTTAAGGCGCTAACGGGAGGCGCAACCAACTGAATTTTTACCCCCGGGTGTTTCAATCCTTCACCATAGTGAACAATTTGATGTGGATCGATGTTGGCTTTTCCATTTGTAACGTTGAAAATGCCACCTCCAAGTGTCCTCCTGAACTCCCCTGGATTGTCCGGGATAGGCGGTGAGTGAAGGAGGGCTCCTTGACCAGAGGAAGGAAGATTCAAGCAAAGCCATGTGGCTCTCGTGTGCCTCCTGTGAGCTGTTGGAGCACGGCAGTGGCAGAAGCACTGACTATTTCCTTCTTCCCATCAGGGAATGATACGCAGTGCGCGGTGGGTGAGGTGGGGGGGAGAAGGTGGGGTTGGGGAAGAGCAGCTAAAGAGGAGCCAAAAAAAATGCCAAAAAAAGGAGTAATTTCTAAAATTAATCAGTAGGAAGTCCAAGGCCAAACTGCACTTGAGGTGATTTGCACGTTTTCAAGATGTGCCCTTGAACCCAAGAATAAAAATACAGAATGGGCTGCAAGCCAGGCAGCTATTTTGTGAATCTCTGACCTGCTTCAACTCATTTTCCAGCCCTTTAATCTTTTACTAACAAATCCAACCTATTCGGATCACCGGGCACAACAAGCTGGAGTGAAAAAAGGCTAATCTCGTTTATTTGTTGTAAAGTCTTTAGCCTTGGCACCTAGTGACGGGCATCCTGACTTATTATATATTATATATTGTTTTCTCTCTCGGCATCAGCGGTCTGTGTGTCGATTCTGATGCCATTCACAGAACCCTGCAGTTGCATAAGAATTCTGATCATGGTTCTAATGTTCCACCGCCTCTTTGCCTCTTCAGATTTCACGCTGAAACGTTAACAAGAACTGACACAGGAGATTACAAGCAGACAGTTGGAAATTCCAGGTCTTTGTGCAGTGTGGACTCGAGCCAGCGCTGTGTGCATCTGCAATCCGGAGAGAGAGAGTGAGAGAGCGAGAGAGAGAAAAAAACCCAGGCTTTCTGCTTTTGGGAAAACTCTCTTTGCAAGAAGGGGCACAGTCAGGGGTGTCCGGGCTGGCTGTCGCTCAGCTTGAAGACTCACATTCGACACAGGGCAAAGACTGCATCTGGCTGTTCACACCACTCCCCAGCTGCGCTCTCCGAGCCAGTGCCTGCTCGCTGGGGTGTTGACAGCAATGGGCTGCACACACATCTGTCTCTGCACTAGCTATGGTTGGTGTGCATCCCTCGCAGACGCAATCGAGGACATCATGAACTTGTAGCTGACAGAAGGTCGAAGGTCACCTCCAAAGCTTCGTCCTTTAAGGACTGAATTATAGGGGGTACAGCACGGGTTAGATACAGAGTAAAGCTCCCTCTACACTGTCCCATCAAACACTCCCAGGGCAGGTACAGCACGGGTTAGATACAGAGTAAAGCTCTAGCTACACTGTCCCATCAAACACCCCCAGGGCAGGTACAGCACGGGTTAGATACAGAGTATAGCTCCCTCTACACTGTCCCATCAAACACTCCCAGGGCAGGTACAGCACGGGTTAGATACAGAGTAAAGCTCCCTCTACACTGTCCCATCAAACACTCCCAGGGCAGGTAAAGCACGGGTTAGATACAGAGTAAAGCTCCCTCTACACTGTCCCATCAAACACTCCCAGGGCAGGTACAGCACGGGTTAGATACAGAGTAAAGCTCCCTCTACACTGTCCCATCAAACACTCCCAGAGCAGATACAGCACGGGTTAGATACAGGGTAAAGCTCCCTCTACACTGTCCCCTCAAACACTCCCAGGGCAGGTACAGCGCGGGGTTAGATACAGAGTAAAGCTCCCTCTACACTGTCTCATCAAACACTCCCAGGGCAGGTACAGCACGGGGTTAGATACAGAGTAAAGCTCCCTCTACACTGTCCCATCAAACACTCCCAGGGCAGGTACAGCACGGGTTAGATACAGAGTAAAGCTCTAGCTACACTGTCCCATCAAACACCCCCAGGGCAGGTACAGCACGGGTTAGATACAGAGTAAAGCTCCCTCTACACTGTCCCATCAAACACTCCCAGGGCAGGTACAGCACGGGTTAGATACAGAGTAAAGCTCCCTCTACACTGTCCCATCAAACACTCCCAGGGCAGGTAAAGCACGGGTTAGATACAGAGTAAAGCTCCCTCTACACTGTCCCATCAAACACTCCCAGGGCAGGTACAGCACGGGTTAGATACAGAGTAAAGCTCCCTCTACACTGTCCCATCAAACACTCCCAGAGCAGATACAGCACGGGTTAGATACAGGGTAAAGCTCCCTCTACACTGTCCCCTCAAACACTCCCAGGGCAGGTACAGCGCGGGGTTAGATACAGAGTAAAGCTCCCTCTACACTGTCTCATCAAACACTCCCAGGGCAGGTACAGCATGGGGTTAGATACAGAGTAAAGCTCCCTCTACACTGTCCCATCAAACACTCCCAGGGCAGGTACAGCACGGGGTAGATACAGAGTAAAGCTCCCTCTACACTGTCCCATCAAACACTCCCAGGGTAGGTACAGCACGGGTTAGATACAGAGTAAAGCTCCCTCTACACTGTCCCATCAAGCACTCCCAGGGCAGGTACAGCATGGGTTAGATACAGAGTAAAGCTCCCTCTACACTGTCTCATCAAACACTCCCAGGGCAGGTACAGCACGGGTTAGATACAGAGTAAAGCTCCCTCTACACTGTCCCATCAAACACTCCCAGGGCAGGTACAGCACGGGGTAGATACAGAGTAAAGCTCCCTCTACACTGTCACATCAAACACTCCCAGGGCAGGTACAGCACGGGTTAGATACAGAGTAAAGCTCCCTCTAAACTGTCCCATCAAACAATCCCAGGGCAGGTACAGCACGGGTTAGATACAGAGTAAAGCTCCCTCTACACTGCCCCATCAAACACTCCCAGGGCAGGTACAGCACGGGTTAGATACAGGGTAAAGCTCCCTCTACACTGTCCCCTCAAACACTCCCAGGGCAGGTACAGCCCGGGGTTTGATACAGAGTAAAGCTCCCTCTACACTGTCTCATCAAACACTCCCAGGGCAGGTACAGCACGGGGTTAGATACAGAGTAAAGCTCACTCTATACTCTCCCATCAAACACTCCCAGGGCAGGTACAGCACGGGGTAGATACAGAGTAAAGCTCCCGCTACACTGTCCCATCAAACACTCCCAGGGCAGTTAAAGCACGGGTTAGATACAGAGTAAAGCTCCCTCTACACTGTCCCATCAAACACTCCCAGGGCAGGTACAGCACGGGTTAGATACAGAGTAAAGCTCCCTCTACACTGTCCCATCAAACACTCCCAGGGCAGGTACAGCACGGGTTAGATACAGAGTAAAGCTCCCTCTACACTGTCCCATCAAACACTCCCAGGGCAGGTACAGCACGGGTTAGATACAGAGTAAAGCTCCCTCTACACTGTCGAATCAAACACTCCCAGGGTGGGTACAGCACGGGTTAGATACAGAGTAAAGCTCCCTCTGCACTGTCCAATCAAACACTCCCAGGGTGGGTACAGCATGGGTTAGATACAGAGTAAAGCTCCCTCTACACTGTCCAATCAAACACTCCCAGGGTGGGTACAGCACGGGTTAAATACAGAGTAAAGCTCCCTCTACACTGTCCCATCAAACACTCCCAGGGCAGGTACAGCGCGGGGTTAGATATTGAGTAAAGCTCCCTCTACACTGTCTCATCAAACACTCCCAGGGCAGGTACAGCGCGGGGTTAGATATTGAGTCAAGCTCCCTCTACACTGTCCCATCAAACACTCCCAGGGCAGGTACAGCATGGGTTAGATACAGAGTAAAGCTCCCTCTACACTGTCTCATCAAACACTCCCAGGGCAGGTACAGCACGGGGTTAGATACAGAGTAAAGCTCCCTCTACACTGTCCCATCAAACACTCCCAGGGCAGGTACAGCACGGGGTAGATACAGAGTAAAGCTCCCTCTACACTGTCACATCAAACACTCCCAGGGCAGGTACAGCACGGGTTAGATACAGAGTAAAGCTCCCTCTAAACTGTCCCATCAAACACTCCCAGGGCAGGTAAAGCACGAGGTAGATACAGAGTAAAGCTTCCTCTACACTGTCCCATCAAACACTCGCAGGGCAGGTACATAACGGGCTAGATACAGAGTAAAGCTCCCTCTACACTGTCCAATCAAACACTCCCAGGGCAGGTACAGCACGGGGTAGATACAGAGTAAAGCTCCCTCTACACTGTCCCCTCAAACACTCCCAGGGCAGGTACAGCCCGGGGTTTGATACAGAGTAAAGCTCCCTCTACACTGTCTCATCAAACACTCCCAGGGCAGGTACAGCACGGGGTTAGATACAGAGTAAAGCTCACTCTATACTCTCCCATCAAACACTCCCAGGGCAGGTACAGCACGGGGTAGATACAGAGTAAAGCTCCCGCTACACTGTCCCATCAAACACTCCCAGGGCAGTTAAAGCACGGGTTAGATACAGAGTAAAGCTCCCTCTACACTGTCCCATCAAACACTCCCAGGGCAGGTACAGCACGGGTTAGATACAGAGTAAAGCTCCCTCTACACTGTCCCATCAAACACTCCCAGGGCAGGTACAGCACGGGTTAGATACAGAGTAAAGCTCCCTCTACACTGTCCCATCAAACACTCCCAGGGCAGGTACAGCACGGGTTAGATACAGAGTAAAGCTCCCTCTACACTGTCGAATCAAACACTCCCAGGGTGGGTACAGCACGGGTTAGATACAGAGTAAAGCTCCCTCTGCACTGTCCAATCAAACACTCCCAGGGTGGGTACAGCATGGGTTAGATACAGAGTAAAGCTCCCTCTACACTGTCCAATCAAACACTCCCAGGGTGGGTACAGCACGGGTTAGATACAGAGTAAAGCTCCCTCTACACTGTCCCATCAAACACTCCCAGGGCAGGTACAGCGCGGGGTTAGATATTGAGTAAAGCTCCCTCTACACTGTCTCATCAAACACTCCCAGGGCAGGTACAGCGCGGGGTTAGATATTGAGTCAAGCTCCCTCTACACTGTCCCATCAAACACTCCCAGGGCAGGTACAGCATGGGTTAGATACAGAGTAAAGCTCCCTCTACACTGTCTCATCAAACACTCCCAGGGCAGGTACAGCACGGGGTTAGATACAGAGTAAAGCTCCCTCTACACTGTCCCATCAAACACTCCCAGGGCAGGTACAGCACGGGGTAGATACAGAGTAAAGCTCCCTCTACACTGTCACATCAAACACTCCCAGGGCAGGTACAGCACGGGTTAGATACAGAGTAAAGCTCCCTCTAAACTGTCCCATCAAACACTCCCAGGGCAGGTAAAGCACGAGGTAGATACAGAGTAAAGCTTCCTCTACACTGTCCCATCAAACACTCGCAGGGCAGGTACATAACGGGCTAGATACAGAGTAAATCTCCCTCTACACTGTCCAATCAAACACTCCCAGGGCAGGTACAGCACGGGGTAGATACAGAGTAAAGCTCCCTCTACACTGACCCATCAAACACTCCCAGGGCAGGTACAGCACGGGTTAGATACAGAGTAAAGCTCCCTCGACACTGTCCCATCAAACACTCCCAGGGCAGGTACAGCATGGGGTAGAAACAGAGTAAAGCTCCCTCTACACTGACCCATCAAACACTCCCAGGGCAGGTTCAGAACGGGTTAGATACAGAGTAAAACTCCCTCTACACTGTCCCCATCAAACACTCCCAGGGCAGGTACAGCACGGGTTAGATACAGAGTAAAGCTCCCTCTACATGGATTTACAAAGGGTAAATCGTGCTTGACTAATCTATTGGAATTTTTTGAGGGAGTAACTGGTAAAATAGATGGGGGAGAGCCAGTAGATGTGGGGTACCTGGACTTCCAAAAGGCCTTCGACAAGGTCCCACATAAAAGATTAGCATGGAAAATTGAAGCTCATGGGATAAAGGGGAAAGTATTGACGTGGATAGAGAACTGGCTGTCAGATAGAAAACAGAGAGTTGGAATAAACGGCTCATTTTCTGAATGGCAGGCAGTAACAAGTGGGGTACCGCAGGGATCTGTCCTGGGTCCCCAGCTGTTCACAATTTACATTAATGACCTGGATCAGGGAGTCGGATGCAGCATTTCCAAATTTGCAGACGACACTAAACTAGGAGGGGGGGTGGGCTCAGAAGAGGAGACCAGGAAGCTCCAGAGTGATTTGGACAGACTGGGTGATTGGGCGGATAAATGGCAGATGCACTATAATGTGGACAAGTGCGAAGTTATCCACCTTGGGTGCAGGAACGGGAGGGCAAATTATTATTTAAATGGCAGTAAATTGGGAGAGGGGGAAGTACAGAGAGACCTGGGTGTTCTTGTACACCAGTCACTGAAGGCGAGCATGCAGGTGCAACAGGCGGTCAAGAAGGCAAACGGTATGCTGGCCTTCATAGCAAAAGGGTTGGAATACAGGAACAGGGATACCTTGCTGCAGCTGTACAGGGCACTGGTGAGACCACACCTCGAGTACTGTGTACAGTTTTGGTCGCCTCATCTGAGGAAAGATGTTCTTGCCATGGAGGGGGTGCAGCGGCGATTCACCAGGCTGATACCAGGAATGGCGGGATTGACCTATGAGGAGAGACTATGTAGTTTAGGGATGTACACACTGGAGTTTAGAAGATTGAGAGGGGACCTCATAGAAGTGTATAAAATTCTGACAGGTCTAGACAGACTAGATGCAGAAGGAATGTTTCCCTTGGCGGGTGAGAACAGAACTAGAGGACATAATTTAAGGATAAGGGCTAAACCATTTAGGACAGAAATGAGGGGGAATTTCTTCACTCAGAGGGTGGTGAACCTGTGGAACTCATTGCCACAGAGGGCAGTGTACGCCAGCTCATTAAATATATTTAAGAGGGAATTAGATATATTTCTACAGGCAAAAGGGGTTAAGGGTTACGGAGAGAAGGCGGGGACGGGATACTGAATTGGAGGATCAGCCATGATCTCATTAAATGGCGGAGCAGGCTCGAAGGGCCGGATGGCCTACTCCTACTCCAAAAATGTGTGGGTTAGGTTGATTTGGCTATGATAAATTGACCCTTAGTGTTAGGGGGGATTAAATATGTGGGGTTATGGGGATAGGATGGGATATGTTAGGGGGAATTAAATACGTGGGGTTACAGGGGTAGGGTGGGATATGTGTACTGTGGGGATTAAAGCAGGGACAGGGTACTGGATTTGGATGATCAGCCATGATCGTATTGAATGGCGGAGCAGGCTCGACGGGCCGAATGGCCTACTCCTGCTCCTAGATTCTATGTTTCTATGTTTCTATGTTTACTCCTATCTTCTATGTATCTATGTATCTATGTACACTGTCCAATCAAACACTCCCAGGGTGGGTACAGCACGGGTTAGATACAGAGTAAAGCTCCCTCTACACTGTCCAATCAAACACTCCCAGGGTGGGTACAGCATGGGTTAGATACAGTGTAAAGCTCCCTCTACACTGTTCCATCAAACACTCCCAGGGCAGGTACAGCATGGGTTAGATTGAGAGTAAAGCTCCCTCTACACTGTCCCATCAAACACTCCCAGGGCAGGTACAGCACGGGTTAGATACAGAGTAAAGCTCCCTCTACACTGTCCCATCAAACACTCCCAGGGCAGGTACAGCACGGGTTAGATACAGAGTAAAGCTCCCTCTACACTGTCCCATCAAACACTCCCAGGGCAGGTACAGCCCGGGGTTAGATACAGAGTAAAGCTCCCTCTACACTGTCTCATCAAACACTCCCAGGGCAGGTACAGCACGGGGTTAGATACAGAGTAAAGCTCACTCTATACTCTCCCATCAAACACTCCCAGGGCAGGTACAGCACGGGGTAGATACAGAGTAAAGCTCCCGCTACACTGTCCCATCAAACACTCCCAGGGCAGTTAAAGCACGGGTTAGATACAGAGTAAAGCTCCCTCTACACTGTCCCATCAAACACTCCCAGGGCAGGTACAGCACGGGTTAGATACAGAGTAAAGCTCCCTCTACACTGTCCCATCAAACACTCCCAGGGCAGGTACAGCACGGGTTAGATACAGAGTAAAGCTCCCTCTACACTGTCCCATCAAACACTCCCAGGGCAGGTACAGCACGGGTTAGATACAGAGTAAAGCTCCCTCTACACTGTCGAATCAAACACTCCCAGGGTGGGTACAGCACGGGTTAGATACAGAGTAAAGCTCCCTCTGCACTGTCCAATCAAACACTCCCAGGGTGGGTACAGCATGGGTTAGATACAGAGTAAAGCTCCCTCTGCACTGTCCAATCAAACACTCCCAGGGTGGGTACAGCACGGGTTAGATACAGAGTAAAGCTCCCTCTACACTGTCCCATCAAACACTCCCAGGGCAGGTACAGCGCGGGGTTAGATATTGAGTAAAGCTCCCTCTACACTGTCTCATCAAACACTCCCAGGGCAGGTACAGCGCGGGGTTAGATATTGAGTCAAGCTCCCTCTACACTGTCCCATCAAACACTCCCAGGGCAGGTACAGCATGGGTTAGATACAGAGTAAAGCTCCCTCTACACTGTCTCATCAAACACTCCCAGGGCAGGTACAGCACGGGGTTAGATACAGAGTAAAGCTCCCTCTACACTGTCCCATCAAACACTCCCAGGGCAGGTACAGCACGGGGTAGATACAGAGTAAAGCTCCCTCTACACTGTCACATCAAACACTCCCAGGGCAGGTACAGCACGGGTTAGATACAGAGTAAAGCTCCCTCTAAACTGTCGCATCAAACACTCCCAGGGCAGGTAAAGCACGAGGTAGATACAGAGTAAAGCTTCCTCTACACTGTCCCATCAAACACTCGCAGGGCAGGTACATAACGGGTTAGATACAGAGTAAAGCTCCCTCTACACTGTCCAATCAAACACTCCCAGGGCAGGTACAGCACGGGGTAGATACAGAGTAAAGCTCCCTCTACACTGACCCATCAAACACTCCCAGGGCAGGTACAGCACGGGTTAGATACAGAGTAAAGCTCCCTCGACACTGTCCCATCAAACACTCCCAGGGCAGGTACAGCATGGGGTAGAAACAGAGTAAAGCTCCCTCTACACTGACCCATCAAACACTCCCAGGGCAGGTTCAGAACGGTTTAGATACAGAGTAAAACTCCCTCTACACTGTCCCCATCAAACACTCCCAGGGCAGGTACAGCACGGGTTAGATACAGAGTAAAGCTCCCTCTACATGGATTTACAAAGGGTAAATCGTGCTTGACTAATCTATTGGAATTTTTTGAGGGAGTAACTGGTAAAATAGATGGGGGAGAGCCAGTAGATGTGGGGTACCTGGACTTCCAAAAGGCCTTCGACAAGGTCCCACATAAAAGATTAGCATGGAAAATTGAAGCTCATGGGATAAAGGGGAAAGTATTGACGTGGATAGAGAACTGGCTGTCAGATAGAAAACAGAGAGTTGGAATAAACGGCTCATTTTCTGAATGGCAGGCAGTAACAAGTGGGGTACCGCAGGGATCTGTCCTGGGTCCCCAGCTGTTCACAATTTACATTAATGACCTGGATCAGGGAGTCGGATGCAGCATTTCCAAATTTGCAGACGACACTAAACTAGGAGGGGGGGTGGGCTCAGAAGAGGAGACCAGGAAGCTCCAGAGTGATTTGGACAGACTGGGTGATTGGGCGGATAAATGGCAGATGCACTATAATGTGGACAAGTGCGAAGTTATCCACCTTGGGTGCAGGAACGGGAGGGCAAATTATTATTTAAATGGCAGTAAATTGGGAGAGGGGGAAGTACAGAGAGACCTGGGTGTTCTTGTACACCAGTCACTGAAGGCGAGCATGCAGGTGCAACAGGCGGTCAAGAAGGCAAACGGTATGCTGGCCTTCATAGCAAAAGGGTTGGAATACAGGAACAGGGATACCTTGCTGCAGCTGTACAGGGCACTGGTGAGACCACACCTCGAGTACTGTGTACAGTTTTGGTCGCCTCATCTGAGGAAAGATGTTCTTGCCATGGAGGGGGTGCAGCGGCGATTCACCAGGCTGATACCAGGAATGGCGGGATTGACCTATGAGGAGAGACTATGTAGTTTAGGGATGTACACACTGGAGTTTAGAAGATTGAGAGGGGACCTCATAGAAGTGTATAAAATTCTGACAGGTCTAGACAGACTAGATGCAGAAGGAATGTTTCCCTTGGCGGGTGAGAACAGAACTAGAGGACATAATTTAAGGATAAGGGCTAAACCATTTAGGACAGAAATGAGGGGGAATTTCTTCACTCAGAGGGTGGTGAACCTGTGGAACTCATTGCCACAGAGGGCAGTGTACGCCAGCTCATTAAATATATTTAAGAGGGAATTAGATATATTTCTACAGGCAAAAGGGGTTAAGGGTTACGGAGAGAAGGCGGGGACGGGATACTGAATTGGAGGATCAGCCATGATCTCATTAAATGGCGGAGCAGGCTCAAAGGGCCGGATGGCCTACTCCTACTCCTATCTTCTATGTATCTATGTATCTATGTACACTGTCCAATCAAACACTCCCAGGGTGGGTACAGCACGGGTTAGATACAGAGTAAAGCTCCCTCTACACTGTCCAATCAAACACTCCCAGGGTGGGTACAGCATGGGTTAGATACAGAGTAAAGCTCCCTCTACACTGTCCAATCAAACACTCCCAGGGTGGGTATAGCACGGGTTAGATACATAGTAAAGCTCCCTCTACACTGTCCAATCAAACACTCCCAGGGCAGGTACAGCATGGGTTAGATTGAGAGTAAAGCTCCCTCTACACTGTCCCCATCAAACACTCCCAGGGCAGGTACAGCACGGGTTAGATACAGAGTAAAGCTCCCTCTACACTGTCCCATCAAACACTCCCAGGGCAGGTACAGCGCGGGGTTAGATATTGAGTAAAGCTCCCTCTACACTGTCCCCATCAAACACTCCCAGGGCAGGTACAGCACGGGTTAGATACAGAGTAAAGCTCCCTCTACACTGTCCCATCAAACACTCCCAGGGCAGGAACAGCACGGGTTAGATACAGAGTAAAGCTCCCTCTACATTGTCCCATCAAACACTCCCAGGGCAGGTACAGCATGGGTTAGATTGAGAGTAAAGCTCCCTCTACACTGTCCCCATCAAACACTCCCAGGGCAGGTACAGCACGGGTTAGATACAGAGTAAAGCTCCCTCTACACTGTCCCAACAAACACTCCCAGGGCAGGTACAGCACGGGTTAGATGCAGAGTAAAGCTCCCTCTACACTGTCCCATCAAACACTCCCAGGGCAGGTACAGCACGGGTTAGATACAGAGTAAAGCTCCCTCTACACTGTCCCGTCACTGCCTCGACAGTTACTTCAGAAGAGTGCCCGCTTCAGCAATATTTGACATTTTCCATTTTCGACACCAGCATCCCTTAGTTTCTCTGAACGAGGAGGCGAGTTTAATCTGGAGTCTTCCCATTCCCTTTTCCAATGCTTAAGTAGGATTTTATGATTCTTTGCTAAGTATGAATAATTTCTCAACCAGGCTCAGACAAGATTTATGATCCCTTGTATATGTATCCCTTAGAATGATCAGCACCACAAGGACAAGCTCTTGCCACCTGACTGTGTCAGTAGGATGGACCTCCTGCTCTACAAACTTCGAGTAACAGTGCTGAAGATTGGAGTCCAACCATGGCAAAGAATAGTGACCACCTCATTGTCTTTGTTGTATTTTGCTATCGTCTTTGATGTAATGTTTTCCTGACTGACCTGTTTGGACACCATCCACACCTTTGATTGCCGTGATTGTCTCTCTGCCGAGGTGTGATAAAGGGCAGTTAGAAAGATTAACTGTAGTCGTCTGGCAGTGTTCTCTGACTATATATGCTGTGTCCATTTGCATTTCTTCACTTCACCTGACGAAGGAGCAGCGCTCTGAAAGCTTGTGATTTCAAATAAAGCTGTTGGACTATAACCTGGTGTTGTGCGACTTCTCAAAGAATAGTGACACCACATGGCCTCATTACTTGAAATTGCTTGACATCTGCAATTTTGAATAAAGAAAGAACTTGCATTTCTATAGCGCCTTTCACGATCCCAGGACGTCCCAAAGTGCCTTACAGCCAATGAAGTACATCTTGAAGTGTAGTCACTGTTGCAATGTAGGAAACGCAGCAGCCACTTTGTGCACAGCAAGATCCCACAAACAACAGTGAGATAAATGACCAGATCATCTGTTTTTTTAGTGATGTTGGTTGAGGGATAAATATTGACTAGGACGCCGGGGAGAACTCCCCTGCTCTTGTTCAAAATAGTGGCCGTGGGATCTTTTACGTCCACCTGAGAGGGCAGACGGGGCCTCAGTTTAACATCTCATTCGAAAGACGGCACCTCCGACAGTGCAGCACTCCCTCAGCACCAAGTAAATCTTTTCTTCTTCATTTTTAGTGAGGAGTACAAGGACTCTCTGTTACCTTGTCTCTGCCATCGTAGGCCACAGCTGAACTACTTACTAAACTATTGCTGTTTGTGTGTCTGCCTGTGTATGTCTGTGTTTGTAGAGGTGGAAGTACAGGCCGGTAAGTTGTCCTTGACTCAGTTACAGACGGTGATTAGCTGTGTCTGTAATAAATCACTGCATGAGCGGCATTTAATGAAGTGTGAGATTCGTGGAAAGAAATCGTTGAGTTTGAGCCCCAGATGATTCTGAAGTCAGGAGCGGTCAGAATGAAACACTTTTCACACGCTTGCATTGTTTTGCATTCTACTATGGGACCATCACTCCAAACCAATTCAAAGAGAGAGTGATATGATCAACTTAGCAATGCAGAGTGACGTAATGACAAACCTACAAATAACCACACTGAATGATAAATACAATGAGATGTCAGCAGCCTAGCAACTACTCAGATAGATAAGGTGGTTAAAAAGGCATATGGGATACTTGCCTTCATTAGCCGAGGCATAGAATATAAGAGCAGGGAGGTTATGATGGAGCTGTACAAAACGCTAGTTAGGCCACAGCTGGAATACTGTGTGCAGTTCTGGTCACCACACTATAGGAAGGATGTGATTGCATTGGAGAGGGTGCAGAGGAGATTCACCAGGATGTTACCTGGGCTGGAGCGTTTCAGCTATGAAGAGAGACTGGATAGGCTGGGGTTGTTTTCCTTAGAGCAGACAAGGCTGAGGGGGGACCTGATTGAGGTGTACAAAATTATGAGAGGCATAGATAGGGTAGATAGAAAGGAACTTTTCCCCTTAGTAGAGGGGTCAATAACCAGGGGGCATAGTTTCAGGGTAAGGGGCGGGAGGTTTAGAGGGGATTTGAGGAAAAACCTTTTCACCCAGAGGGTGGTTGGAATCTGGAATTCACTGCCTGAAAGGGTGGTAGAGGCAGGAACCCTCACAACATTCAAGAAGCATTTAGGTGAACACTTGAAACGCCATAGCATACAAGGCTACGGACCAAGTGCTGGAAAATGGGATTAGAATAGACAGGGCTTGATGTCCGGTGCGGACACGATGGGCCGAAGGGCCTCTTTTTGTGCTGTATAACTCTATGACTCTATCTATATCACCATTAACTGGCAGGAGACTGGCTAATCTCTAAAAGGGCAATTTCAACTTCCACTTGAATAATAACAACAACTTGTGTTTATATAGCACCCTTAACGTAGTAAAACATCCCAAGATGTTTCACAGGAGCGTAAATCAGACAAAATTTGACACCGAGTCACATAAGGAGATATTAGGGCAGGTGACCAAAAGCTTGGTCAAAGAGGTAGATTATAAGGAGCATCTTAAAGGAGGAAAGAGAGAGGCAGAGAGGTTTAGGGAGGGAATTCCAGAGCTTAGGACCCAGGCAGCTGAAGGCGCGGCCGCCAATGGTGGAGCGAAGAAAATCGGGGATGCGCAAGAGGCCAGAATTGGAGGAGCGCAGAGATCTCGGAGGGTTGTGGGGCTGGAGGAGATTATAGAGATAGGGAGGGGCGAGGCCATGGAGGGATTTGAAAACAAGGATGAGAATTTTAAAATCTTAACCGGGAGCCAATGGAGGCCAGCGAGCATAGGGTTGATGGGTGAACAGGACTTGGTGCGAGTTAGGACACGGGCTGCAGAGTTTTGGATGACCTCAAGTTTAAGTAGGGTGGAATGTGGGAGGCCGGCCAGGAGAGCATTGGAATAGTCAAGTCTAGAGGTAACAAAGGCACGGATGAGGGTTTCACCAGCAGACAAGCTGAGGCAGGGGCGGAGTCGGGCGATGTTACAGAGGTGGAAATAGGCGGTCTTAGTGATGGCACGGATATGTGCTCGGAAGCTCATCTCAGGGTCAACTACGACACCAAGGTTACAAAGAGTCTGGTTCAGCCTCCGACAGTTGCTGAGGAGAGGGATGAGCATGTGATACTGCAATGTATGTTAGTTGCTTTAACAGTGTACTAAGCTTTCACTCCCATACTGCACCGACGCTGTACTGATTTATTGGAGGTGCTGTCCTCCACAGGAGATTTTAAATAGAAAGGCTCATCTGCCTGGGCCAGTGACTCAAATGGACTTTTAAGATGCCATGGCGCTATTCAAAGAGGAGAAGGAAATTCTCCTGGCGTCCTTCCTCAACCAACACTACCAAAAAATGATCAACTGGTCATTTATCTCATTGCTGTTTGTGGGATCTTGCTGTGTGCAAAATAGCTGTTGCAGTTGCCTGAGTGACAAGTCACGGCCTCTTAAAGCAATGCAAAGTTTCCCGCTCCGGTGGCAGAACAGGAAAATCACTGAGGAAATTCACCCCCTTTAGGGACACATTTAGGAAACACCTCTATGTAAACTGATCAGGGGGCCATGGAACTGAAGAGCCCCAGCAGAGCAAGGAGAGAGAGCTCTGGGTGAGTGGAGAGAGAGCTCCAGGGTGAGTGGAGAGAGAGCTCCAGGTGAGTGGAGAGAGAGCTCTGGGTGAGTGGAGAGAGAGCTCTGGGTGAGTAGAGGGAGAGCTCTGGGTGAGTGGAGAGAGAGCTCTGGGTGAGTGGAGAGAGCTCCAGGTGAGTGGAGAGAGAGCTCTGGGTGAGTGGAGAGAGAGCTCTGGGTGAGTGGAGAGAGAGCTCTGGGTGAGTGGAGAGAGAGCTCTGGGTGATGGAGAGAGAGCTCTGGGTGAGTGGAGAGAGAGCTCCGGGTGAGTGGAGAGAGAGCTCTGGGTGAGTGGAGAGAGAGCTCTGGGTGAGTGGAGAGAGAGCTCTGGGTGAGTGGAGAGAGAGCTCTGGGTGAGTGGAGAGAGAGCTCTGGGTGATGGAGAGAGAGCTCTGGGTGATGGAGAGAGAGCTCTGGGTGAGTGGAGAGAGAGCTCCGGGTGAGTGGAGAGAGAGCTCCAGGTGAGTGGAGAGAGAGCTCTGGGTGAGTGGAGAGAGAGCTCCAGGTGAGTGGAGAGAGAGCTCTGGGTGAGTGGAGAGAGAGCTCTGGGTGAGTGGAGAGAGAGCTCTGGGTGAGTGGAGAGAGAGCTCTGGGTGAGTGGAGAGAGCTCCGGGTGAGTGGAGAGAGAGCTACGGGTGAGTGGAGAGAGAGCTCTGGGTGAGTGGAGAGAGAGCTCTGGGTGAGTGGAGAGAGAGCTCTGGGTGAGTGGAGAGAGAGCTCCAGGTGAGTGGAAAGAGCTCCGGGTGATGGAGAGAGAGCTCTGGGTGAGTGGAGAGAGAGCTCCGGGTGAGTGGAGAGAGAGCTCTGGGTGAGTGGAGAGAGAGCTCCGGGTGAGTGGAGAGAGAGCTCTGGGTGAGTGGAGAGAGAGCTCTGGGTGAGTGGAGAGAGAGCTCCGGGTGAGTGGAGAGAGAGCTCCGGGTGATGGAGAGAGAGCTCTGGGTGAGTGGAGAGAGAGCTCTGGGTGAGTGGAGAGAGAGCTCCGGGTGAGTGGAGAGAGAGCTCCAGGTGAGTGGAGAGAGAGCTCTGGGTGAGTGGAGAGAGAGCTCCAGGTGAGTGGAGAGAGAGCTCCAGGTGAGTGGAGAGAGCTCCGGGTGAGTGGCACTACAGGCTAACAAAGTGAGCAAATAAAATAATTTCCCAACACTCCCAACATGCACCCAAGAAAAATGGTCCTAGTTTGTCCAGGCTACCGTGTCTTTTGCTGCATTGAATCTTGTCCTACACCACACGGCTGTCCTGCTATCCCCTCTCCCGGCTATCACCAATACCAGTGGTAAACACCTGCCGTAGGTTCCAATCACCCTATTTGATGCAAAAAACAGAAAACGCTGGAAATACTCAGCAGGTCAGGCAGCCTCTGTGAAGCGAGAAACAGAGTTAACGTTTCAGCTCGATGACCCTTCATCAGAACTGGAAAGTGATAGCAACCGTGACACATAAGCTCTTCGCATTTAGTATCAGGTGGAGGGAGGATCTAGGGAGGTAGGAATCACTGAGGACGAGGAATCACGCAGTACAAGGGACTGATTGAAGACGGTGGGGGGAGGAAGACCATTAAGGAAGGCATCAGGGAGCCTGGTGGAGGGACGCTCGAGACAAAGAACAGGTGAGGTGTTCAAACATAGAGAGAGTTAGTGAGTGACAGTGTAATGGACTTTAATCCCTTTGCATCAGAAAGCATTACACCATGTGTTCGATCAATTGATCTATCTGTCTATCTATCTATCTATCTATCTATCTATCTATCTATCTATCTATCTATCTATCTATCTATCTATCTATCCATCTATCTATCTATCCATCCATCTATCTATCTATCTATCTATCTATCTTTCTAATATATTAAAAGTCTTGCATGTAGTACATCCCATTACATACTTCCTGTAATGCTTCTGTGTCACACTTAATCACAGGCAAATTTATTCTAACATAGGCAAATTTATTCTGCCACACCTGATTGGGTCATTTTTCCCAAGTGATCGGCTTCCAGTTCCGGCCCTCCAGCCTTGATCCTCATAGCCCTCTCTTCAACCTTCTCAAGGGATGCACCAAACTATGGCCAAGTAAAAGAAAACAAACCGAAAATATTTGAACAGCCAGGTGTAGATATAGGAAGATTTAAAAAAAAATAAACAATGATTCTTACAATCATTAGGATCAATTTTACTTTTTACCAACTGCCTCATTGCTTACTTGCGCAAACAATTGTAAAAAGCTCTCTCCAAAATCATATGGGTTCCATACTGCCTCTTTTTTTAAATTGACCTGTCAATCAAAAAAAAACCAGGATTCTCATCTGTAACCTGACTTTAAGTGACCCCACTGTTCATTTTAAGACTGAAGACCAGTTACACCTTCTAATCTTAAAGTGACGCCGACCGACATTCTAGAATGTTAGTATAGAAATAGGCCCACCGAGTCTACGTCGATGTTTTGCCCGTGAGCTACCTAGTCTAATCCCAGCTCGCTGCTCGCACCCCCTAACACTTTAACATTCCTCGTATCCAAACAGCTACATCATTCTCTTTTAGAAGAATTTATGGGACTCTGCTTCTACAACGGCTTTGCGGTGGAGAATTCAAACATTGGTTCTGTCTTCACAAAGGAGAACACAAATAAACTCCCAGAGATGTCGGGGAACATAGGGTCTAATGAGAGGGAGGAATTGAATGAAATCAGTACTTGTAGGGAAATTGTGTTAGGGAAATTGACGGGATTGAAGGCTGATATATCCCATGGGCCTGATAATCTACATCCTAAGTTACTAAAGGAAGTGGCCCTCGAAATAGTAGATGCATTGCTGGTCATCTTCCAAAACTCTATAGACTCTGGAACAGTTCCCATGGATTGGAGGGTAGCTAATGTAACCCCACTATTTAAAAAAGGTGGTAGAGAAAAAACGGGGAATTATAGACTGGTAAGCCTGACATCGGTAGTGGGGAAAATGCTAGAGTCCATTATAAAAGATGTAATAGCAGAGCACTTGGAAAACAGTGACAGGATTGGACAAAGTCAACATGGATTTACAAAAGGTTAGTCATGCCTGACTAATTTACTGGAATTTTTTGAGGATGTAACTGGTAGAATAGATAAGGGAGAACCAGTAGATGTGGTGTATTTGGACTTTCAGAAGGCTTTTGATAAGGTCCCGCGTAAGTGATTAGCGTGCAAAGTTAAAGCACATGGGATTGGGGGTAAGGTACTGTCTTGGATAGAGAACTGGTTGGCAGACAGGAAGCAAAGAGTTGGAATAAACGGGTCTTTTTCCGAGTGGCAGGCAGTGACTAGTGGGGTACCGCAGGGATCGGTGCTAGGACCCCAGCTATTCACAATATATATTAATGATCTAGACGAGGGAACTAGATGTAATATCTCTAAGTTTTTTAGTGATGTTGGGTGAGGGATAAAGATTGGAGAATTCCCCTGCTCTCCTTCAAAATAGTGCCCTGAGATCTGTTCCATCCACCTGAGAGGGCAGACATTTCCTCATCCGAAAGATGGCACCTCCGACAGTGCAGCTCTCCATGGGAACACCACCACCTCCAAGTTCCCCTCCAAATCACACAACATCCTGACTTGGAAATATATTGGCCGTTCGTTCATCGTCGCTGGGTCAAAATCCTGGAACTCTCTCCCTAACAGCACTGTGGGAGCACCTTCACCACACGGACTGCAGCGGTTCAAGAAGGCGGCTCACCACCACCTTCTCAAGGGGCAACTAGGGATGGGCAATAAATGCTGGCCTTGCCAGTGACGCTCACATCCCTGAAACGAATGAATAAATAAAAAGAATTCCTCAGTACTGCACTAGAGTGTCAGGCTAGACTTTGTGCTCAAGTCCCTAGAGTAGGACTTGAACCCACAACCTTCTGACACAGAAGAACAAGTGCTACCAACTGAGACATGACTGACACACAATTATGCTGCATCTTTTTCATTGCTGTTATATCATCCTATTATGGGACTGCCATTACCTGGTCCTGTGCTTACAAGCCTCTGATTTACCGTGAGCAATGCCTTGGAAGATTTGTTAGTGTGTGGGTTTGTGTAGATGAAAGCATGCATTCGTCACACTTCAGACCGCACATCTCAATGTGTCAAATGTTAGAACGAAAGCCAGTCATTTCCTGATGGTAATTCTGAACTTGGGGAAGCCGTCAGGGAGTCGCAGCCAATTGTCAATCGATAAAAAAAAATAGCAATTACCCTCTTACTGACCTCAGAACGTGCTTAGCATTTAATTGTCTTCGGGATGTGTCTGCTTATTACAGAAGTTGGACCATGTGGGTGTAGAAAGGGCAGCCAGGGTAGACACAGGTCCACTGATAAAGTAGAACAGTGGCACCATGTATTATCGCGCTATAACACTCTCGGCTCTAATTTTAACATGAGCAAGGGTACCGGAGTTTGTCTAGTTTCTAAAATTAAATTCCTGGCCAAGCATCTTAAAATTCCAAGCACAGCTGGCTGTAAGGACCTGGCCCTGTTGCTGATTCGGGGCCTCTCCTGACCACCTGACCGTTAATCTGAAGACTTGGAATCCCATACATTTTAATTTCTAATATTTCTAGTTCTTTCATCTGTGATCGTGCTCCCGATGAGCTGCACTTAGTTTTTTAGAGTTCGTCTGAGACTCCTTTGTTAGAAACAGTTACTTGCATTTGCAAGGGAAGGGGGGCACTGTAGAAAGAGCGCACACACCTTCTGGTGTGTCTCTGATACTTCATTGGCTGTAAAGCGCTTTGGGACGTCCTGAGGTTGTGACAGGCGTTGTAGAAATGCAAGTCTTTCTTTTTTTCTTTTCTCTAGCTGCATGAGCAGCCCAGGTGTTATTCGCTGAGACCGTCTATGTTTGTACGGTTGGCTTTGCCCATGTTTATGATGCGTGTGCACGTGCGTGCGTGTCTTTGTATGTACGTTGCGTATGTTTGTGATTGAGTGCAAGTGTGGGGGTGTGTGTGTGAGTAAGTATGTCTCTGTGTGCGTGAGTGGGTGAGTGTGGGTGTGTGTGTGGAAGGTGTGTGTTTGTGTGTGTGTGTATGTGAGGGTGGGTGTGTGAGGGTGTGTGTGTGTGTTTGTGTGTGTGTGTGTGTGGAAGGTGTGTGTTTGTGTGTGTATGTGAGGGTGGGTGTGTGAGGGTGTGTGTGTGTGTTTGTGTGTGTGTGTGTGGAAGGTGTGTGTGTTTGTGTGTGTGTGTGGAAGGTGTGTGTGTGTGTGTGTGTGTGGAAGGTGTGTGTGTGTTTGTGTGTCTGTGAGGGTGAGTGTGCCTGTGTGGGTGTCTCTGTGTGAGTGAGTGTGTTCTTTATGCCACAGTTGGGTGGGATGCATCCTCCTGCTCGTAGAAGCAAGAATTGGACAGGCCACCAGATTGTGGGCAACCCAGCTGGAATTTTCAGTCATTTGCTGAAAGATTATCGTTGCCCTGATATAGACCATCAAGTACAAGGGGTGTTGCTGGGAAAAAATACTGACAAACAATTCACTTCAGTGAATCAGTTTATAATTAAATAGTTCAAAACCTGCCCACTCAAAGAACTGTAACGTTGTAAATCGAGTGGGATTAGCTGGAAATAGACGCTGTAATCCTGCCTTTGTAATTGAAACAGATGACTTTGTTTAGTGGTTTAAGCTTTGTGTAAGTCACTTTCTTGGTGGGAGAGACGATGGGAATCACTTTATTCTGCACTGCATCTGGTCCAATGTGTGCAGTAATGTTTAAAATTACAAATAAGAGGAGCCCCTCCATTTGGGAAGTGTTGGGTGTAGTACTAAGCCACACAGACTGGGAGGGTCAATATTAGTGGCAACATTATAAACATGCTTTTTGAATAGCTTTATGGTGTTCCTACATGTAGCAGCCCGCCCCCGCCCTCTGCCCCTCTCTCTCGGAAGGTCCGCGCTCCAACCCATGACCTCAATAGCGTTGCCAACTCTGATTGAACGTATTCCTGTTGGGATCATCAACGTGACCCTCCCGCCTCTAACTGCCCCGCCCCCACGCTCTCGCCATTGGTCGCCCGACTGCGACCTTCACTGCCCAGCGCCTTCCCACACCAATCAGAAAGCGAGCAGACTCTTCGTTACCCAATTGGATGTTTCATGACTCTCAGTCAAACAGCCTTGTTTTTCCCCCATTGCCAATATTTTTCTGACCCGTAAACCAAAGTGTTCAAAGAAAATGGAAATAAACTTTTTCTTAACGCACCAATGCTTTTTCTCCCAGATTTTGCTTGGAGCAGTGTCTCGGAGATTAATCTTTAATTCCTGGAGACTCCAGGGCAATCCTGGAGGGTTGGCAACCCAGGACCGCAACCATAGCAGCATTCAAGGGTGACACTGGCGACAGTGTCCAAGGCTAGGAGAGGGAGAAAAGGTCAACCAAGGTTCCAACTCCTGGTCATCATTCAGTGATTGCTGCCGGGAAGCTTGTGTGTGTGTGTGGACACAAGGCAAGGACAAGAATAGCTCAAGTACAATGCCCTCCACAGTCAAATAGCCATCTAACAATCTCTGTCATAGTTCACAAATGGACATTTGAGTGAGGTAATGGAGGGAAACTGGCGCCAGTGGAACTGCAGAGGTTAAAGAAAGATTTTTCCAAATACAACCACAAAGGAACCCAGGAAGCTCCTTGGTAGAAAATGGCACTATGGCCAAAATATGTACTTCAGTGTCTCTATCCCTCTATCTCCAATCCCTCTGTGTGTCCGTCCCTCTATCTCCAATCCCTCTGTGTGTCCGTCCCTCTATCTCCAATCCCTCTGTGTGTCCATCCCTCTATCTCCAATCCCTCGGTGTGTCCATCCCTCTATCTCCAATCCCTCGGTGTGTCCATCCCTCTATCTTCAATCCTTCGGTGTGTCCATCTCTCTATCTTCAATCCTTCGGTGTGTCCATCCCTCTATCTCCAATCCCTCGGTGTGTCCATCCCTCTATCTCCAATCCCTCAGTGTGTACATCCCTCTATCTCCAATCCCTTTGTGTGTCCATCCCTCTATCTCCAATCCCTCGGTGTGTCCATCCCTCTATCTCCAATCCCTCTGTGTGTCCATCCCTCTATCTCCAATCCCTTGGTGTGTCCATCCCTCTATCTCCAATCCCTCGGTGTGTCCATCCCTCTATCTTCAATCCCTCACTGTGTCCATCCCTCTATCTTCAGTCACTCAGTGTGTCTATCCCTCTATCTCCAATCCCTCACTGTGTCCATCCCTCTATCTTCAGTCACTCAGTGTGTCCATCCCTCTATCTTCAGTCACTCTGTGTGTCCATCCCTCTATCTCCAATCCCTCACTGTGTCCATCCCTCTATCTCCAATCCCTCACTGTGTCCATCCCTCTATCTCCAATTCTCCTGTGTGTCCATCCCTCTATCTCCAATCCCTCGGTGTGTCCATCCCTCTATCTTCAATCCCTCGGTGTGTCCATCCCTCTATCTCCAATCCCTCACTGTGTCCATCCCTCTATCTCCAATTCTCCTGTGTGTCCATCCCTCTATCTTCAATCCCTCGGTGTGTCCATCCCTCTATCTTCAATCCCTCACTCTGTCCATCCCTCTATCTTCAATCCCTCGGTGTGTCCATCCCTCTATCTCCAATTCTCCTGTGTGTCCATCCCTCTATCTTCAATCCCTCGGTGTGTCCATCCCTCTATCTTCAATCCCTCACTGTGTCCATCCCTCTATCTCCAATCCCTCAGTGTGTCCATCCCTCTATCTTCAATCCCTCACTGTGTCCATCACTCTATCTCCAATCCCCCTTTGTGTCCATCCCTCTATCTCCAATCCCTCAGTGTGTCCATCCCTCTATCTCCAATCCCTCAGTGTGTCCATCCCTCTATCTCCAATCCCTCAGTGTGTCCATCCCTCTATCTCCAATCCCTCACTGAGTCCATCCCTCTATCTCCAATCCCTCACTGAGTCCATCCCTCTATCTTCAATCCCTCAGAGTCTCCAATCCTAGCTGATCCAAACAAAAATTGCCAGCCATTTTATCAGGTAGCTATTGTTCTATGTCCAGAGCCCCCTTCCCTCCCCCCTCCGCTTGCCATCATCCCCCTGCTCCCCTCCCTCCCTCTGCTCCCCTCCCACTCCACCCCATGTCCTCTCCTCTCCCCGCCCTCCCTCAACTCCCCACCCTCCCTCAACTCCCCACCCTCCATCCACTCCCCACCCTCCCTCAACTCCCCACCCTCCCTCAACTCCCCACCCTCCATCCACTCCCCACCCTCCCTCAACTCCCCGCCCTCCCTCAACTCCCCACCCTCCATCCACTCCCCACCCTCCCTCAACTCCCCACCCTCCATCCACTCCCCACCCTCCCTCAACTCCCCACCCTCCATCCACTCCCCACCCTCCCTCCTCCACTCCCCGACCACTCTACTCCCCCCCCTCCACCCCCACCTCCCGGGCCCCACCTGTGCTTTTCTCTCCAGTACTGTGAAGGCTGGTTGATTGCTCTATATTTCAATATACGGGCCAACTCGCTGTGAGCAATGCTCCAGGAGGTCTCCTGGCCAACACTGAATTGTTTTTGACACGACAAGCGGGCTGACTGTAGATTACCCCTGGCTCCTGTCCGCACTCCACAGCTTGAGATCGAGTTCAGCACCAGACGTCTGACTGACAGACTGTCAACCCTGACACAAAGTTTTATTCCGGAATTGAAATTAGCCTCAGGGCAGGGAATGGAGAAATACTGGGACAGTAATTGTCTTCCTGCCACTTTCCTCTGCTCTTAACTTAAAAAAAAGGGATAACAATGCCAGCGTAAGAAATAAAAGGATTTCCACATTCGACCAACTTAATGGGTAAACCGGTATTGCGCTCACAGCTATTAAACGCAGAAACTTTGATCATTAAGGAACCGTTACATCAAGACCCTGCATACCTGGGCTGACCGCGTGGTGAGACATCAGGAAACAGTTTGGCACAGTGGACTGAAAATAGCTTTCGAATGAAAAAATGTCCTGCATCCCGATAATTATTCTTAGAGGGATGCAAAATCGCAGCTTAAAAACAAGCCACTTAAGAGCAATTTCCTCAGAGAATCGATTTGATCTCCGATGGACCAAGCTGTAAATCCAATTGCATTAGGGCCGAATCCTCACACAGGAACATTTTTTTTTCTTTCCCATCCCTGGCTGGCCCCTGGAGAGAATTCTTCTCAGACTTTAATTCGAGTTCCCACGCTTCGATTGCAAATCATTAATGGCAAGCAGAGGGAAGAAATTTCTGTCGGCCGACCTGAGGGATTTCCAGAACACCTTGAACAGCGTACCGTGGTTTTTGCAATCCCTTTGTCTTTCAACTGGTTTCCGGGCACATTTGCCTGCTTCGCAGCACAGTAGGCTGCACCATGTTTACGGTGCAGTTACCGCAGCACGTGTAGGAGGAACAGTTTGATCGGGTTCGATCACTGATTACACCGTGATTATGTACGGTGCACCGTGGCTGCAAGATGCACTGCAGCAACTCGCCAAGGCTTCTTCGGCAGCACCTCCCAAACCCGCAACCTCCGCCACCTAGAAGGACAAGGGCAGCAGGTGAATGGGAACACCACCACCTCCAAGTTACACACCATCCTGACTTGGAAACATATCGGCCGTTGCGTCATCGTCGCTGGGTCAAAATCCTGGAAGTCCCTCCCTAACAGCACTGTGGGAGCACCTTTACCACACGGACTGCAGCGGTTCAAGAAGGCGGCTCACCACCACCTTCTCAAGGGGCAATTAGGGATGGGCAATAAATGCCGGCCTTGCTAGCGACGTCCACATCCTGGCAATGAATTAAAAAAAAAACATAGAATGACATAGAATGTACAACACAGAAACAGAGCGTTCAACCCGACTGGTCTATACTCTACACGAGCTTTCTCCCACCCTACTTCATCATTTGTCTTGTAAGGGGAGGATGAAAATTCCACACCTTACATTTGGAATTATTATCCTGGCCAATATTTATCCCTCAATCAACATCACCAAAACAGATGATCTGGTCCATTTATCTCATTGCTGCTTGTGGGAGCTTGCTGTGCGCAAATTGGCTGCCGCGTTTCCCACATTACAACAGTGACCACACTTCAAAAGTACTGTACTTCATTGGCTGTAAAGCGCTTTGGGACATCCAGTGGTTGTGAAAGGCGCTATAGAAATGCAAGTCTTTCTTCCTCTTTAAGAATCATCGATGAGACTCCAGGGTGTTTTGCCGCTCTCCCGCTACCGACTAGTAGAACCCCTTCCCGAGGGATTTCAGGACGAGGTGTTTATGGGGGGGCAGGGGCAGGGGCGGGGGTGGGCGGGGGGGTGGTGATGTCAAAGGCTTTGCTTTCTCTTTAAGGATTTCTTGGCATTTTCTGTTCCCAATAATCTTTCCAGCACTGTTGGCAGCTGCAGATTGCTCGCTGTGAGGTTTGACAGGCAGTGTGTATCACAGCAAACGCTTTGATGTGCAGTTGTTATCAGGATTTATTCAAGTGCAAGATTAGGGCAATATCTCAGCTTGTATATATCATAAAAAGGGACTTAAAATAAATCAGGGAGAGTAGCAACACTCAGAGATAAGCTCACAGCGAAGAGTGGTTAGTACATAGAATTACATAGAATAGACGGCACAGAAACAGGCCATTCGGCCCAACTGGTCCGTGCCGGCGTTTATTCCCCACCCCTCTTCATCTCACCCTATCAGCATATCCCTCTATTCCTTTCTCCCTTATGTGTTTATCGAGCTTCCACTTAAATGTATCTATACTATTCGCCTCAACCACTCCCTGTGGTAGCGAGTTCCACATTCTCACCACTCTCTGGGTGAAAAGATTTCTTCTGAATTCCCGATTGGATTTATTGGTGACTATCTTTGGTCTCCCTCACGAGCGGAAACATCTTCTCTAGGTCTAACGTATCAAACCTGGTTATAATTTTAAAGATCTCTATCAGGTCACCCCTCAGCCTTCTCTTTTCAAGAGAAAAGAGCCCCCGCCTGTTCAATCTTTCCTGGTAGGTATAACCTCTCAGTTCTGGTATCATCCGTGTGAATTCTTTTTTTGTACCTACACTTGGAGTACTGTGCACAGTTCTGGTCACCATATTATAAAAAGGATATAGAGGCACTGGAGAAGGTGCAAAAACGATTTACAAAGATGATACCAGAAATGCGAGGCTATACCCATCAGGAAAGGATGAACAGGCTCGGGCTCTTTTCTCTTGAAAAATGAAAGCTGAGGGGTGAGCTAATAGAATTCTTTAAAATTATGAAAGGTTTTGATAGAGTGGATACAGAGAGAGTGTTTCCACTTGTGGGGAAGAGCATAACTAGAGGCCATCAATATAAGATAGTCACCAAGAAATCAAATAGAGAATTCAGAAGAAACTTCTTTACCCAGAGAGTGGTGAGAATGTGGAACTCGCTCCCACAGGGAGTGGTTGAGGCGAATAGTATAGATGCATTTAAGGGGAGGTTAGATAAGCACATGAGGGAGAAGGGAATAGAGGGTTATGCTGATAGGGTGAGATGAGGAAAGGCGGGAGGAGGTTCGAGTGGAGCATAAACGTCGGCATGGACTGGTTGGGGCGAATGGTCTGTTTCTGTGCCATATATCCTATGTAATCCTACTCCAGTGCTGCAATGAGATCCGTTAACTCAGACAGGCCTGGTCTGTTTGGCTCCGGTACTCACAGGATAAGCTCACCAAGTCAAAGAGCAATTTCTTTGTTTTTTTACAATGCAGGATATTTTTATGCCTAGTTTTTTTTCTCCCCTGCTCTCCTGAAGACTCTGATTCATGCTGAGGTTTCAGTTCCACAGCTGCAGTCAGGCCATTGGCCATCCTTTACATGTGCAAACCCATCCAGTGAGTGTCGGCATCTCATTCGCAACCAGGCCTGATCACGTTCTCGCCTGACCCCCAATCGCCTGCACCTTCCAGCAGGGGATCCCTGGATAATGACTTTATCTTTTCACCTTCCTACTCTAGGGACAGAGTGAACCTTGGCTCAGTGGTAGCATTCCTGCCTGTGAGTCGGCGGGTTCAAGCCCCACTCCAGACAGTCATGGCGAGCAGGAGACCAAATCATTCAGCCTCTGAATAATGGGTTGACATCCAGCTGGATTCTCGCTTCCAATGGGAATGGGCTGGTGTCTCCCCCTCATATCTAGTCTGTTCTCCTGCTGAAACCCTCATCCCTGCCTTTGTTACCTCTAGATTGACTATTCCAATGCTCTCCTGGCTGGCCTCCCACATTCCACCCTCCGTAAACTTGAGGTCATTCAAAACTCTGCCTCCCCGTGTCCTAACTCGCACCAACTCCCATTCACCCATCACCCCTGTGCTCGCTGACCTACATTGGCTCCCGGTTAAGCAACACCTCGATTTTAAAATTCTCATCTTTGTTTTCCAATCCCTTCATGGCCTCGCCCCCTCCCTATCTCTGTAACCTCCTCCAGCCCTACAACCCTCCGCGATATTTGCGCTCCTCCAATTCTGGCCTCTTGAGCATCCCTGATTTCAATCGCTCCACCATTGGCGGCTGTGCCTTCTGTTGCTTGGGCCCTAAGCTCTGGAATTCCTTCCCTAAACCTCTCCGCCTCTCTACCTCCCTTTCCTCCTTTAAGACGCTCCTTAAAACCTGCCTCTTTGACAAGCTTTTGGTCGTCTGCCCTATTATCCCCTTATGTGGCTCATTTCAAATTTTGATACTGCTCTTGTGAAGCGCCTTGTGACGTTTTACTACGTTAAGGTGCTATATAAATGCAAGTTGTTGTTGTTGAGGGAGTTGTGAGTCAGGCTACTGACCTGTCCATAAGTAAGTTGAGGATTCCTTACTGAAACTACCCAGAGCGCGCTGTGCTGGATGTAAAGCAGTGGAAGGAATGGGTTGCCTCGTGTGCCATTAGGGATGTTTCTATGTAAGAGGATAAGGTCCATGCCAATTGTAGCATCTCCACTGCTGCCAGAGCAGGAATGGACCCTGGGTCCTTTGGCTGGGTTGGCTTATTGTGTCAGCCGTGGCTCAGTGGGCAGCACTCTCGCCTCAGAGTCAGAAGGTTGTGGGTTCGAGTCCCACTCCAGAGACTTGATCACAAAATCTAAGCTGACACTCCCAGTGCAGTGCTGAGGGAGTCCTGTACTGTCAGAGGTGCCGCCTTTCGAATGAGATGTTAAACCGAGGCCCCGTCTACTCTCTCAGGTGGACGTATAAGATCCCATGGTGCTATTTTGAAGAAGAGCAGGGGAGTTATCCCCGGTGTCTTGGTCAATATTTATCCTGCAACCAACATCACTAAAACAGATTATCTGGTCATTATCACAGTGCTGTGTGTGGGCCGAATTGTCTGCTGCGTTTCTTACGTTACAACAGTGACTACACTTGAAAAAGAACTTAATTGGCTGTAAAGTGTTTGAGACATCATTTGGTTGTGAAAGGCGCTATAGAAATGCAAGTTTGTTCTTTATTAGTACCACACCAGGGCAGGTGCCCACGCGCTACATTCTAGACACATTAGCATGAATGAGCTCAAGGTTCACACGGTGACTGTCTCTTTTAAAATGGAGCTTCACAGTGAGTGTGATGCAAACTGATCTGGGAACAGCAACAGAACTCGAGAGCAAGATAGCAGCTCTACAGACGCCTGAAGGCCGAGGTCCAACAGAAAACCCACAACCTAAAGAACAGATGGTGGGTGGAGAAAGCGCAGGAGGTCCAGCAGCTAGCCGACAACCAGGACGTGCGAGGATTCTTTAGCGCAGTCAAGACCACCTATGGCCCAAGCACCCAAGGTTCTACCCCACTGCGGGCCAAGAATGGAGAGGTACTCATCAAGGACAGAGAGGCAGTCAGTGCCCGCTGGAAGGAGTACTTCGAAGATCTCCTTAACCGAGACTCTGTCTTCGACGCGAGTGTCCTCAACTCCATCCCACAGCATGCCGGAAACGGTAGCGTAATGGTAATGTCACTGGGCTAGTAATCCAGAGGCCTGGACGAATGATCCAGAGATGTGAGTTCAAATCCCACCACAGCAGCTGGGGAATTTAAATTCAGTTAATTAAATAAATCTGGAATAAAAAGCTAATATCAGTAATGGTGACCATGAAACTATCGGATTGTCGTAAAAACCCATCTGGTTCACTAATGTCCTTTAGGGAAGGAAACCTGCCGTCCCTACCTGGTCTGGCCTATATGTGACTCCAGACCCACAGCAATGTGGTTGACTCTTAACTGCCCTCTGAAATGGCCTAGCAAGTCACTCAGGTGTAACTAACCGTTATGAAACAAAATAATAAGAATGAAACCGGACGGACCACCCGGCATCGACCTCGGCACTGGCTACGGATACGGCAGTGGCACACCCCCCAGTCGACCCTGCAAAGTCCCCCTCACCAACATCTGGGGACTTGTGCCAAAATTGGGAGAGCTGTCCCACAGACTAGTCAAGCAACTACCTGACATAGTCATACTCACAGAATCATACCTTTCAGCCAATGTCCTAAACTCCTCCATCACCATCCCATGGTATGTCCTGTCCCACCAGCAGGACAGACCCACCAGGGGTGGTGGCACAGTGGTATACAGTCGGGAGGGAGTGGCCCTGGGAGTCCTCAACATTGACTCCGGACCCCATGAAGTCTCATGGCTTCAGGTCAAGCATGGGCAAGGAAACCTCCTGCTGATTACCACCTACCGCCCTCCCTCAGCTGATGAATCAGTGCTCCTCCATGTTGAACACCACTTGGAAGAAGCACTGAGAGTAGCAAGGGCACATAATGTACTCTGGGTGGGGGACTTCAATGTCCATCACCAAGAGTGGCTCCGTAGCACCACTACTGACCGAGCTGGCCAAGTCCTGAAGGACATAACTACCAGTCTGGGCCTGCAACAGGTGGTGAGGGAAAAACCTACTTGACCTCGTCTTCACCAATCTACCTGTCGCAGATGCATCTGTCCATGACAGCATTGTGAAAAGTCGCACAACACCAGGTTATAGTCCAACAGCTTTATTTGCAATCACAAGCTTTCGGAGCGCTGCTCCTTCGTCAGGTGACTTCAGCGCTCCGAAAGCTTGTGATTTCAAATAAAGCTGTTGGACTATAACCTGGTGTTGTGCGACTTCTCACATTTGTCCACCCCAGTCCAACACCGGCATCTCCACATCATGGCTACCATGACAGCATTGGCAGCAGTGACCACTGCACAATCATTGTGGAGACGAAGTCCCGTATTCACACTGAGGACACCCTCCATCGTGTTATCTGGCACTACCACTGTGCTAAATGGGATAGATTCAGAACAGAACTAACAGCTCAAAACTGGGCATCCATGAGGCGCTGTGGGCCATCAGCAGCAGCAGAATTGTATTCCACCACAATCTGTAACCTCATGGCCCGGCATATCCCTCACTCTACCATTACCATCAAGCCAGGGGACCAACCCTGGTTCAACAAGGAGTGTAGAAGAGCATGCCAGGCGTACATAAAAATGAGGTGCCAACCTGGGGAAGCTACAACACAGGACTACATGCATGCTAAACAGCGGAAGCAGCATGCTATAGACAGGGCTAAGCGATCCCACAATCAACGGATCAGATCAAAGCTCTGCAGTCCTGCCACATCCAGTCGTGAATGGTGGTGGACCATTAAACAACTAACGGGAGGAGGAGGCTCCAGCATTATTCCCATCCTCAATGATGGTGGAGCCCAGCACGTGAGTGCAAAAGACAAGGCTGAAGCATTTGCAACCAACTTCAGCCAGAAGTGCCGAGTGGATGATCCATATCGGCCTACTCCCGAGGTCCCCACTATCACCGAAGTCAGTCTTCAGCCAATTTGATTCACTCCACGTGATATCAAGAAACGGCTGAGCGCACTGGATACAGCAAAGGCTATGGGCCCCGACAACATCCCGACTATCGTGCTGAAGACTTGTGCTCCAGAACTAGCAGCGCCTCTAGCCAAGCTGTTCCAGTACAGCTACAACACTGGCATCTATCCGACAATGTGGAAAACTGCCCAGGTACGTCCTGTCCACAAAAAGCAGGACAAATCCAATCTGGCCAATTACCGCCCCATCAGTCTACTCTCAATCATCAGCAAAGTGATGGAAGGTGTCATCGACAGTGCTATCAAGCGGCACTTACTCACCAGTAACCTGCTTACTGATGCCCAGTTTGGGTTCCGCCAAGACCACTTGGCTCCCGACCTCATTACAGCCTTGGTCCAAACATGGACAAAGGAGCTGAATTCCAGAGGTGAGGCGAGAGTGACTGTCCTTGACATCAAGGCAGCATTTGACCGAGTGTGGCATCAAGGAGCCCTATTAAAACTGAAGTCAATGGGAATCAGGGGAAAAACGCTCCACTGGCTGGAGTCATACCTAGCACAAAGGAAGATGGTTGTGGTGGTTGAAGGTCAATCATCACAGCCCCAGGACATTGCTGCAGGAGTTCCTCAGGGCAGTGTCCTGGGCCCAACCATCTTCAGCTGCTTCATCAATGACCTTCCCTCCAACATAAGGTCAGAAATGGGGATGTTCGCTGATGACTGCACAGTGTTCAGTGCCATTCACAACTCCACAGATCATGAAGCAGTCCATGCCCACATGCAGCAAGACCTGGATGATGTTCAGGCTTGGGCTGATAAGTGGCAGGTAACATTCGCACCACAGAAGTGCCAGGCAATGACTATCTCCAACAAGCGAGAGTCTAACCACCTCCCCTTGACATTCAACGGCATTACTATCGCCGAATCCCCCACTATCAACATCCTGGGCGTCACCATTAACCAGAAACTTAACTGGACCAGCCACATAAATACTGTGGCAACAAGAGCAGGTCAGAGTCTAGGTATTCTGCGGCGAGTGTCTCACCTCCTGACTCCCCAAAGCTTTTCCACCATCTACGAGGCACAAGTCAGGAGTGTGATGGAATACTCTCCACTTGCCTGGATGAGTGCAGCTTCAACAACACTCAAGAAACTCGACACCATCCAGGACAAAGCAGCCCGCTTGATTGGCACCCCATCCACCACCTTAAACATTCACTCCCTGCACCACCGGTGTACTGTGGCTGCAGTGTGTACCATCTACAAGATGCACTGCAGCAACTCGCCAAGGCATCTTCGACAGCACCTCCCAAACCCACGACCTCTTCCACCTAGAAGGACAAGGGCAGCAGGCGCATGGGAACACCACCACCTCCAAGTTCCCCTCCAAGTCACACACCATCCTGACTTAGAAGTATATCGCCAATCCTTCATCGTCGCTGGGTCAAAATCCTGGAACTCCTTCCCTAACAGCACTGTGGGAGTACCATCACCACACGGACTGCAGCGGTTCAAGAAGGAGGCTCACCACCACCTTCTCAAGGGCAACTAGGGATGGGCAATAAATGCTGGCATTGTCAGTGACGCCCTGATCCCATAAACTAATTTTAAAAAATTTGGAAAAACCAATGAAAAAAAAAATAGACTCGCATTTCTATAGCGCCTTTCACAACTACCAGGCGTCCCAAAGCACTTTACAGCCAATGAGGTACTTTTTGAAGTGTATTCACTGTTGTAATGTAGGAAACACGGCAGCCAATTTGCGCACAGCAAGCTCCCACACACAGCAATGTGATAATGACCAGATAATCTGTTATAGTGATGTTGGTTGAGGGATAAATATTGGCCCCAGGACAAAACTCCCCTTCTCTTTTTCGAAATAGCGCCATGGGATCATTTACATCCACCTGAGAGAGCAGACGGGGGCCTCGGTTTAATGCCTCCTCTGAAAGACGGCACCTCCGACAGTGCCGCACTCCCTCGGTACTGTACTGAATGTCAGCCTAGATTTTGTGCTCAAGTCTCTGGAGTGAGACTATGAACCCACAACCTCCTGACTCAGAGGCAAGAGTGAGACTGAGACCCACTGAGCCACAACTGACGCAAGTTTAAATCTTTCGAAAAAAAATTGTAGTTAATTAAATTATGAAAACACATAACTGGTGAAATTATGGTTGGAAGCCATGTCTAAAGGCAGAAAGCTGGAGAGCAGTGGGAGGCTGCTGCAGTAACGGGAGCTCACTCATCCACACAATAGGCCGGGACAGAGGTCACAAAAATTACTCAATGTGTTTTCTGAGATAACAGACATTTTGCTCTGATTTTCAGAGTGTAAAAGTTAAACAAACATCACATTCCAGGGAGAGCTGGTAAAAATCGAGCTTGGCTTCCAAACAGAAATGTTCCAAAAGTGGAAAGTCAACCCTGCTGAATTGTACCCTCCGCCTTATTACCCCATCCCCCACTTCCCCGCCTCCAAATGTGTAAATTAAAAAAAAACGTTTTATCTTACCCTGCCTTTTATATCCCTTCCGGTCCTTTCCTGAAGAAGTTTCTCCTGAATTCCCTATTGGATTTATTTAGTGACTATTTTATATTTACGGCCCCTAGTTCTGGTCTCCCCCACAAGTGGAAACATCTTCTCTACGTCTACCCTATCAAACCCCTTCATCATCTTAAAGACCTCGATCACCCCTCAGCCTTCTCTTTTCTAGAGAAAACAGCCCCAGCCTGTTCAATGTTTCCTGATATCTACATCCTCCCCGTTCTGATATCATCCTTTTTTTGCATCTTCTCCGGTGCCTCTATATCCTTTATGAGCCGTGATGTCAGTGAGAAGCAATGATTTGCCAGAATCCATCCTTACAATCTGTTGCATTGCTTGAATAATTTCAAGATGGTTGAGTTGTGTAGCTTATTTCTGGTACCTGGGAGTTAGCCGACAGATCCTTTTTTAAATTCATGCTGGGGATGTGGGCGTCGCTGGCAAGGCCGGCATTTATTGCCCATCCCAAGTTGCCCTTGAGAAGGTGGTGGTGAGCCGCCTTCTTGAACCGCTGCAGTCCGTGTGGTGAAGGTGCTCCCACAGTGCTGTTAGGCAGGGAGTTCCAGGATTTTGACCCAGCGACGATGAACTTACAGTTCAGATAACATTCTGTCAGTCAGCATAAACAGGCTGAACATGAACTCCACAAAGTCTTGCAATCATTCGCCTGCCCAAAGCCTGCAGCTCTCTTCCCCACTGTCAGCCTTTAATTCAGCTCTTTGAACACACGGTTGCACCACCTCAGCATTGTCCCTGGTTTTAGCATTGAGAAAAGAAAAACTATTAATAATGCTCAGTTTAGTGGAGGTGTTAAAATAGTTCATGTGAGCTCTACTGAGCCATATATAGAATCTTACAACACAGAAGGAGGCCATTCGGCCCATCGTGCCTGTGCCGGCTCTTTGAAAGATTCTATCCAATTAGTCCCACTCCCTTGCTCTTTCCCCATAGCCCTGCAAATTTTTCCTTTTCAAGTATTTATCCAATTTTCTTTTGAAAGTTACTGTTGAATCTGCTCCCACCGCCCTTTCAGGCAGCGCGTTCCAGCCCATAACAACTCGCTGTATAAATAATTTTCTCCACATCTCCCCTCTGGTTCTTTTGCCAATTATCTTAAATCTGTGTCCTCTGGTTACCGACCCTCCTGCCACTTGAAACAGTTTCTCCTTATTTACTCTACTAAAATCCCTCATGATTTTGAACACTTCTATTAAAACTTCCTTTAACCTTCTCTGCTCTAAGGAGAACAATCCCAGCTTCTCCAGTCTCTCCACGTAACTAGACTGAAGACTGCTGGGCTAACTGATAAAGTGATAAAATTAGTTAGCATCCGTGGGCCAGGGTTCCTGTTCCTGTTCCTGAGTGCCATCCAGAACCCTGCTGTAAAATGTGCATTTGTGGATCGCAAGTAAGGAGAGGATTGGGTTGAACTGCGATGCCTTTCATTGTTGGATATCTCCTGACCAATGATCCTCTTCATTTATTTTTGATACGCGTGGTCCATTTAACGGGCAGGCGTGGCCTAGACAAAATTCCACGCATCCGTGGTTTTTCTGTTTAACAACCAGTGAACTAGCTATGTGTGTGTGTGTGTGTGTGTGTGTGTCTGTGTCTGTATGTGTGTCTTGAGTGTGTGTGTCTGGAATATGTCTGTATTTGGAATTTGTCAATGTTTGGAATGTGTGTGTCTGGAATGTGTGTGATTGGCATGTGTTTGTGTTTGGAATGTGTTTGTGTTTGGAATGTGTGTGTCTGGAATGTGTCTGTCTGGAATGTGTGAGTTTGGAATGTGTGTGTCAAAAATGTGTGAGTCTGGAATGTGTGAGTCTGGAATGTGTGTGTCTGGAATGTGAGTTTGGAATGTGTGTGTCTGGAATGTGTGTGTCTGGAATGTGTGTGTCTGGAATGTCTCTGTCTGGAATGTGTGTCAGGAATGTGTGAGTCTGGAATGTGTGTGTCTGGAATGTGTGAGTCTGGAATGTCTCTGTCTGGAATGTGTGTGTCTGGAATGTGTGTGTTTGGAATGTGTGTGTCTGGAATGTGAGCTTGGAATGTGAGTGTCTGGAATGTGTGAGTCTGGAATGTGTGTGTCTGGAATGTGTGTGTCTGGAATGTGTGTGTTGGAATGTGTGTGTCTGGAATGTGTGTTTGGAATGTGTGTGTTTGGAATGTGTGTGTTTGGAATGTGTGTGTTTGGAATGTGTGTGTCTGGAATGTGTGTGTTTGGAATGTGTGTGTTTGGAATGTGTGTGTTTGGAATGTGTGTGTCTGGAATGTGTGTGTTTGGAATGTGTGTGTCTGGAATGTGTGTGTTTGGAATGTGTGTGTTTGGAATGTGTGTGTTTGGAATGTGTGTGTTTGGAATGTGTGTGTTTGGAATGTGTGTGTCTGGAATGTGTGTGTTTGGAATGTGTGTGTTTGGAATGTGTGTGTTTGGAATGTGTGTGTCTGGAATGTGTGTGTTTGGAATGTGTGTGTTTGGAATGTGTGTGTTTGGAATGTGTGTGTTTGGAATGTGTGTGTTTGGAATGTGTGTTTGGAATGTGTGTGTTTGGAATGTGTGTGTTTGGAATGTGTGTGTTTGGAATGTGTGTGTCTGGAATGTGTGTGTTTGGAATGTGTGTGTCTGGAATGTGTGTGTTTGGAATGTGTGTGTTTGGAATGTGTGTGTTTGGAATGTGTGTTTGGAATGTGTGTGTTTGGAATGTGTGTGTTTGGAATGTGTGTGTTTGGAATGTGTGTGTTTGGAATGTGTGTGTTTGGAATGTGTGTTTGGAATGTGTGTTTGGAATGTGTGTGTTTGGAATGTGTGTGTTTGGAATGTGTGTGTTTGGAATGTGTGTGTCTGGAATGTGTGTGTTTGGAATGTGTGTGTTTGGAATGTGTGTGTTTGGAATGTGTGTGTTTGGAATGTGTGTGTTTGGAATGTGTGTGTCTGGAATGTGTGTTTGGAATGTGTGTGTTTGGAATGTGTGTGTTTGGAATGTGTGTGTTTGGAATGTGTGTGTCTGGAATGTGTGTGTTTGGAATGTGTGTGTCTGGAATGTGTGTGTTTGGAATGTGTGAGTCTGGAATGTGTGTGTTTGGAATGTGTGTGTCTGGAATGTGTGTGTCTGGAATGTGTGTGTTTGGAATGTGTGTGTCTGGAATGTGTGTGTCTGGAATGTGTGTGTTGGAATGTGTGTGTCTGGAATGTGTGTGTTTGGAATGTGTGTGTCTGGAATGTGTGTGTTTGGAATGTGTGTGTCTGGAATGTGTGTGTCTGGAATGTGTGTGTCTGGAATGTGTGTGTTTGGAATGTGTGTGTTTGGAATGTGTGTGTCTGGAATGTGTGTGTTTGGAATGTGTGTGTTTGGAATGTGTGTGTTTGGAATGTGTGTGTTTGGAATGTGTGTGTTTGGAATGTGTGTGTTTGGAATGTGTGTGTTTGGAATGTGTGTGTTTGGAATGTGTGTGTCTGGAATGTGTGTGTTTGGAATGTGTGAGTCTGGAATGTGTGTGTTTGGAATGTGTGTGTTTGGAATGTGTGTGTCTGGAATGTGTGTGTTTGGAATGTGTGTGTTGGAATGTGTGTGTTTGGAATGTGTGTGTTTGGAATGTGTGTGTCTGGAATGTGTGTGTTGGAATGTGTGTGTTTGGAATGTGTGTGTTTGGAATGTGTGTGTTTGGAATGTGTGTGTTTGGAATGTGTGTGTCTGGAATGTGTGTGTCTGGAATGTGTGTGTTTGGAATGTGTGTGTTTGGAATGTGTGTGTTGGAATGTGTGTGTCTGGAATGTGTGTGTTTGGAATGTGTGTGTTTGGAATGTGTGTGTTTGGAATGTGTGTGTCTGGAATGTGTGTGTTTGGAATGTGTGTTTGGAATGTGTGTGTTTGGAATGTGTGTGTTTGGAATGTGTGTGTTGGAATGTGTGTGTTTGGAATGTGTGTGTTTGGAATGTGTGTGTTTGGAATGTGTGTGTTTGGAATGTGTGTGTCTGGAATGTGTGTGTTTGGAATGTGTGTGTTTGGAATGTGTGTGTCTGGAATGTGTGTGTTTGGAATGTGTGTGTCTGGAATGTGTGTGTTTGGAATGTGTGTTTGGAATGTGTGTGTCTGGAATGTGTGTGTTTGGAATGTGTGTGTTTGGAATGTGTGTGTTTGGAATGTGTGTGTTTGGAATGTGTGTGTCTGGAATGTGTGTGTTTGGAATGTGTGTGTTTGGAATGTGTGTGTTTGGAATGTGTGTGTTTGGAATGTGTGTGTTTGGAATGTGTGTGTCTGGAATGTGTGTGTTTGGAATGTGTGTGTTTGGAATGTGTGTGTCTGGAATGTGTGTGTCTGGAATGTGTGTGTTGGAATGTGTGTGTTTGGAATGTGTGTGTTGGAATGTGTGTGTTTGGAATGTGTGTGTCTGGAATGTGTGTGTTTGGAATGTGTGTGTCTGGAATGTGTGTGTTTGGAATGTGTGTGTTTGGAATGTGTGTGTTTGGAATGTGTGTGTTTGGAATGTGTGTGTTTGGAATGTGTGTGTCTGGAATGTGTGTGTTTGGAATGTGTGTGTTGGAATGTGTGTGTTTGGAATGTGTGTTTGGAATGTGTGTGTTTGGAATGTGTGTGTTTGGAATGTGTGTGTCTGGAATGTGTGTGTCTGGAATGTGTGTGTTTGGAATGTGTGTTTGGAATGTGTGTGTCTGGAATGTGTGTGTTTGGAATGTGTGTTTGGAATGTGTGTGTTTGGAATGTGTGTTTGGAATGTGTGTGTTTGGAATGTGTGTGTTTGGAATGTGTGTGTTTGGAATGTGTGTGTTTGGAATGTGTGTGTTTGGAATGTGTGTGTTTGGAATGTGTGTGTTTGGAATGTGTGTGTCTGGAATGTGTGTGTTTGGAATGTGTGTGTTTGGAATGTGTGTGTTTGGAATGTGTGTGTTTGGAATGTGTGTGTTTGGAATGTGTGTGTTTGGAATGTGTGTTTGGAATGTGTGTGTTTGGAATGTGTGTGTTTGGAATGTGTGTGTTTGGAATGTGTGTGTCTGGAATGTGTGTGTTTGGAATGTGTGTGTTTGGAATGTGTGTGTCTGGAATGTGTGTGTTTGGAATGTGTGTGTCTGGAATGTGTGTGTTTGGAATGTGTGTGTCTGGAATGTGTGTGTCTGGAATGTGTGTGTTTGGAATGTGTGTGTTTGGAATGTGTGTGTCTGGAATGTGTGTGTTTGGAATGTGTGTGTTTGGAATGTGTGTGTCTGGAATGTGTGTGTTTGGAATGTGTGTGTCTGGAATGTGTGTGTTTGGAATGTGTGTGTCTGGAATGTGTGTGTTTGGAATGTGTGTGTCTGGAATGTGTGTGTTTGGAATGTGTGTGTCTGGAATGTGTGTGTTGGAATGTGTGTGTTTGGAATGTGTGTGTTGGAATGTGTGTGTCTGGAATGTGTGTGTTTGGAATGTGTGTGTTTGGAATGTGTGTGTCTGGAATGTGTGTGTTTGGAATGTGTGTGTCTGGAATGTGTGTGTTTGGAATGTGTGTGTTTGGAATGTGTGTGTTTGGAATGTGTGTGTTTGGAATGTGTGTGTCTGGAATGTGTGTGTTTGGAATGTGTGTGTCTGGAATGTGTGTGTCTGGAATGTGTGTGTCTGGAATGTGTGAGTCTGGAATGTGTGTGTCTGGAATGTGTGTGTTGGAATGTGTGAGTCTGGAATGTGTGTGTTTGGAATGTGTGTGTTTGGAATGTGTGTGTTTGGAATGTGTGTGTTTGGAATGTGTGTGTCTGGAATGTGTGTGTTTGGAATGTGTGTGTTTGGAATGTGTGTGTCTGGAATGTGTGTGTTTGGAATGTGTGTGTTTGGAATGTGTGTGTTTGGAATGTGTGTGTTTGGAATGTGTGTTTGGAATGTGTGTGTTTGGAATGTGTGTGTTTGGAATGTGTGTGTTTGGAATGTGTGTGTTTGGAATGTGTGTGTTTGGAATGTGTGTGTTTGGAATGTGTGTTTGGAATGTGTGTGTTTGGAATGTGTGTGTTTGGAATGTGTGTGTTTGGAATGTGTGAGTCTGGAATGTGTGTGTTTGGAATGTGTGTGTTTGGAATGTGTGTGTCTGGAATGTGTGTGTTTGGAATGTGTGTGTTTGGAATGTGTGTGTTTGGAATGTGTGTGTTTGGAATGTGTGTGTTTGGAATGTGTGTGTCTGGAATGTGTGTGTTTGGAATGTGTGTGTCTGGAATGTGTGTGTTTGGAATGTGTGTGTTTGGAATGTGTGTGTTTGGAATGTGTGTGTTTGGAATGTGTGTGTTTGGAATGTGTGTGTCTGGAATGTGTGTGTTTGGAATGTGTGTGTTTGGAATGTGTGTGTTTGGAATGTGTGTGTTTGGAATGTGTGTGTTTGGAATGTGTGTGTTTGGAATGTGTGTGTTTGGAATGTGTGTGTTTGGAATGTGTGTGTTTGGAATGTGTGTGTTTGGAATGTGTGTGTCTGGAATGTGTGTGTTTGGAATGTGTGTGTTTGGAATGTGTGTGTTTGGAATGTGTGTGTCTGGAATGTGTGTGTTTGGAATGTGTGTGTTTGGAATGTGTGTGTTTGGAATGTGTGTGTTTGGAATGTGTGTGTTTGGAATGTGTGTGTTTGGAATGTGTGTGTTTGGAATGTGTGTGTTTGGAATGTGTGTGTCTGGAATGTGTGTGTTTGGAATGTGTGTGTCTGGAATGTGTGTGTTTGGAATGTGTGTGTTTGGAATGTGTGTGTTTGGAATGTGTGTGTCTGGAATGTGTGTGTTTGGAATGTGTGTGTCTGGAATGTGTGTGTCTGGAATGTGTGTGTTTGGAATGTGTGTGTCTGGAATGTGTGTGTTTGGAATGTGTGTGTCTGGAATGTGTGTTTGGAATGTGTGTGTTTGGAATGTGTGTGTCTGGAATGTGTGTGTTTGGAATGTGTGTGTCTGGAATGTGTGTGTTTGGAATGTGTGTGTCTGGAATGTGTGTGTTTGGAATGTGTGTGTTTGGAATGTGTGTGTCTGGAATGTGTGTGTTTGGAATGTGTGTGTTTGGAATGTGTGTGTCTGGAATGTGTGAGTTTGGAATGTGTGTGTTTGGAATGTGTGTGTTTGGAATGTGTGTGTTTGGAATGTGTGTGTTTGGAATGTGTGTGTTTGGAATGTGTGTGTTTGGAATGTGTGTGTTTGGAATGTGTGTGTTTGGAATGTGTGTGTTTGGAATGTGTGTGTTTGGAATGTGTGTGTTTGGAATGTGTGTGTTTGGAATGTGTGTGTTTGGAATGTGTGTGTTTGGAATGTGTGTGTTTGGAATGTGTGTGTTTGGAATGTGTGTGTTTGGAATGTGTGTGTTGGAATGTGTGTGTTTGGAATGTGTGTTTGGAATGTGTGTTTGGAATGTGTGTGTTTGGAATGTGTGTGTTTGGAATGTGTGTGTTTGGAATGTGTGTGTTTGGAATGTGTGTGTTTGGAATGTGTGTTTGGAATGTGTGTGTTTGGAATGTGTGTGTTTGGAATGTGTGTTTGGAATGTGTGTGTTTGGAATGTGTGTGTCTGGAATGTGTGTGTTTGGAATGTGTGTGTTTGGAATGTGTGTGTCTGGAATGTGTGTGTCTGGAATGTGTGTGTTTGGAATGTGTGTGTTTGGAATGTGTGTGTTTGGAATGTGTGTGTTTGGAATGTGTGTGTTTGGAATGTGTGTGTTTGGAATGTGTGTGTTTGGAATGTGTGTGTTTGGAATGTGTGTGTTTGGAATGTGTGTGTTGGAATGTGTGTGTCTGGAATGTGTGTGTTTGGAATGTGTGTGTTTGGAATGTGTGTGTCTGGAATGTGTGTGTTTGGAATGTGTGTGTTTGGAATGTGTGTTTGGAATGTGTGTGTTTGGAATGTGTGTGTCTGGAATGTGTGTGTCTGGAATGTGTGTGTTTGGAATGTGTGTGTTTGGAATGTGTGTGTTTGGAATGTGTGTGTCTGGAATGTGTGTGTCTGGAATGTGTGTGTTTGGAATGTGTGTGTTTGGAATGTGTGTGTTTGGAATGTGTGTGTCTGGAATGTGTGTGTTTGGAATGTGTGTGTTGGAATGTGTGTGTTTGGAATGTGTGTTTGGAATGTGTGAGTCTGGAATGTGTGTGTTTGGAATGTGTGTGTCTGGAATGTGTGAGTCTGGAATGTGTGAGTTTGGAATGTGTGTGTTTGGAATGTGTGTGTTTGGAATGTGTGTGTTTGGAATGTGTGTGTTTGGAATGTGTGTGTTTGGAATGTGTGTGTTTGGAATGTGTGTGTCTGGAATGTGTGTGTTTGGAATGTGTGTGTCTGGAATGTGTGTGTTTGGAATGTGTGTGTTTGGAATGTGTGTGTTTGGAATGTGTGTGTCTGGAATGTGTGTGTTTGGAATGTGTGTGTTTGGAATGTGTGTGTTTGGAATGTGTGTGTTTGGAATGTGTGTGTTTGGAATGTGTGTGTTTGGAATGTGTGTGTTTGGAATGTGTGTGTTTGGAATGTGTGTGTTTGGAATGTGTGTGTTTGGAATGTGTGTGTCTGGAATGTGTGTGTTTGGAATGTGTGTGTTTGGAATGTGTGTGTTTGGAATGTGTGTGTCTGGAATGTGTGTGTTTGGAATGTGTGTGTCTGGAATGTGTGTGTTTGGAATGTGTGTGTTTGGAATGTGTGTGTTTGGAATGTGTGTGTCTGGAATGTGTGTGTTTGGAATGTGTGTGTCTGGAATGTGTGTGTTTGGAATGTGTGTGTTTGGAATGTGTGTGTCTGGAATGTGTGTGTTTGGAATGTGTGTGTTTGGAATGTGTGAGTCTGGAATGTGTGTGTTTGGAATGTGTGTGTCTGGAATGTGTGTGTCTGGAATGTGTGTGTCTGGAATGTGTGTGTTTGGAATGTGTGAGTCTGGAATGTGTGTGTCTGGAATGTGTGTGTCTGGAATGTGTGTGTCTGGAATGTGTGTGTTGGAATGTGTGTGTTTGGAATGTGTGTGTTTGGAATGTGTGAGTCTGGAATGTGTGTGTCTGGAATGTGTGTGTTTGGAATGTGTGTGTCTGGAATGTGTGTGTCTGGAATGTGTGTGTCTGGAATGTGTGTGTTTGGAATGTGTGTGTCTGGAATGTGTGTGTCTGGAATGTGTGTGTTTGGAATGTGTGAGTTTGGAATGTGTGTGTTTGGAATGTGTGTGTTTGGAATGTGTGTGTTTGGAATGTGTGTGTTTGGAATGTGTGTGTTTGGAATGTGTGTGTTTGGAATGTGTGTGTTTGGAATGTGTGTGTTTGGAATGTGTGTGTTTGGAATGTGTGTGTTTGGAATGTGTGTGTTTGGAATGTGTGTGTTTGGAATGTGTGTGTTTGGAATGTGTGTGTTTGGAATGTGTGTGTCTGGAATGTGTGTGTTTGGAATGTGTGTGTTTGGAATGTGTGTGTTTGGAATGTGTGTGTTTGGAATGTGTGTTTGGAATGTGTGTGTCTGGAATGTGTGTGTTTGGAATGTGTGTGTTTGGAATGTGTGTGTTTGGAATGTGTGTGTTTGGAATGTGTGTGTTTGGAATGTGTGTGTTTGGAATGTGTGTGTTTGGAATGTGTGTGTTTGGAATGTGTGTGTTTGGAATGTGTGTGTTTGGAATGTGTGTGTTTGGAATGTGTGTGTTTGGAATGTGTGTGTTTGGAATGTGTGTGTTTGGAATGTGTGTGTCTGGAATGTGTGTGTTTGGAATGTGTGTGTTTGGAATGTGTGTGTCTGGAATGTGTGTGTTTGGAATGTGTGTGTTTGGAATGTGTGTGTTTGGAATGTGTGTGTTTGGAATGTGTGTGTTTGGAATGTGTGTGTCTGGAATGTGTGTGTTTGGAATGTGTGTGTTTGGAATGTGTGTGTTGGAATGTGTGTGTCTGGAATGTGTGTGTTTGGAATGTGTGTGTTTGGAATGTGTGTGTCTGGAATGTGTGTGTTTGGAATGTGTGTGTTTGGAATGTGTGTGTCTGGAATGTGTGTGTTTGGAATGTGTGTGTTTGGAATGTGTGTGTTTGGAATGTGTGTGTTTGGAATGTGTGTGTTTGGAATGTGTGTGTTTGGAATGTGTGTTTGGAATGTGTGTGTTTGGAATGTGTGTGTTTGGAATGTGTGTGTTTGGAATGTGTGTGTTTGGAATGTGTGTGTTTGGAATGTGTGTGTTTGGAATGTGTGTGTTTGGAATGTGTGTGTTTGGAATGTGTGTGTTTGGAATGTGTGAGTCTGGAATGTGTGTGTTTGGAATGTGTGTGTTTGGAATGTGTGTGTTTGGAATGTGTGTGTTTGGAATGTGTGTGTCTGGAATGTGTGTGTTTGGAATGTGTGTGTTTGGAATGTGTGTGTTTGGAATGTGTGTGTTTGGAATGTGTGTGTTTGGAATGTGTGTGTTTGGAATGTGTGTGTTTGGAATGTGTGTGTTTGGAATGTGTGTGTTTGGAATGTGTGTGTTTGGAATGTGTGTGTTTGGAATGTGTGTGTTTGGAATGTGTGTGTTTGGAATGTGTGTGTTTGGAATGTGTGTGTTTGGAATGTGTGTTTGGAATGTGTGTGTCTGGAATGTGTGTGTTTGGAATGTGTGTGTTTGGAATGTGTGTTTGGAATGTGTGTGTTTGGAATGTGTGTGTTTGGAATGTGTGTGTTTGGAATGTGTGTGTTTGGAATGTGAGTCTGGAATGTGTGTGTCTGGAATGTGTGTGTTTGGAATGTGTGTGTTTGGAATGTGTGTGTCTGGAATGTGTGTGTTTGGAATGTGTGTGTTTGGAATGTGTGTGTTTGGAATGTGTGTGTTTGGAATGTGTGTTTGGAATGTGTGTGTTTGGAATGTGTGTGTTGGAATGTGTGTGTTTGGAATGTGTGAGTCTGGAATGTGTGAGTCTGGAATGTGTGTGTTTGGAATGTGTGTGTTTGGAATGTGTGTGTTTGGAATGTGTGTGTCTTGAATGTGTGTGTCTGGAATGTGTGTGTTTGGAATGTGTGTGTCTGGAATGTGTGTGTTTGGAATGTGTGTGTCTGGAATGTGTGTGTTTGGAATGTGTGTGTCTGGAATGTGTGTGTTTGGAATGTGTGTGTCTGGAATGTGTGTGTCTGGAATGTGTGTGTTTGGAATGTGTGTGTCTGGAATGTGTGTGTCTGGAATGTGTGTGTCTGGAATGTGTGTGTTTGGAATGTGTGTGTCTGGAATGTGTGTGTTTGGAATGTGTGTGTCTGGAATGTGTGTTTGGAATGTGTGTGTCTGGAATGTGTGTGTTTGGAATGTGTGTGTCTGGAATGTGTGTGTATGGAATGTGTGTGTTTGGAATGTGTGAGTTTGGAATGTGTGTGTCTGGAATGTGTGTGTTTGGAATGTGTGTGTCTGGAATGTGTGTGTTTGGAATGTGTGTGTCTGGAATGTGTGTGTTTGGAATGTGTGTGTCTGGAATGTGTGTGTTTGGAATGTGTGTGTCTTGGAATGTGTGTGTTTGGAATGTGTGAGTCTGGAATGTGTGTGTCTGGAATGTGTGTGTCTGGAATGTGTGTGTCTGGAATGTGTGGTTTGGAATGTGTGTGTTTGGAATGTGTGTGTCTGGAATGTGTGTGTTTGGAATGTGTGTGTTTGGAATGTGTGTGTCTGGAATGTGTGTGTTTGGAATGTGTGTGTTTGGAATGTGTGTGTTTGGAATGTGTGAGTCTGGAATGTGTGTGTCTGGAATGTGTGTGTCTGGAATGTGTGTGTCTGGAATGTGTGAGTCTGGAATGTGTGTGTTTGGAATGTGTGTGTTTGGAATGTGTGTGTTTGGAATGTGTGTGTCTGGAATGTGTGTGTTTGGAATGTGTGTGTTTGGAATGTGTGTGTCTGGAATGTGTGTGTCTGGAATGTGTGAGTCTGGAATGTGTGAGTCTGGAATGTGTGTGTTTGGAATGTGTGTGTTTGGAATGTGTGTGTTTGGAATGTCGTGTGTCTGGAATGTGTGTGTTTGGAATGTGTGTGTTTGGAATGTGTGTGTTTGGAATGTGACGTTTGGAATGTGTGTGTCTGGAATGTGTGTGTCTGGAATGTGTGAGTCTGGAATGTGTGAGTCTGGAATGTGTGTGTTTGGAATGTGTGTGTTTGGAATGTGTGTGTTTGGAATGTGTGTGTCTGGAATGTGTGTGTCTGGAATGTGTGTGTTTGGAATGTGTGTGTCTGGAATGTGTGTGTTTGGAATGTGTGTGTTTGGAATGTGTGTGTTTGGAATGTGTGTGTTTGGAATGTGTGTGTTTGGAATGTGTGTGTCTGGAATGTGTGTGTTTGGAATGTGTGTGTTTGGAATGTGTGTGTTTGGAATGTGTGTGTTTGGAATGTGTGTGTTTGGAATGTGTGAGTCTGGAATGTGTGTGTTTGGAATGTGTGTGTTTGGAATGTGTGTGTTTGGAATGTGTGTGTTTGGAATGTGTGTGTCTGGAATGTGTGTGTTTGGAATGTGTGTGTTGGAATGTGTGTGTTGGAATGTGTGTGTCTGGAATGTGTGTGTCTGGAATGTGTGTGTTGGAATGTGTGTGTCTGGAATGTGTGTGTTTGGAATGTGTGTGTTTGGAATGTGTGTGTTTGGAATGTGTGTGTCTGGAATGTGTGTGTTTGGAATGTGTGTGTCTGGAATGTGTGTGTCTGGAATGTGTGAGTCTGGAATGTGTGTGTTTGGAATGTGTGTGTTTGGAATGTGTGTGTCTGGAATGTGTGTGTCTGGAATGTGTGTGTTTGGAATGTGTGTGTTTGGAATGTGTGTGTCTGGAATGTGTGAGTCTGGAATGTGTGTTTGGAATGTGTGTGTTTGGAATGTGTGTGTTGGAATGTGTGTGTTTGGAATGTGTGTGTTTGGAATGTGTGTGTTTGGAATGTGTGTGTTTGGAATGTGTGTGTCTGGAATGTGTGTGTTTGGAATGTGTGTGTTTGGAATGTGTGTGTTTGGAATGTGTGTGTCTGGAATGTGTGTGTCTGGAATGTGTGTGTTTGGAATGTGTGTGTTTGGAATGTGTGTGTTTGGAATGTGTGTGTCTGGAATGTGTGAGTCTGGAATGTGTGTTTGGAATGTGTGTGTTTGGAATGTGTGTGTTTGGAATGTGTGTGTCTGGAATGTGTGTTTGGAATGTGTGTGTCTGGAATGTGTGTGTCTGGAATGTGTTTGTTTGGAATGTGTCTGTGTTAGGAATGTGTGCCTGGATGTTTGTGGTTGGAATGAGGGTGTCCGGAATGTGTATGTTTGGAATGTGTGTGTTTGGAATGTGTGTGTCTGGAATGTGTGTGTCTGGAATGTGTGTCTTTGGAATGTGTGTGTTTGGAATGTGTGTGTCTGGAATGTGTGAGTCTGGAATGTGTGTTTGGAATGTGTGAGTCTGGAATGTGTGTTTGGAATGTGTGTGTTTGGAATGTGTGTGTTTGGAATGTGTGTGTTTGAATGTGTGTGTTTGGAATGTGTGTGTTTGGAATGTGTGTGTTTGGAATGTGTGTGTCTGGAATGTGTGTGTATGGAATGTATGTGTTTGGAATGTGTGTGTTTGGAATGTGTGTGTCTGGAATGTGTGAGTCTGGAATGTGTGTGTTTGGAATGTGAGTGTTTGGAATGTGCGTGTTTGGAATGTGTGTGTCTGGAATGTGTGAGTCTCGAATATGTGTTTGGAATGTGTGTGTCTGGAATGTGTGTGTTTGGAATGTGTGTGTCTGGAATGTGTGTGTTTGGAATGTGTGTGTTTGGAATGTGTGTGTTTGGAATGTGTGTGTCTGGAATGTGTGTGTTGGAATGTGTGTGTTTGGAATGTGTGTGTTGGAATGTGTGTGTCTGGAATGTGTGTGTTTGGAATGTGTGAGTTTGGAATGTGTGTGTCTGGAATGTGTGTGTTTGGAATGTGTGTGTTTGGAATGTGTGTGTTTGGAATGTGTGTGTTTGGAATGTGTGTGTTTGGAATGTGTGAGTTGGAATGTGTGTGTTTGGAATGTGTGTGTTGGAATGTGTGTGTTTGGAATGTGTGTGTCTGGAATGTGTGTGTTTGGAATGTGTGTGTCTGGAATGTGTGTGTTGGAATGTGTGTGTCTGGAATGTGTGTGTTTGGAATGTGTGTGTTGGAATGTGTGTGTCTGGAATGTGTGTGTTTGGAATGTGTGTGTCTGGAATGTGTGTATCTGGAATGTGTATGTTTGGAATGTGTCTGTGTCTGGAATGTGTGTGTCTGGAATGTGTGTGTCTGGAATGTGTGTGTCTGGAATGTGTTTGTTTGGAATGTGTGTGTTTGGAATGTGTGTGTCTGGAATGTGTGTGTTTGGAATGTGTGTGTCTGGAATGTGTGTGTTTGGAATGTGTTGTGTCTGGAATGTGTGTGTTCTGGAATGTGTTTGTTTGGAATGTGTCTGTGTTTGGAATGTGTGTGTCTGGAATGTGTGTGTTTGGAATGTGAGTGTTTGGAATGTGTGTGTCTGGAATGTGTGTGTTTGGAATGTGTCTGTGTCTGGAATGTGTGTATCTGGAATGTGTATGTTTGGAATGTGTCTGTGTCTGGAATGTGTGTGTCTGGAATGTGTGTGTCTGGAATGTGTGTGTCTGGAATGTGTTTGTTTGGAATGTGTCTGTGTCTGGAATGTGTGTGTTCTGGAATGTGTGTGTTTGGAATGTGTGTGTCTGGAATGTGTGTGTTTGGAATGTGTGTGTTGGAATGTGTGTGTTTGGAATGTGTGTGTCTGGAATGTGTGTGTTTGGAATGTGTGTGTTTGGAATGTGTGTGTTTGGAATGTGTGTGTTTGGAATGTGTGTGTCTGGAATGTGTGTGTTTGGAATGTGTGTGTTTGGAATGTGTGTGTTTGGAATGTGTGTGTCTGGAATGTGTGTGTCTGGAATGTGTGTGTTTGGAATGTGTGTGTTGGAATGTGTGTGTTTGGAATGTGTGTTTGGAATGTGTGTGTTTGGAATGTGTGTGTTTGGAATGTGTGTGTTTGGAATGTGTGTGTTTGGAATGTGTGTGTTTGGAATGTGTGTGTCTGGAATGTGTGTGTCTGGAATGTGTGTGTTTGGAATGTGTGTGTTTGGAATGTGTGTGTCTGGAATGTGTGTGTTTGGAATGTGTGTGTTTGGAATGTGTGTGTTTGGAATGTGTGTGTTTGGAATGTGTGTGTTTGGAATGTGTGTGTTTGGAATGTGTGAGTCTGGAATGTGTGTCTCTGGAATGTGTGTGTTTGGAATGTGTGTGTCTGGAATGTGTTTGTTTGGAATGTGTCTGTGTCTGGAATGTGTGTGTGTCTGGAATGTGTCTGTATTGGAATGTGTGTGTTTGGAATGTGTGTGTTTGGAATGTGTGTGTCTGGAATGTGTGTGTCTGGAATGTGTGTGTCTGGAATGTGCTTGTTTGGAATGTGTCTGTGTTTGGAATGTGTGTGTTTGGAATGCGTATTTTTGGAATGTGTCTGTCTGGAATGTGTGTGTCTGGAATGTGTATGTTTGGAATGTGTTTGTTTGGAATGTGTCTGTGTTTGGAATGTGTGTGTGTTTGGAATGCGTATTTTTGGAATGTGTGTGTCTGGAATGTGTGTGTCTGGAATGTGTGTGTTTGGAATGTGTCTGTGTCTGGAATGTGTATGTTTGGAATGTGTCTGTGTCTGGAATGTGTGTGTTCTGGAATGTGTGTGTCTGGAATGTGTGGTGTTTGGAATGTGTGAGTCTGGAATGTGTGAGTTTGGAATGTGTGTGTTTGGATTGTGTGTGTCTGGAATGTGTGAGTCTGGAATGTGTGTGTTTGGAATGTGTGTGTTTGGAATGTGTGTGTCTGGAATGTGTGTGTTTGGAATGTGTGTCTGGAATGTGTGTGTTTGGAATGTGAGTGTTCTGGAATGTGTGGTTTTGGAATGTGTGTGTTTGGAATGTGTGAGTTGGAATGTGTGTGTTTGGAATGTGTGTGTTTGGAATGTGTGTGTTGGAATGTGTTTGTGGAATGTGTGTTTGGAATGTGTGTGTTTGGAATGTGTGTGTTTGAATGTGTGTGTTTGGAATGTGTGTGTTTGAATGTGTGTGTTCTGGAATGTGTGTGTTTGGAATGTGTGTGTCTGGAATGTGTGTGTCTGAATGTGTGTGTCTGAATGTGTGTGTTTGGAATGTGTGTGTTTCTGGAATGTGCATGTTTCGAATGTGTGTCCAGAATCTGTCTGTGTCTGGAATGTTTGTGTTTGGAATGTGTGTGTTTGGAATGTGTCTGTGTCTGGAATTTGTGTGTCTGGAATGTGTCTGTGTCTGGAATGTGTGTGTTTGGAATGTGTCTGTGTTTGGAATGAGTGTGTGTTTGGAATGTGTCTGTTTCTGGAATGTGCATGTTTCGAATGTGTGTCTAGAATCTGTCTGTGTCTGGAATGTTTGTGTTTGGAATGTGTGTGTTTGGAATGTGTCTGTGTCTGGAATTTGTGTGTCTGGAATGTGTATGTTTGGAATGTGTCTGTGTCTGGAATGTGTGTGTCTGGAATTTGTGTGTTTGGAATGTGTGAGTCTGGAATGTGTTTGTTTGGAATGTGTCTGTGTCTGGAATGTGTGTGTCTGGAATGTGTTTGTTTGGAATGTGTCTGTGTCTGGAATGTGTGTGTGTTTGGAATGTGTCTGTGTCTGGAATGTGTGTATCTGGAATGTGTGTGTTTGGAATGTGTGTGTCTGGAATGTGTGTGTCTGGAATGTGTGTGTCTGGAATGTGTGTGTCTGGAATGTGTGTGTTTGGAATGTGTCTGTGTCTGGAATGTGTGTGTCTGGAATGTGTGTGTTTGGAATGTGTGTGTCTGGAATGTGTGTGTCTGGAATTTGTGTGTCTGGAATGTGTGTGTCTGGAATGTGTGTGTTTGGAATGTGTGTGTCTGGAATGTGTGTATCTGAATGTGTGTGTTTGGAATGTGTTGTGTCTGGAATGTGTGTGTCTGGAATGTGTGTGTCTGGAATGTGTGTGTCTGGAATGTGTGTGTTTGGAATGTGTGTGTTTGGAATGTGTGAGTCTGGAATGTGTGTGTTTCGAATGTGTGTGTCTGGAATGTGTGTGTTTGGAATGTGTGTGTCTGGAATGTGTGTGTTTGGAATGTGTGTGTCTGGAATGTGTGTGTATGGAATGTGTGAGTCTGGAATGTGTGTGTCTGGAATGTGCGTGTTTGGAATGTGTGTGTTTGGAATGTGTGTGTCTGGAATGTGTGAGTCTGGAATGTGTGTGTTTGGAATGTGTGTGTTTGGAATTTGTGTGTTTGGAATGTGTGTTTTTGGAATGTGTGAGTCTGGAATGTGTGTGTTTGGAATTTGTGTGTTTGGAATGTGTGTTTTTGGAATGTGTGAGTCTGGAATGTGTGTGTTTGGAATGTGTGTGTTTGGAATGTGTGTGTCTGGAATGTGTGAGTCTGGAATGTGTGTGTCTGGAATGTGTATGTTTGGAATGTGTCTGTGTCTGGAATGTGTGTGTTTGGAATGTGTCTGTGTTTGGAATGTGTGTCTCTGGAATTTGTGTGTTTGGAATGTGTGTGTCTGGAATGTGTTTGTTTGGAATGTGTCTGTGTCTGGAATGTGTGTATCTGGAATACATAGATACATAGAAGATAGGAGCAGGAGTAGGCCATCCGGCCCTTCGAGCCTGCTCCGCCATTTAATGAGATCATGGCTGATCCTCCAATTCAGTATCCCGTCCCCGCCTTCTCTCCGTAACCCTTAACCCCTTTTGCCTGTAGAAATATATCTAATTCCCTCTTAAATATATTTAATGAGCTGGCGTACACTGCCCTCTGTGGCAATGAGTTCCACAGGTTCACCACTCTCTGAGTGAAGAAATTCCCCCTCATTTCTGTCCTAAATGGTTTAGCCCTTATCCTTAAATTATGTCCTCTAGTTCTGTTCTCACCCGCCAAGGGAAACATTCCTTCTGCATCTAATCTGTCTAGACCTGTCAGAATTTTATACACTTCTATGAGGTCCCCTCTCAATCTTCTAAACTCCAGTGTGTACATCCCTAAACTACATAGTCTCTCCTCATAGGTCAATCCCGCCATTCCTGGTATCAGCCTGGTGAATCGCCGCTGCACCCCCTCCATGGCAAGAACATCTTTCCTCAGATGAGGCGACCAAAACTGTACACAGTACTCGAGGTGTGGTCTCACCAGTGCCCTGTACAGCTGCAGCAAGGTATCCCTGTTCCTGTATTCCAACCCTTTTGCTATGAAGGCCAGCATACCGTTTGCCTTCTTGACCGCCTGTTGCACCTGCATGCTCGCCTTCAGTGACTGGTGTACAAGAACACCCAGGTCTCTCTGTACTTCCCCCTCTCCCAATTTATTGCCATTTAAATAATAATTTGCCCTCCCGTTCCTGCACCCAAGGTGGATAACTTCGCACTTGTCCACATTATAGTGCATCTGCCATTTATCCGCCCAATCACCCAGTCTGTCCAAATCGCTCTGGAGCTTCCTGGTCTCCTCCTCTGAGCCCACCCCCCCTCCTAGTTTAGTGTCGTCTGCAAATTTGGAAATGCTGCATTCGACTCCCTGATCCAGGTCATTAATATAAATTGTGAACAGCTGGGGACCCAGGACAGATCCCTGTGGTACCCCACTTGTTACTGCCTGCCATTCAGAAAATGAGCCGTTTATTCCAACTCTCTGTTTTCTATCTGACAGCCAGTTCTCTATCCACGTCAATACTTTCCCCTTTATCCCATGAGCTTCAATTTTCCATGCTAATCTTTTATGTGGGACCTTATCGAAGGCCTTTTGGAAGTCCAGGTACACCACATCTACTGGCTCTCCCCCATCTATTTTACCAGTTACTCCCTCAAAAAATTCCAATAGATTAGTCAAGCACGATTTACCCTTTGTAAATCCATGTTGACTCTGTCCTATCCTGTCCCCATTTGCTAAGTGCTCGGCTATTTCATCCTTAATGATGGACTCCAGCATTTTGCCCACAACTGATGTAAGGCTTACAGGTCTGTAATTACCTGCTTTTTCCCTACCCCCCTTTTTGAATAGTGGGGTAACGTTAGCTACCCTCCAATCCATGGGCACTGTTCCCGAGTCTAATGAATTCTGAAAAATCATGCTTAGTGCATCCGCTATCTCTAGGGCCACCTCCTTCAGTACCCTAGGATGCATGTTATCAGGCCCTGGGGATTTGTCCGCCTTCAATCCCTTTAGCTTCCTTAACACCATATCCTTAGAGATATTGATTTGCGTCAGTTCCTCCTTTGCCAATGTCCCTATTTTTCCCGATATCCCAGGGAGGTTTTTTGTGTCTTCCTTCGTAAAGACTGACCCAAAGTATGCATTTAGTTGGTCTGCCATTTCCTTATTTCCCATTATATATTCCCCCGTATCTGACTGCAATGGACCAACTTTGGTTTTCACCAGTCTTTTCCTCTTGATATACTTATAAAAGCTTTTGGAGTTAGTTTTTATATTTTCCGCCAGCTTGCTTTCGTAAGCTATTTTGCCCTTCTTGATTAAGCCCTTTGCCCTCCTTTGCTCTATCTTAAACTGTTCCCAATCTTCCGCTCTGGCGCGTTTTTTGGCTATTTTATACGCCCTATCTTTGGATTTTATGCTGTCTCTAATTTCCCCTGTTATCCACGGTTGAGTCACCTTTTTAGATTTCCTTTTATGCCAGATTGGTATAAACAATTTTTGCAATTTTGTCATTCTATCTTTAAATGCTTGCCATTGTTTATCTACCTCCAGTCCTCCCAGGAACGTTGTCCAATCAGACCTACTCAGTTCCCGTCTAATGGCATCATAATTCCCCTTGTTTAAATTCAGGACCTGAGTCTCTGAGTCAATTTCTTCGCTCTCCATTTCGAGTGAGAAATCGATCATGTTATGATCGCTCTGACCCAAGGGTCCCCGTACAACAAGATTACTAATTAGTCCCTTCTCATTGCACAGTACCCAGTCCAATATAGCCTGTTCCCGAGTTGGTTCCTCGACATATTGATCCAGATAACCATCCCTTAAACACTCAAGGAATTCCTCCTCCTCATTATTTTTACTGATTAGGCTAGTCCAATCTATATGTAAGTTAAAGTCACCTATGATGACAGCTGTGCTCTTATTGCACACTTCTCTAATGCGTATGTTTGGAATGTGTCTGTGTCTGGAATCTGTGTGTGTTTGGAATGTGTCTGTGTCTGGAATGTGTTTGTTTGGAATGTATCTGTGTTTGGAATCTGTGTGTGTTTGGAATGTTTGTGTTTGAAATGTGTGTGTTTGGAATGTGTGTGTCTGGAATGTGTGTGTCTGGAATGTGTGTGTTTGGATGTGTGTGTCTGGAATGTGTGTGTTTGGAATGTGAGTTTCTGGAATGTGTGTTTCTGGAATGTGTATTTTTGGAATGTGTCTGTGTCTAGAATGTGTGTGTCTGGAATGTGTTTGCTTGGAATGGATCTGTGTTTGGAATGTGTGTGTTTGAAATGTGTCTGTGTCTGGAATGAGTGTGTTTGGTATGTGTGTCTTGAATGTGTGTCTGTCTGGAATCTGTCTGTGTTTCTAATGTGTGTGTCTGGACTGTGTGTATCTGGAATGTGTGTGTCTCAAATGTGTGTCTGGAATGTGTGTGTGTCTGGAATGTGTCTGTATTTGGAATGTGTGTGTTTTGAATGTGTGTGTTTGGAATGTGTGTGTCTGGAATGTGTGTGTCTGGAATGTGTGTGTGTTTGGAATGTGTCTGTGTCTGGAATGTGCGTGTTTGGAATGTGTGTCTAGAATGTGTCTGTGTCTGGAATGTTTGTGTTTGGAATGTGTGTGTTTGGAATGTGTGTGTTTGGAATGTGAGTTTCTGGAATGTGTGTGTCTGGAATGCGTATTTTTGGAATGTGTCTGTCTGGAATGTGTGTGTCTGGAATGTGTATGTTTGGAATGTGTCTGTGTCTGGAATGTGTGTGTTTGGAATGTGTTTGTTTGGAATGTGTCTGTGTTTGGAATGTGTGCCTGGATGTTTGTGGTTGGAATGTGGGTGTCTGGAATGTGTATGTTTGGAATGTGTCTGTGTCTGGAATGTGTGTGTTTGGAATGTGTGTCTGGAATGTGCGTGTTTGGAATGTGTGTCTGGAATGTGTCTGTGTCTGGAATGTGTGTGTCTGGAATGTGTGTGTCTGGAATGTGTGTGTTTGGAATGTGTGTGTTTGGAATGTGTGTGTTTGGAATGTGTGTGTTTGGAATGTGTGTGTTTGGAATGTGTGTGTTTGGAATGTGTGTGTTTGGAATGTGTGTGTTTGGAATGTGTGTGTTTGGAATGTGTGTTTGGAATGTGTGTGTTTGGAATGTGTGTGTTTGGAATGTGTGTGTTTGGAATGTGTGTGTCTGGAATGTGTGTGTTTGGAATGTGTGTGTCTGGAATGTGTGTGTTTGGAATGTGTGTGTTTGGAATGTGTGTGTTTGGAATGTGTGTGTTTGGAATGTGTGTGTCTGGAATGTGTGTGTTTGGAATGTGTGTGTTTGGAATGTGTGTGTTTGGAATGTGTGTGTCTGGAATGTGTGTGTTTGGAATGTGTGTGTCTGGAATGTGTGTGTTTGGAATGTGTGTGTTTGGAATGTGTGTGTTTGGAATGTGTGTGTTTGGAATGTGTGTGTTTGGAATGTGTGAGTCTGGAATGTGTGTGTCTGGAATGTGTGTGTTTGGAATGTGTGTGTCTGGAATGTCTGTGTTTGGAATGTGTGTGTTTGGAATGTGTGTGTTTGGATGTGTGTGTCTGGAATGTGTGAGTCTGGAATGTGTGTTTGGAATGTGTGTGTTTGGAATGTGTGTGTCTGGAATGTGTGAGTCTGGAATGTGCGTGTTTGGAATGTGTGTGTTTGGAATGTGTGTGTCTGGAATGTGTGTTTGGAATGTGTGTGTTTGGAATGTGTGTGTCTGGAATGTGTGAGTCTGGAATGTGTGTGTTTGGAATGTGAGTGTTTGGAATGTGCGTGTTTGGAATGTGTGTGTTTGGAATGTGTGTGTCTGGAATGTGTGTTTGGAATGTGTGTGTCTGGAATATGTGTTTGGAATGTGTTTGTTCGGAATGTGTGTGTCTGGAATGTGTGTGTCTGGAATGTGTGTTTGGAATGTGTATGTCTGTAATATGTGTTTGGAATGTGTTTGTTCGGAATGTGTGTGTCTGGAATGTGTGTGTTTGGAATGTGTGTGTCTGGAATGTGTGTGTTTGGAATGTGTGTGTTTGGAATGAGTGAGTCTGGAATGTGTGTATCTGGAATGTGTGTATCTGGAATGTGTATGTTTGGAATGTGTCTGTGTCTGGAATGTGTGTGTCTGGAATGTGTTTGTTTGGAATGTGTCTGTGTTTGGAATTTGTGTGTCTGGAAGTGTGTGTGTCTGGAATGTGTCTGTGTCTGGAATGTGTGTGTCTGGAATGTGTGTGCTTGGAATGTGTGTGTCTGGAATGTGTGAGTCTGGAATGTCTGTGTCTGGAATGCTTGTGTCTGGAATGTGTGTGTCTGGAATGTGTGAGTCTGGAATGTTTGTGTCTGGAATGTGTGAGTCTGGAATGTTTGTGTCTGGAATGTCTGTGTCTGGAATGTTTGTGTCTGGAATGTGTGAGTCTGGAATGTCTGTGTCTGGAAAGCTTGTGTCTGGAATGTGTGTGTCTGGAATGTGTGAGTCTGGAATGTGTGTGTTTGGAATGTGTGTGTTTGGAATGTGTGAGTTTGGAATGTGTGTGTCTGGAATGTGTGTGTTTGGAATGTGTGTGTTTGGAATGTGTGTGTTTGGAATGTGTGTGTCTGGAATGTGTGTGTCTGGAATGTGTGTGTCTGGAATGTGTGTGTTTGGAATGTGTGTGTTTGGAATGTGTGTGTTTGGAATGTGTGTGTTTGGAATGTGTGTGTCTGGAATGTGTGTGTTTGGAATGTGTGTGTCTGGAATGTGTGTGTTTGGAATGTGTGTGTTTGGAATGTGTGTGTCTGGAATGTGTGTGTCTGGAATGTGTGTGTTTGGAATGTGTGTGTCTGGAATGTGTGTGTCTGGAATGTGTGTGTTTGGAATGTGTGTGTTTGGAATGTGTGTGTTGGAATGTGTGTGTCTGGAATGTGTGTGTCTGGAATGTGTGTGTGTCTGGAATGTGTGTGTTTGGAATGTGTGTCTGGAATGTGTGTGTCAGGAATGTGTGTGTGTCTGGAATGTGTGTGCGTCTGGAATGTGTGTGTTTGGAATGTGTTTGTTTGGAATGTGTCTGTGTCTGGAATGTGTGTGTGTCTGGAATGTGTGTGTTTGGAATGTGTCTGTGTCTGGAATGTCTGTTTTTGGAATGTGCGTCTGTGTCTGGAATGTGTGTGTGTGTTTGGAATGTGTGTTTCTAGAATGTGTGTCTGGAAAGTGTGTGTGTCTGGAATGTGTGTGTCTGGAGTGTGTCTGTGTCTGGAATATGTCTGTTGGGAATGTGTATGTTTGGAATGTGTCTGTGTTTGGAATTTGTGTGTCTGGAATATGTGCGTCTGGAATGTGTATTTTTGGAATTTGTCTGTGTCTGGAATGTGTGTGTCTGGAATGTGTTTGTTTGGAATGTGTGTGTGTTTGGAATGTGTCAGTGTCTGGAATGTGTGTGTCTGGAATGTGTTTGTTTGGAATGTGTGTGTGTTTGGAATGTGTCAGTGTCTGGAATGTGTCTGTTTCTGGAATGTGTGTGTTTGGTATGTGTGTCTGGAATATGTGTCTGTCTGGAATGTGTCTGTGTTTGTAATATGTGTGTCTGGAATGTGTGTGTCTGGAATGTGTGTGTCTGGAATGTGTGTCTGGAATGTGTGTGTCTGGAATGTGTCTGTATTTGGAATGTGTGTGTTTTGAATGTGTGTGTCTGGAATATGTGACTCTGGAATGTTTCTGTCTGGAATGTGTGAGTCTGGAATGTGTGTGTCTGGAATGTGGGTGTCTGGAATTTGTGTCTGGAATGTGTGTGTATCTAGAATGTGTCTGTGTCTGGAATGTGTGTGTTTGGAATGTGTGTGTTTGGAATGTGTGTCTGGAATGTGTGTGTCTGGAATGTGTTTGTTTGGAATGTGTCTGTGTCTGAAATGTGTGTGTGTTTGGAATGTCTGTTTCTATAATGTGTGTCTGGAAAGTGTGTGTGTCTGGAATGTGTGTGTCTGGAATGTGTCTGTGTTTGGAATTTGTGTGTCTGGAATATGTGCGTTTGGAATGTGTATTTTTGGAATGTGTCTGTATCTGGAATGTTAGTGTCTGGAATGTGTTTGTTTGGAATGTGTGTGTGTTTGGAATGTGTGTGTCTGGAATGTCTGTGTGTCTGGAATGTGTGTGCTTGGAATGTGTGTGCGTCTGGAATGTGTGTGTGTCTGGAAGGTGTCTGTGTTTGGAATGTGTGTGTATTGAATGTGTGTGTCTGGAATATGTGTGTCTGGAATGTTTATGTTGGGAATGTGTATGTTTTGAATGTGTCTGTTTTTGGAATTTGTGTGTCTGGAATGTGTCTGTGTCTGGAATGTGTGTGTCTGGAATGTGTTTGTTTCGAATGTGTGTCTGGAATGTGGCTGTGTCTGGAATGTGCATGTTTGGAATGTGTGTGTTTGGAATGTGTGTCTGGAAGGTGTCTGTGTCTGGAATGTGCGTGTTTGGAATGTGTGTGTTTGGAATGTGTGTCTGGAATTTGTCTGTGTATGGAATGTGCATGTTTGGAATGTGTGTGTCTGTAATGTGTCTGTGTCTGTAATGTGTGTTTCTAGAATGTGTGTCTGGAAAGCGTGTGTGTCTGGAATGTGTGTGTTTGGAATGTGTGTGTCTGGAATATGTCTGTTGGGAATGTGTCTGTTTCTGGAATGTGTGTGTCTGGAATGTGTGTGTTTGGAATGTGTGTGTCTGGAATATGTCTGTTGGGAATGTGTCTGTTTCTGGAATGTGTGTGTCTGGAATGTGTGTGTTTGGAATGTGTGTGTCTGGAATATGTCTGTTGGGAATGTGTCTGTTTCTGGAATGTGTGTGTCTGGAATGTGTGTGTTTGGAATGTGTGTGTCTGGAATGTGTGTGTTTGGAATGTGTGTCTGGAATTTGTCTGTGTATGGAATGTGCATGTTTGGAATGTGTGTGTCTGTAATGTGTCTGTGTCTGTAATGTGTGTTTCTAGAATGTGTGTCTGGAAAGCGTGTGTGTCTGGAATGTGTGTGTTTGGAATGTGTGTGTCTGGAATATGTCTGTTGGGAATGTGTCTGTTTCTGGAATGTGTGTGTCTGGAATGTGTGTGTTTGGAATGTGTGTGTCTGGAATATGTCTGTTGGGAATGTGTCTGTTTCTGGAATCTCTGTGTCTCGAATGTGTGTGTCCGGAAAGTGTGTGTTGCGACCAATCTGTCCGGTTACAGAATAACTGAAAGTACAGCACAGAATGAGGCTATTTAGCTCTTCTCCTCGACCTTTCTATTCTAATCCCCCTCCCCTGCTCCCTCCCTTTAATGCGGAAGCTAAAAATAAATAAATTGACTATTTATTAGGAGCAACACACTCTGACATCATTTGACACAGTTCCGGAAATATCAATTCCAAGCCCTTAACCATAACTGGAAATCCTTTTTTTTATCTTTTAAAGGAAATGTGTTTGGAACAAAGCGTAGATTAGCAGTGAAGGAGTTAAGAAAAATTGTCTACACCTGTTTCAAATTTTCTCACATAGACCAGTGCCCGGGGGGGAGGGGAGGGAGCGGATGGGAGGAGAGTGCGTTATATCATGGAATGCAAACAGAGTGAAAACTGGAATCCCATCAGTCTGTGGAGATTGTATGAATAATACAGCAATTTTTTTTAAAAGATAGCTGGCACATTTGCGTGTCATGTGTGTTGGCTGTTCTACGATTAACCTTTCTTCCTTAAATCCTGCGTAATGCCGGATAATATCATGGTCCTCAAAACAAGTCAGAATAAAAGCAACAAACTGCTTCTCTCCTTGTACGAGAGAGAGAGCGAGAGACAGACAGACAGAAATGCAATAAAAATGCACCAATTTTAAGGTCAAGGCTGGGCCCTCAGGGTCTTTCCTCGCTCACAGACAATCCCCCAGTCAGCAGGCCACAGTCTCCTAATAAAAAGCGTGACCTCTGAGGCAACAGAGAGCACATACTTCAACCACGCATCGCTAACTCTCTCTGAAGGGGAAATAAATCCATTTCTCCTGCATTGTTCAAACATAAACACAGATAAATTATCCATCTCTCTCTCTCTCTATCTGTCTATCTATCTATCTATCTATGTATCTATCTATCTGTTTGTCTCTATCTCTCTATCTATCTCTCTATCTATCTCTCTATCTATCTCTATCGATATCTCTCTCTATATATCTATCCAACTATCTATCTATCTATCTCCAGCTATCTCCCTCTATCTATCTATCTATCTATCTATCTCTCTCTCTCTCTGTCTATCTCTCTCTATCTCTCGCTCTATCTATCTATCACAATGGTCGGGCTGCACCCAGCACAGAGTCTGCACTGCGGAATTTGAAACATTACTTCCTGATCTGAGCAGCTTCCTTGGAGAAGCGCTGCTGCAGATTTTCTCAGACGGCAGGCGAGGCTGACAGACACGGTGTCCTTTGTTTATCTTTTTCCAACAGCTTCTCAATATTGATACTTCAATGTAAAAAATTCCCGCCCCCTCTGCAGAAGGAGAGACCTTGGGTCGGTGAAATGATTTAAGATCTGATATTATTTCTTCTCAATCATATGGGATTATTTATAATTAATTCTGTACAATCATAAAGCACGCCATGGGGAATAGGTCATGTTTTCTTTGCTGTGTATATTTATAAATATAAAATGAAGTTACAATTTTCCATTTTTCGGTATGCCGGGAGAGGGGCGGGGGGGGGGGGTGGAATAACAAAACATCAATCATTTTGTGAAAAGACTTACAGGAAAGATTGTCTGAGGGTTGTGTCCTTTGCACACTCCCTTGTTAGATGGGGGTGCAAGCTGGAGAATCAGGGCTATATGTGTTTAAAGCCTTATCTCCAACTCACGCGCAGATCGAGCGAGCCTCCAGTACCGGAGGGGAACCTCGCTGAATTTGGGCGCACGCATTTTTATTTTGTTGCATCTGTTCTCTCCTGGTGAAGATCCCGACCTTTCCTCACTGCCTCAGCGCACAGACAACACCTTTACGAGAGTCAGGGGAGGTGATTACACTTACACAGTGTCGCTGTTAAATTTCCTGTTGGCCGACGGGATTGAATTGGTGACATGGAGCCAGGTCGGGTACAATAGCGCAGCGGTTATGCTGGCGGTCTAGTAATCCAGAGGCCTGCACTAATAATCCCAATCAGAACGTGAATTCAAATCTCCATCATGGACAGCTTGCGAAGTTGAATTTGCAGTTTAAAAAAAAGTCTAACAATAAATAAAAAGCAGGCATCAGTAAAAGTGACCACGAAGCTGTTGGATTATTGTTAAAAACACAACTGGTTCACTAATGTCCTTCAGAGAAGGAAATCTGCCGTCCTTACCCGGTCTGGCCTATATGTGACTCCAGTCATGCACCAACATGGCTGACTCTTAACTGCCCTCTGAAATGGCCTAGCAATAAATGATACCAGTGATGCCCACATCCTAAGAATTAATTTAAGAAAAAGAATGATGATAGAACAATTGGAACTGATTTGTTACTTGCAGTAGTAAATTCCTTTTTTGAGAGGGAAGGACGGTGGGGGAGAAGGGGGGGGTGTGGAGTCGGAACAGGTCAGGCGATCTTCAGTGGCTGACCTTCCATTCACAGTTAACGCTGAAACCAAAACGTTTGGCACTGGAACAATTCATTAATTAACGCGGCATCTCACTAGCCAGTGAAGCTCCACAGCTTTATTGATCTGTGTCTCTTATTGATTCACAAGAGAGTCAGTCAAGGTGATGGACAGTCTGAACCAGGAGTGCAAACTGCATCCATGCCTTTGTTACCTCTACACTCGACTATTCCTATCCTTTCCTGGCCGGCCTCCTACCTTGCACCCTCCGTAAACTTGAGCTCATCCAAAACTCAGCTGCCCGTGTCCTAACTCGCACCGACCCCCGTTCACCCATCACCCCTGGCCTACATTGATCCCCTGTCGGGTAACACCTCGATTTTAAAATTCTCATCCTTCTTTTCAAATCCCTCCATGGCCTCGCCCCTCCCTATCTCTGTAATCTCCTCCAGCCCCACAACCCTCCGAGATCTCGGCGCTCCTCCAATTCTAACCTTTTGCACTCCCCTGATTTTAATCGCTCCACCATTGGTGGCCGTGCCTTCAGCTGCCTGGGCCCCGAGCTCTGGAATTCCCTCCCTAAACCTCTCCGCCTCTCTACCCCTCTCCCCTCCTTTAAGACGCTCCTTAACACCTACCTCTTTGACCAAGCTTTTGGTCACCTGTCCTAATATCTCCATATCTCCTTATGTGGCTCAATGTCAAAGTTTGTCTGATAACTCTCCAGTGAAGTGCCTTGGGATGTTTTACTATGTTAAAGGTGCTATATAAATGCAAGTTGTTGTTGTTTTACACTGATTTCAGTGAGCTCCAGCTGCCAACAAGCTCAGGTAGAAACAGATTCTGCCCGAGCAAGACCGCGATCCAATTGTCGAATCGCAGTGCAGTCCGACAGTCGAGCAAACTGAACCTGCTTTTCATTCCTGCTCAGCCTGTCAATATTCAAACAAAACTGTAATACAGGGTCCTTTTAAACTCATAATTTGTTCATCAGATCATTTTTTTAAAATACACATCTATATAATTATATATTTCATTGCGGCCCATCGTAAGTTTGCGGTCCTGTAGAGATCTTTCTTTGTTTAAAACCTTTAGGAAAAGTTTCATCGATTCACAGACCGGCAAAAAAAGGATCAATATTCACTAAGATCCTGGAGATTAAATATTGATTGTTTTTTTTCACAATGAGAATGAACCCCACATTCTGTAGATGAACATGTCTGAGGTTGCTAATGATTCCATTTAGTCGTTAGCTGTGATTAGATTCAGGACGTTACCTCAGGTGCTGCCACCGCTCATTCCACCTGCATTTAATTTACTTCAGAGCAAGTTTCCTTCTGAGAGCGGTTCAGACAGGGGTCGTCAGGTTAATCATCAGCAGCCATCTTCTAGGAATGATTGAAACTGCAACAGAGTGCCTTTGGTTTGCCTGTTGTTTTTTGATTGCCCTCCAATTTTGCTTTCCCCCCCACCACCACCCCTCCTCTCGTCTCCTGCCTAAAGCTGGCACTTGCTGAGGGTATAGGTCAAAGGACACCAGCTCCTCTTTGATACCTCAGTCAAGTGGCCATTCTTTATAGAGCTTCACAGCTCTGCCGGAGGCCATTCGTGTCTGCGTCAGCTCTTTGCTCGAGCAACCCAGGCAATGACTATCTCCAGCAAGCAAGAGTCTAATCACTGCCCCTTGACATTCAACAGCATTGCCATCGCCGAATCCCCCACCATCAACATCCTGGGGGATCACCATTGACCAGAAACTTAACTGGACCAGCTACCTAAATACTGTGGCTACAAGAGCAGGTCAGAGGCTGGGTATTCTGTGGCGAGTGTCTCACCTCCTGACTCCCCAAAGCCTTTCCACCATCTACAAGGTACAAGTCAGGAGTGTGATGGAATACTCTCCACTTGCCTGGATGAGTGCAGCTCCAACAACACTCAAGAAACTCGACACCATCCAGGACAAAGCAGCCTGCTTGATTGGCACCCCATCCACCACCTTAAACATTCACTCCCTCCACCACCGGCGTACCGTGGCTGCAGTGTGTACCATCGACAAGATGAACTGCAGCAACTCGCCAAGGCTTCTTTGGCAGCACCTCCCCAAACCCGCGACCTCTACCACCTAGAAGGACAAGGGCAGCAGGCGCATGGGAACACCACCACCTCCAAGCTCCCCTCCAAGTCACACACCATCCTGACTTGGAAATATATCGCCATTCCTTCATCATCGCTGGGTCAAAATCCTGGAACTCCCTCCCTAACAGCACTGTGGGAGCACCTTCACCACACGGACTGCAGCGGTTCAAGAGGGCAGCTCACCACCACATTCTCAAGGGCAATTAGGGATGGGCAATAAATGCTGGTCTTGCCAGTGATGCCCACATCCCAGGAACGAATAAAAAAAACAGAATTAATCCCACCGTCCTGCTCTCTCCCTGTAGCTCTGTAACTTCCTCTGCTTCAAACATTTATTCATTTTCCCATTAATCGATGCAATGGTCTCTGCCTCAGCCACTCCCCATTTCAAGAAATTTCTCCTTAACCCTTCTCCTCACTCTCTTAGTGAGAATTTTAAACTGATGATCCCTCCTCGCTGACTTTCCAACGAGAGGAAATGGTCTTTCCCAAATCATTCTACCAAAAAAATCCTCATCGTTTTAAACATCTGTAGAACGAGGGGCCAGAGAGACAAGATTAAATGTGAGAGATTTCGAACCGAGGGCAGGAGAAACCTCCTCACACAGAGAGTGAGGCTCTGGGATTCACTCCCAGGGTCAGAGGTTGAGGCAGAATGTAGGTCAACAGTCAAGATTAGATTGGAGAGGGGGATGAAGAGAAAAGGGGAGAAAGAGATGTGGGAACAGGGCGGGTAAATGTGGTTAGGGCAGTTTGCTCATGTGGAGGGTCAATGTTGACAGCGTCTGGTTGGGACTCGGTGGATTAGGCTGGATGGCTCTTTTTCAGTCAGCACAGACACAATGGGCCGAATGACCTCATTCTGTGCAGTAAATTTCTATGATCCTATGATTCTATGAATGGCCTGTTTCCACATATGCGGAGATGCCGGTGTTGGACTGGGGTGGACAAAAGTGAGAAGTCGCACAACACCAGGTTATAATCCAACAGCTTTATTTGAAATCACAAGCTTTCGGAGCATGACTTCACCTGACGAAGGAGCAGCGCTCCGAAAGCTTGTGATTTCAAATAAAGCTGTTGGACTATAACCTGGTGTTGTGCGACTTCTCACTCTTGTTTCCACATAGTTCGATGTATTTCTAATACAGGTGTCAGCTGTGTCTCAGTGGGTAGCACTCTCTCGCACTCTGAGTCAGAAGCTTTTGGTTCAAGTCCCACTCCAGGGACCCAACCACAAAAAATGATGGGTGAACGAGACTTGGTGCGAGTTAGGACACGGGGCAGCAGAGTTTTGGATGACCTCAAGTTTACTGAGGACAGAAGATGAGAGGCTGGCCAGGAGAGCGTTGGAATAGTTGAGTCTGGATAAGGGTTTCAGCAGCAGGCCAATGACTCACCTCAACATCGCAGTGAATCACAGGATGCAGTGAGAGAAGCAACACGCATTTCTGTGGCATTTATTGGTAGACTTCCATCCATGACAGATCTTTTGCTGATAACAAATAAAATTAAAACCAGATCAAAGTGATTTCGGGCATTCTTTGGCAGTGATTATATAATGAGTTGGCACATCAAAGTGAGGAGAACAATGTTTCTAAGCTGAGTTTCGCAAATGTGGAAATATTTCTCTCCTTTATTGCCTTGAGGCAACGGAGACCGGAGCCTTTGTAAAATTTTCTTCCCCGCATCTCCCAAGAATACAGATGTTATAATACCAGAGCAGCAAATAGCGAGAATCTAATTTCGGGCACAGCCGACCGAGCCCTCCCCGCTGCCATCCTTTGCTAATGCTGTGCCTCCCAACAATGTCACTTGAGGGGAGCACAAAGCTTGGCTGCGATGCAGTCTGCAGTCGAAGAGCCCACCAGTACTCACCATCTGAAAGAAGAATTGCCACCTGAGGTAATATTCAAGGCAACGATCGATAGCTTTTTGGACACTAAGGGAATCAAGGGATCTGGGGACCGGGCGGGAAAGTGGAGTTAAGGTCAAAGATCAGCCATGATCTTATTGAATGGCGGAGCAGGCTCAAGGGGCCGTATGGCCGACTCCTGCTCCTAATTCTTATGTTCTTATGTATCGGAGGACCAACACAATCATAGGTCAGGGGAAGAGGGGAGAAAACTCGAAAGGGGATTCTTTTTCAATAAATGTGGTTCCTGACATGGGTGAGTGCATGGGTGCTGAAGAGAGAGGGGAAATATTTCAAATAGGGAGCTGAAGGTAGGACTCGTGCATATATATATATTTCAATGTGGATAAGTGTGAGGTGGTGCATTTTGGTAGGAACAATAAGGAGGCCACATACTTCTTGGAAGAGTCTAAATGGGGTAGAGGAGCAAAGGGATCTAGATACACAGATCACTAAAAGTAGCGACGCTGTTTCATAAGACCATAAAAAAACAAGCACTGGGGTTAATTTCTGGAGGGATAGAATTGTTAAACTTGTATTGAACCTTGGTTAGACCACACTTGGAGCACTGTGCACAGTTCTGGACTCCATGTTATAAAAAGGACAGCGAGGCACTGGAGAAGGTGCAAAAAAAAGATTTACAAGGATGATTCCACAACTGAGAGGTTATAACTATCAGGAAAGATTGAACAGGCTGGAGCTATTTTGACTGAGGGGTGACCTGTCAGAGGTCTTTAAGATTATGAAAGGGTTTGACAGGGTCGACGTAGAGAAGATGTTTCCACTTGTGGGGGAGACCAGAACTCGGGACCATCAATATAAGACAGTCACTAATAAATCCAATGGGGAATTCAGGAGAAACTTCTTTACCCAGAGAGTGGTGAGAATGTGGAACTCGCTGCCACAGGGAGTGGTTGAGGCGAACAGCAGAGATACATCCAAGGGGAAGCTGGATAAACACATGAGGGAGAAAGGAATAGAAGGATATGCTGATGGGGTGAGATGAAGAGGGGCGGGAGGAGGCTCGGGTGGAGCATAAACACCGGCACGGAGCAGTTGGGCCGAATGGCCTGTTTCTGTGCTGTAAATTCTATGTAATTCTACGAAATCCAGGACTGGTACAATACCTGATCCAGTGGGAAACTATTTGAGAATTGGAGTGTGAGAGTCCCTGGAAACAGCAGGCGTGCTCTGACTGGCAACGAGAGCTGGCTGGACTGACTGTTGACTTCATAATTCAAAGCTAGGGCTTTATTCACCAAAACTGACAGCTTTTAAAAGATTTGCTACAAATGAAGAACAAGTCCAGACGTATAATGCCTTAGGCCCTGGGCCTGGGATGCTGTTAAAAAAAACACTCCTCCTGTTGTTAGGTTCCTGTAAGAATATGGATTTTACTTAAAAACTGAAATGTCAGCATTTTTTGCATGTCATTACGTTGACTTATATATTTCCTAATTCCTCCATCTATATATAAAAGTTTGGAGATGCATTTGTCACACTTCCAGTATCGTAATAGGGGCTGCATTCTAAGGGGAACCGGTCCCTCTGGGATTGATTAACGTTGGTCCCACGTGTCACTAGGTCTTCAGGGAAACACAGGAACAGGAGGAGGCCATTGAGCCCCTCGAGCCTGTTCCGCCATTCAATGAGATCATGGCTGATCTGCGACCTAACTCCATATACCCGCCTTTGCCCCATATCCCTTAATATCTTTGGTTAACAAAAAGCTGTCAATCTCAGATTTAAAATTAACAATTGATGCAGAAGAGAGTTCCAAACTTCTACCACCCTTTGTGTGTAGAAGTGTTTCCTAACTTCATTCCTGAAAGGTCTGGCTCTAATTGTTAGACTATGCCCCCTAGTCCTAGACTCCCCAACCAGCGGAAATAGTTTCTCTCTGTCTACCCTGTCAGTTCCTCTTAATATCTTGAAAACGTCGATCAAGTCACCCCTTAACTTTCTAAATTCCAGGTAATACAACCCTAGTTTGTGTAATCTCTCCTCGTAATTTAACCCTGGAGTCCAGGGAGGTATCGTTCCACTCTCTGTAGACATGGAATTCGCAAGGCCCAACAGGGACAAGCTGGGCAGGAATCTCAGGGTAGCCTAGGAATGCCCCCACTCACTGCCCCCTCTGACTCGTCCTTAAAGGATGCAATGGGAATGGGTTTCAAGAGTCCCACCGGGGTTGCATCGCATTTCCAAACCCTCCCCAGTCCCTGGAATTTCAGACCCTGGCTGTCAGCAGGTGATACGACCTGGGTGTCCTTTCCTGGATGTCAAGTCAGAAGGCTATTTGACCAAGGAAGGCATCACGGCTGAGCTGAGGAGTGGGAGCCCACACAATGTTGTTCCCTGGACTCCCGAGGCGAGGGTGCTACCCACTGAGCCACGGCTGACACCAAAAAAGTGAAGGTTGTGAGAACTGAGGGCTTATGATCTGAACAAAGTTGAAGGAGAGAGAGGTAGCGAGGCGGAGAGGTTTAGGGAGCGAATTCCAGAGCTTAGGGCCCAGGCAGCTGAAGGCACGGCCGCCAATGGTGGAGCGATGGAAATCGGGGATGCGCAAGAGGCCAAAATTGGAGATTTAAAACCCGAGTTTAGCGTTACACTGATGATGTCCAGTCCCAGAGCCTTTGACCCTTCAACAGTACACATCTGGTTTAGGTAGGTCCTTTCAAACATCAGCTGTAGAAATTCATAAGTGGAGCATTTTGCCTCAGAATAATTCATTCATTCAGGCAGAAAACAGTGAGTTTGAGATTAGCTGTGTCAATCAGTACCTGCTTTGTAGCATTGCCCAGGAAATTAAGTTTTATTGAAAGAGTTCAGCCAGTATCCATGCCCATTCCTTTTTGTAATAAATATATATTTTCCCCTCCAGTTTTCCCCTAATCTTCTGAATCACGCTAAAGTAGCCAATGAAAGTCTAACTCTGCGATCCATCACAGCCAAGATTGATTTAGTGTCGCACTCCCTCAGGACGTCCCAAAGCGCTTTACAGCCAATGAAATACTTTTGAAGTGTAGTCACTGTTGTAATGTAAGAAACGTGGCAGCCAATTTGTACACAGCAAGATCCCACAAACAGCAATGTGATAAATGACCTGATAATCTGTTTTTAATAATGTTGGTTGAGGGATAAATATTGGCCAGGACACGGAGGAGAACTCCCCTGCTCTTCTTCCAATAGTGCCGTGGGATCTTTAACATCCACCTGAGAGAGCAGACCTGAGTTTAAAGTCTCATCTGAAAGACGGCAGCTCCGACAGTGCAGTTATGTGCTCAAGTCCTGGAGTGTTTTCCCAGTATATTTTGGTGTTTTTTCCAGTGTATTCAGGTGTTTTTCCAGTGTATTTTCCAGTGTTTTTTCCAGTGTGTGTTTTCCCAGTGTATTTTGGGTTTTTTTCCCAGTGTATTTTGTTTTTTTTTCCAGTGTATTTTGTTGTTTCTCCCAGTGTATTCAGGTGCTTTTCCAGTGTATTTTTCCAATGTTTTCCCAGTGTAGTTTAATGTTTTTCCAGTGCATTTCAGTGTTTTTCTAGTGTTCTTTTCTAGTGTATTTTTCCAGTGTTTTTCCCAGTGTATTTTGGTGTTTTTTCCAGTGTACCTTTGTTTTTGCCCCCCAGTGTTTGTCCAGTGTTTTCCAGTGTTTTTCCCAGTGTATTTTGGTGTCTTTCCAGTGTTCCTTTCCAGTGTATTGTTCCAGTGTTTTTCCCAGTGTATTTTGGAGTTTCTCCCAGTGTGTTTTGGTGTTTTTTCCAGTGTATTTCAGTATTATTTCCAGTGTTTTTTCCAGTGCATTTTGGTGTTTTGTCCAGTGCATTTTGGTGTTTTTTTCCAGTGTATTTTGGTGTTTTTCCAGTGTTCTTTTCCAGTATTTTTCCAGTGTATTTTTCCAGTGTTCTTTTCCACTGTATTTTAGTATTTTTTCCACTGTATTTTAGAGTTTTTTCCAGTGTATTTTGGTGTTTCTCCCAGTGTTCTTTTCCAGTGTTTTTTCCAGTGTCTTTTTCCAATGTTTTTTCCTGTGTTTTTCCAGTGTATTTTGGTGTTTTTTTCCAGTGTATTTTTTTCCAGTGTATTTTGATGTTTTTTTCCAGTGTATTTTGGTGTATTTTGGTGTTTTTTCCAGTGTATTTTGGTGTTTTTTCCAGTGTATTTTGGTGTTTTTTCCAGTGTATTTTGGTGTTTTTTCCAGTGTATTTTGGTGTTTTTTCCAGTGTATTTTGGTGTTTTTTCCAGTGTATTTTGGTGTTTTTTCCAGTGTATTTTGGTGTTTTTTTCCAGTGTATTTTGGTGGTTTTTTCCAGTGTATTTTGATGTTTTTTCCCAGTGTATTTTATCGTATTTTGGTGTTTCTCCCAGTGTTCTTTTCCAGTGTTTTTTCCAGTGTATTTTTCCAGTGTTTTTCCAGTGTATTTTCATGTTTATTTCCAGTGTATTTTGGTGTTTCTCCCAGTGTTGTTTCCAATATTTTTTGGTATTTTTTCCAGTGTATTTTGTTTTTTTTTCCTATGTCTCCTGGCCAATATTTATCCCTCAATCAACATCACAGATGATCTGGGCATTATCACATTGCTGTTTGTGGGAGCTTGCTGTGCGCAAATTGGCTGCCCCGTTTCCTACATTACAACAGCGACTACACTTCAAAAAGTACTTCATTGGCTGTAAAGCGTTTTGGGACGTCCAGTGGTCGTGAAAGGCGCTGTAGAAATGCAAGTTCTTTCTTTCTTTGTCTATTTTGAACAGCTTCCTGGTTTATTTAACGGCTGTATGTTGGCTGGCTTGCTGGTGTCGATTGGTGGTTTGGTGAACTTTGGTGCGTTCACTGGTGTATTTTTCTGACTTTCCTTGCATGTTTTGCTAGGTTTCCTGACATCTTTCTGCAGGCTTGCTGTGAGATAATTTAGCGAGCACAGTTGTATTTTGATCAGTTTGCTGGTTTATTTTGGCGAACTTCCCTGGGTGCTTTGGTGATTTATTGTATTTGATGGTGTAATTCGGTTGGTTTGTTTGTGCATTTTGGTATCTCTTCCCGCTCCCGCATCGTTACCTCTGGTGTCCCCCAAGGATCTATCCTTGGCCCCCTCCTATTTCTCATCTACATGTTGCCCCTTGGCGCGATCATCTGAAAACACAGCGTCAGTTTCCAGATGTATGCTGACGACACCCAGCACTACCTCACCACCACCTCTCTCGACCCCTCCACTGTCTCTAATTTGTCACACTGCTTGTCTGACAACCAGTACTGGATCAGCAGAAATTTCCTCCAACTAAATATTGGAAAGACCGAAGCCATTGTCTTCAGTCCCCGTCACAAATTCTGTTCCCGAGCCACTGACCACATACCCGCTCCATCACTAAGACCGCCTACTTCAACCTCCGTAACATCGCCCGACTCCGCCCCTGTCTCAGCTCATCTGCTGCTGAAACCCTCATCCATGCCTTTGTTACTTCTAGACTTGACTATTCCAACGCACTCCTGGATGCCCCCCCCCCCCCCCCGCATCATCCGCCCTCCATAATTCTCATCCTTGTTTTCAAATCGCTCCATGGCCTCACCCCTCCCGACATTTGTAATGTCCTCTAGCCCGACAAGCCTTCGAGATCTCTGCGCTCCTCCAATTCTGGCCTTTTGTGCATCCCCGATTTTAATCGCTCCACCACTGGCGGCCGGGCCTTCAGCTGCCTGAGCCCTGAGCTCTAGAATTCCCTCCCTAAACCTCTCCGCATCTCAACCTCTCTCTCCTTCTTTAAAACGCTCCTGAAGACCTACCTCTTTGACCAAGCTTTTGGTCACACGTCCTAATATTTCCTTATGTGGCTCGACATCAAAAAATGTTGTGATAATCGCTCCTGTGAAGCGCCTTGGGACGTTTTGCTAAGTTAAAGGTGCTATATAAATACAAGTTGTTGTTGTATAGTAGGGTTTTGCTGGTGGATTCTGATTGCTTTCATTTGGTCTGTTCTACTTTGTTGAGTTAGCCGGAATTCATTGATGAATCTGCTGGCGTATTTTGCTTGGCTTATTGGTGTATTTTGATGGGTTCTGTAGTTAAAATATACGATAAAATAACCTTGAACAAGGTCCCTGGATTGATGCAGGTTAAACCACACAGGTGAGTCGAGGACACAGTTTACTCTTTACACAAGAGTGTTTTTAAAGAGATGACACACCGGATGCAGTGGCCAATAAATCGGATGAGTGCAATGCTCGGCCAATGAGTAAGTCACAATGATTTCCACAGCAGGATGAACTCCCGCCAACACTAATCAGCTCCAGATAAATAAGCCCTTGTTTTATTTTTCCTTTTTTAAATAAAACGATGATTTAAAATCCATTGATAAAAAGAATGCGCCTGTGGTGTGATAGTGCGGTTTAAACCAAATTGGGAATGTTGGTTTGTGAAAAATTAACCACTTATGATGTGGTTTGAATAATCATCAGTATATCCTCTGTGTACCAAGCTCTGGGCGTGTTCAGTGCCGACGAGGGAGAAAGAGTTTGGATTGGACATTCCCTTTAACTTCCTTTATGTGGTTTTTATTAGATCTTCCCCTCTTCCCAATTCAGTTCTTTTTTCTGCTGTGGTGTTGCATTTGCCAGAGTCATTCATACTTGCTTGTGGTATTTTCATCATACTTTTCATTTCTTTCGATAAAGGTAAGTAGCTCTCGTTTAAGGAAAGGGGAAACTTGAAGAACTCACCACAAATATCTGTGTGCGTTGGCCAAAGCAAGTCCAGTATTGAGAAGGAGAAGAATAAATTTAACCCCTTACACCACAGCAGTCAAAAAAAAAAATTCAATTTTTTTAAATCTTGAATCTTTGGGAAGAGAAGTCGAAGGCCCTCTCCTCATACGTCCTCTGGAAGAATTCCAATAATCCGTGTTTGAAATTCGTGTCGAATTGTGGAGACACTGAACTTGCGTCCAGTGTTAACATAGACATAGACATAGAAAATAGGTACAGGAGTAGACCATTCGGTCCTTCGAGCCTGCACCGCCATTCAATGCATTCATGGCTGAACATGCTACCTCAGTACCCCATTCCTGCTTTCTCGCCATACCCCTTGATCCCCCTAGTTGTGAGTATTATATCTAACTCCCTTTTGATTATATTTAGCGAACTGGCCTCAACAACCTTCTGTGGTAGAGAATTCCACAGATTCACCACTCTCTGGGTGAAGAAGTTCCTCCTCATCTCAGTCTTAAATGGCTTCCCCTTTATCCTTAGACTGTGACCCCTGGTTTTAGTTTTCCCTAACATTGGAAACATTCTGCCCGCATCTAATTTGTCTAAACCAGTCAGGATTTTAAACGTCTCTATAAGATCCCCCCTCATTCTTCTGAACTCCAGAGGATACAAGTTCAGTTGATCCAGTCTTTCTTGATATGTCAGTCTGGCCATCCCAGGAATCAATCTAGTGAACCTTCGTTGCACTCCCTCAATAGCAAGAATGTCCTTCCTCAAGTTAGGAGACCAAAACTGCACACAATACTCCAGGTGTGGCCTCACCAAGGCCCTGTACAACTGTAGCATCACCTCCCTACTCCTGTACTCAGATCCCCTTGCTATGAAGGCCATCATGCCATTTGCTTTCTTGACTGCCTGCTGCACTTGCCTTCCCACCTTCAGTGACTGATGTACCATGATGCCCAGGTCTCGTTGCACTTCCCCTTTCCCTAATCTGCCACCATTCAGGTAATAGTCTGCCTCCCTATTTTTACCACCAAAGTGGATAACCTCACATTTATCCACATTGTACTTCATCTGCCATACATTTGCCCATTCACCCAACCTGTCCAAGTCACTCTGTAGCCTCCTAGCATCCTCCTCATTGTTCACACTGCCTCCCAATTTAGTGTCATCCGCAAATTTGGAGATATTACAATTAATCCCTTCGTCCAAATCATTAATATATAATGTAAACAGCTGGGGTCCCAGCACCGAACCCTGCGGTACCCCGCTGGTCACTGCCTGCCATTCTGAAAAGTACCCATTTACTCCTACTCTTTGTTTCCTGTGTGCCAACCAGTTCTCAATCCATGTCAACACATTACCCCCAATCCCATGTGCTTTAACTTTGCACACCAATCTCTTGTGTGGGACCTTGTCGAAGGCCTTCTGAAAGTCCAAATACACCACATCTACTAGTTCCCCCCCGTCCACCCTATTGGAAACATCCTCAAAAAATTCCAGAAGATTTGTCAAGCATGATTTCCCTTTCACAAATCCATGCTGACTTGGACCTATCATGTCGCCACTTTCCAAATGGTCTGTTATGACATCTTTAATAATTGATTCCATCATTTTACCCACCACCGATGTCAGGCTGACCGGTCTATAATTCCCTGCTTTCTCCCTCCCTCCTTTTTTAAAAAGAGGGGTTACATTAGCCACCCTCCACTCCTTCGGAACTGATCCAGAGTCTAAGGAATGTTGGAAAATGATCGTCAATGCATCCACTATTTCCAAGGCCACCTCCTTAAGTACTCTGGGATGCAGACCATCAGGCCCTGTGGATTTATCAGCCTTCAGTCCCATCAATTTCCCCAACACCTTTTCCCGACTGATAAGGATTTCCCTCAGCTCCTCCCTCTTACCAGATCCTTTGATCTCTTTTATTTCCGGAAGGTTGTTTGTGTCCTCCACAGTTAATCCGGTTTGTATCCCTGTGATGCTCGTAAGCAGCTTCAAACTGCTCACAAAGAATCTGGTTGCGTTGCATATTAAATAAACACACTTTTCTTTTCTTTTTTAAACGTTTTAAAACTTTGCTTACACCAAGTTTTTTTCCCTCCGTTTTTTTTTAGAACCATAGCTAGAGGACACACATTCCTCCCGATGTTCCAATGGCTCAGTTGGACATTTAAGATCACTTGGCATCACTTGAAGAAGAGCAGGGAGTTCTCCTGAGTCATGGCCAACATTCCTCCTTCAACCAATACCACAAAACAAGAACGATTATAGAATCTCACAGCACAGTAGGAGGCCATTCAGCCCATCGTGCCTGTGCCGGCTCTTTGAAAGAGCTTCCAATTAGTAATTAATTATATGAAGCGCTTTGCGACATTTTGATATAGGGAGGGGGCAGGGGGGCGGTGGGGAGAAATTCGGGAGGGTCCATTTTTGGGTGTCCTTCTCCTGATAGGGTAATTACCCTGTGTACAAATGGTGAGCCTTGGATATTGGGCCTCGGACCTCATTAGACTGAAGGTGGCGCTGCGGCAGGAGGCCACACGGGCAAGTGTTGGAAGTTCGGGCCGCTGCTGGTGCCTTGGGGCCTTAGTACCTTTTGGGGCCTGCGGGGGCCCCTTCGCACCTGAAAAACGGGCGCCCCCACAGACCCATTTCACCCCAAAGGGGTTTTATAAGTGCAGGGATTGTGATTTTATTATGCCAGGTAGGCCCAATGACAAGTGGCCCAGTTGCAGTCAGGATGGTGCAGTGGTAGCGCCCGTGTTCTTTTACCATCCTGGTCATTCCCCCTGCCCCCCCAGCCTAACTCTTGGTGAAACTATCGTGCCAACAAGTGGGAGAATCTCTTAGCGTTCTGGGAACTCTACCCCGCAGTTTCTTGTAGTGTCGATGAGGGACGAGTTACTCTGGTATAAACTTGGGCTTGCAACAAACAGCAACTTGCATTTATATAGCGCCTTTAATGTGGTTAAAAAATCCCAAGGAGCTTCACAGGAGCGATTATCAAACAAAATTTGACACCGAGCCACATAAGGAGATATTAGGACAGGTGACCAAAAGTTTGGTCAAAGAGGCCAGTTTTAAGGTGCATCTTAAAGGAGGAGAGAGAGACGGAGAGGCTTAGGGAGGGAATTCCAGAGCTTGGGGCCTCGGCATCTGAAGGCACGGCCGCCAATGGTGGAGTGAAATAAATCGGGGATGCGCAAGAGGCCAGAATTGGAGGAGCGCAGAGATCTCGGAGGGTTGTACGGCTGGAGGAGATTACAAAGTGTTATGATATAAAAATATTGCCACGGCAATAAAGCCATGCTTAATACTGCATCTGATTCACATCGGCATTCTAAACCCATTAAGATGCAGCGACAGAATAGCTCTCAGCATCCTTCACTGTATCCAAGCAACACTGGCATCTCTCCCATTGTCTCTTGGTTACTGGTGTCATTGTGACCCCCACGCATGTGACTAATGCTGCGAATTGCAGTCCCTCCCTTGGCACACAATGATCACATCCTTGTCCAGCAGGGTGGCTCAGAGTTAGGTTCCAGTCCTAAGCCCTGAATATGAAGGAATACAAACTCAGTGTTATTGTGAAATTCATTTACTCCCTTTTTCTTAATGGTCTGCTCTAGTAATGATATTATACAAAATAAAGACTTGCATATAGTGCCTCAAGATGTCCCAAAGCACTTTACAGCCAACGAAGTGTAGTCGCTGTTGTAATATAGAGGAACGCAGCAGCCAAGTTGCGCACAAACAGCAATATGGTAATGACCAGTTGTTTGAGAGCTAAGTATTGGCCAGAACACTGGGGAACTCTCCTGCTCTTCTTCGATATAGCGCCTTGGGATCTTTTTACACCCACCTGAGTGGGCAGACAGGGCCTCGGTTTGACGGTCTCTTCTGAAAGACAGCACCTCTGCCAGTGCGGGGCTCCCTCAGTACTGCACCGGGAATGTCAGCCTGGATTTTTGTGCTTAAGTCTCTGGGGTGGGGACTTGAACCCACTAACCTTCTGACTCAGAGGTGAGAGTGCTGCCCACTGAGCCACGGCTGATATTATGGGCTGACGCCCTCCCATTCTCCTCATACTTTAAACCTAGGAACTCTGTGGTGGAAAAGGCTATATGAAAAGAGGGGTTGCCATAGTTTTGGCAAAATCATTTAATGGGCAGTGTCAGGATGTTTGACATCAGGTTTTAAAGAGGCACTGCCTGCATGAAAAAAAATGCTTGCCGAACCTTTCTGGGGGAGACAGGCAGAAAAGCCCTCAATGCAAGTCCTGGTTCTCATCATTGCATTTCTCACAAAGACGCTGTCCCTTTAAGAAACGAGTCAGGAATGATAGAGTCATAAGGCGTACATATGAGCCTAGAAATGACTGTCCGTGATATTTGCAGAGAAAGTATTTGTGCGATATTCCCTAGTCTGTATTTTAGTGGAAACATTAACCCATTAAAAATATATTCGTCTGTCACTGTCACGAACAGTAATTGCTGGACAATGGCAGTGAAATATTCAGCAGGCACTTCATCTACGCTTTCTATTTACACAGCAATGGGTTTTTTTTTTCCATTGCGGGCTGGCCTGATGATGTCAGGGAAATATGAAAGGTACAGGAAAAACCTGGAGCATGCTCAACGCTGAGGGCATCGCTGACCCCAACTGAAGGGGCTATCACAGGGTCAGGAAGTGAAGGGATGTGACGTCCCACCCCGTCCCCCTCCACTCAGTTGAAATTAAAAAGGGAAAAGGAAAATGCTGGAAACTGAAATTAAAGCAGAAAATACAAGAAGTGCACAGCGGGATCCAACAGTACCTGAAGAGAGAACAGACAGACTTTGACGAAAGGTATAGATTCGAAAAATTAATGGACATACAATGGCTAACATTCAAGGAAATAATGCATAATTTGCAACAAACATATATTCCTCTAGGGCATAAAAACCCAAAAGAAAAAGTGATCCAACCATGGCTAACAAAAGAAATTAAAGCTAGTATTAAGTCAAAGGAGGAAGCTTATAAAGTTGCCAGAAAAAGCGGTCAGCCTGAGGATTGGGGTCTTTTTAGAAATCAGCAAAGGGGGACCAAGAAATTGATAAAGAAAGGGAAAATGGAATATGAGCACAAACTAGCGAAAAATATAAAAACGGATTGTAAAAGCTTCTATAGGTATGTGAAGGCTGGTGAAGGTAAATGTAGGTCCTTTACAGTCAGAGACGGGAGAATTTATAATGGGGAATGAGGAAATGGCAGAGAAATTAAATAAATACTTTGTTTCTGTCTTCACGGAGGATGACACAAAAAACCTCCCAGAAATACGAGAAAACCAAGGGTGTGGCGAGAATGAGGAACTTAAAGAAATTATTATTAGTAAGAAAAACAGTGCTAGCAAAATTAATGGGACTAAAAGTCGATAAATCCCAATGACCAGATGACCTACATCCTAAGGTTTTGAAAGCGGTGGCCATTGGGATAGTGGACGCATTGGTTGTCATCTTCCAAAATTCTATAGATTCTGGAATGGTTCCTGCAGATTGGAGGAAAGCAATTGTAACCCCGCTATTTAAGAAAGGAGGGAGAGAGAAAACAGGGAACTACAGACCTGTTAGCCTCACATCAGTAGTTGGGAAAATGCTGGAATCTATTATAAAGGATACAATAACTGGGCTCTTAGAAACTAATAGTAAGATTGGGCAGAGTCACCATGGATTTATGAAAGGGAAATCCTGTTTGACAAACCTATTGGAGTTCTTTGAGGATGTAACTAATGGAGTAGACAAAGGGGAACCGGTAGATGTGGTGTATCTGGATTTTCAGAAGGCCTTCGATAAGGTCCCACACAAGAGGTTGGTGAACAAAATTAGGGCACATGGAATTGGGGGTAATATACTAGCATGGATTGAGAATTTGTTAACAGACAGAAAACAAAGAGTAGGGATAAACGGGTCTTTTTCAGGATGGCAGGCTGTGACTAGTGGGGTACCACAAGGATCGGTGCTTGGGCCCCAGCTATTCACAATCGATATCAATGATTTGGATGAGGGGACTAAATGTAACATTTCCAAATTTGCTGATGATACAAAGCTAGGTGGCAGTGGCAGTTGTGAAGAGGATGTGAAGAGGCTTCAAGGGGATCTCGACAGGCTCAGTGAGTGGGCAAGAACATGGCAGATGGAATATAATGTGGATAAATGTGAAGTTATCCACTTTGGTAGAAAAAACAGAAAGGCAGAGTATTTCCTAAATGGTGAAAGATTGGGGAAAGCAGATGCTCAAAGGGACCTGGGTGTCCTTGTACATGAGTCACTGAAAGTGAATGTGCAGGTGCAGCAAGCCATTAGGAAGGCAAATGGTATGCTGGTCTTCATTACAAGAGGATTTGAGTACAGGAGTAAAGATCTTACTCCAATTATATAGGGCCTTGGTGAGACCACACCTGGAGTACTGTGTACAATTTTGGTCTCCTTACCTAAGGAAGGATATACTTGACATAGAGGGAGTGCAACGAAGGTTCACGAGATTGATTCCTGGGATGGCGGGACTGTCATATGAGAAGAGATTGAGTAAACTAGGCCTGTGTTCTCTTGAATTCGGAAGAATGGGAGGGGATCTCATTGAAGCATACAAAATTATTACAGGGCTCGATAGGGTGGATGCTGAGAGAATGTTTCCCTTGGCTGGGGAGTCTAGAACCAGGGGCCACAGCCTCAGGATAAAGGGTAGGCCATTCAGGACTGAGATGAGGAGAAATTTCTTCACACAGAGGGTGGTGAATCTTTGGAATTCTCTACCCCAGAGGGCTGTGGAGGCTCAGTCATTGGGTATATTCAAAACAGAAGTCGATAGATTTCTGACTAGTAAGGGCATCAAGGGATATGGCGATAGGGCCGGTGAATGGAGTTGAGGCAGAAGATCAGCCGTGATCTCATTGAATGGCGGAGCAGGCTCGAAGGGCCGAATGGCCTACTCCTGCTCCTATTTCTTATGTTCTTATGACGTCCCAAGACACTTCACAGGAGCGTTACAAAACAAAATTTGATACCGAGCCACAGAACGAGATATTAGGGTATGTGACTGCAAGGGGGATAGAGTATAAAAGTAGGGAAGTTTTGATGCAACTTTACAGGGCACTCGTAAGACCACACCTGGAATACTGCGTACAGTTTTGGTCTCCATATTTAAGGAGGGATATTCTTGCATTGGAGGCAGTGCAGAGAAGGTTCACTAGGTTGATTCCTGGGATGAAGGGGTTGACGTATGACGAAAGGTTGAGCAGGTTGGGCCTATACTCATTGGAGTTTAGAAGAATGAGAGGTGATCTTATTGAAACATATCAGATTCTGAGGGGATTGACAGGGTGGATGCTGAGAGGATGTTTCCCCTAGTGGGGGAATCTAGAATTAGGGGGCATAGTTTCAGAATAAGGGGTCGCCCATTTAAGACGGAGATGAGGAGGAATTTCTTCTCTCAGAGGGTCGTGAATCTTTGGAATTCTCTACCCCAGAGAGCTGTGGAGGCGGAGTCATTGAATATATTCAAGGCGGAGATTGACAGATATTTGAACTACAAGGGAGTCAAGGGGTATGGGGAGAGAGCGGGAAAGTAGTGTTGAGGCCAAGATTGGATCAGCCATGATCTCATTGAATGGCGGAGCGGGCTCGAGGGGACCGATTGGCCGACTCCTGCTCCTGTTTCTTATGTTCTTATGTGACCAAAAGCTTGGTCAATGAGTTAGGTTTTAAGGAGCATCTTAAAGGAGGAGAGAGGTTTAGGGAGGGAATTCCGGAGCTGAGGGCCTCGGCAGCTGAAGGCACGGCCGCCAATGGTGGAGCGATGAAAATGGAAATAGGCAGTCTTACTGACAGACTTGCTGTGTTTTTTGCAGCATTTTATGTTTTATTTCCGTCATCCATGTTTTTACAAACTCCTTCAGTTCACAATGGCCTATGTGCTCTCTCGCTCTCTGTTTCTTCTTATTTGTCACCCTGCTATCTCTCCATTCCTCTCCACTTGTTTCTTGCTCTTCCTGTCTTTTGCGCTGTCTCGTGCTCGTTTCCTCTTCCTCTCCCTCTGTCTCATGCTTGCTGTCTTTTTTGCTCATTCTCACTTTCTCTTCTTGTCTCTTTCTCTTTCTCTATCTCGTCCTTGCTTTCTCTTCCTCTCTCTCACACACTCTCTCTTCCCAACTGTGCCAGTGTTCTTCTTTTATTGACCAATGACGGCAGTACATGGCACACATTCTCGGATGTATATATTTTAGTGCTCTATTTGATATTTTTTTAATTATAAATTTTTTAATTGAAATTCATACAACACTAGATGGTTGAGCTCGAGTGTAACCTCAGAGTGATTACTACAATGTGGGGACTATTATATGGAGAGTGAATGATCAAATTCAGTGTCACTGCTAAAACTATTACTTGGCAGTTTAAATTGATTTCAAACATCTGCCTTGGATTAATGTTCATTTATATTTTTAATATAATTATATATATATAAAATCATTGCTTTATTGAATTACATAGATTTCTTTTTTAAAGCGTATCATGTTAGTTCAGATCTCCGTATTTCAGTGATACCAGCGATGTGTTTTGCTGCAAGGGGACTTCCTCCTACAGCGTTAACTTACAAAATATATATTTTATGTCCTTCTTTTGTGCTCACTGAGGTGAGGGATGTCAGAGCTGGGGAACTCTCTGGATTAGGTGATTTTGTGGCAATGAGGGTGAGGCAGGGTTGGAAGAGGTTGTGGAGGTGGAAATAGGTGATCTTTGTGCTGGCTAGAATTTGGTGAAAGCGAAGCATTTTGTCATTGTGAGGAGATTCTATCGTCCAAGAATAGCCTTGGAATAGGAGGAGGGTTTTGGCTTTGAAGAGGGAAAAATCATCAATTTTGCAGAAATAAACACTGCTTTTTATAAAACTTTGTTCTCGGGATGTCTGCATCGCTGACAAAAAGTTGTCATTAATTGTCCATCCCTGAGACGGTGGTGGTGGACCTTTGTCTTCAATCTAGCCTGATCTCTGTGTCTTGTTTGACGCTGAGCTGATCTTTGAACTCCACACCAAAACCTCCTCTTTCCGTCTCAGCACCATCACCACCTCATATTTTACAGAGAATTTACAGCACAGAAACAGGCCATTCAGCCCAGATAGTCTGTGCTGGTGCTTAGAGTCCACACAAGGCCTTTCTTTGCCTTTGTCACCTCCAGGCTCCACTCCAACTTTTTCCTCGCCTTTCCTTTCCTGAGTTCCATCCACGAACTCCAACTCATCAAAAGCAACTCTTGCACTAAGCCCCGCTCCCCTATTGCCCCTGTCCTCGCCCACCTCTATTGGCACTCTCAGCTGTGCTGCACGCATGGTTGATCAGTCTGATGACATTATCTAGGCTGGCACGTGAAGAATGGCCACTTGGAGAGTCGCTGATGCCAGTTGATCTGTTCTGAGTAAACGTCAGTGTTTCAGAAGAGGGGGAGGTGGGTGGGGGGGTGGGAATTGGAGACGGGGGATGCATAACTGTAATGCTTAGAAATCAACAGCAATAAGTTGCATTTATATAGCACCTTTAAGAACATAAGAACATAAGAATTAGGAGAAGGAGTTGCCCATACGGCCCCTCGAGCCTGCTCCGCCATTCAATAAGATCATGGCTGATCTTCTACCTCATCTCCACTTTCCTGCCCCATCCCCATATCCCTTGATTCCCCTAAAGTCCAAAAATATAAGAGTGTAGCAAAACATCCCAAGGTGCTTCATGGAAAGAAAGACTTGCATTTATGTAGCACCTTCCATGACCACAGGACATCCCAACGCGTTTCACAGCCAATGAAGTACTTTTTGAAGTCTGTTCATTGTTGTAAAGTAGGAAACACGTAGGGATGAGGAGAGAGATGGACACTGAGCGTGGAGCTGGGAGAAGAGTTAGCGGAGAGGATCATGGCCAAAGAGTTGGGGTTGAGGAAGGGTTTGAAGAGATTCAGCAAGATGGCGGGGTCTAAGGGAGGAAGTCCATAGTGCAAGGTTGAGATGACTGAAAGCAGTGGAGTGGGGAAAGGCAGCAGGGAGCTACACACAATGTCTCAGCGTCAAAAGGGTGGAACGTGTGAGCTTGGGGTGGTGGAGGGTGGAGTGAGGTCTTGATGAGGAGGCTTTCGAAATCATTTGAGAGGTCGCGCCTGGTAAAGAGCTGAATGGCCTCCTTCTGTGCTGTATGATTCTATGAAGTCACAGCCAAGGAACCCATATGCTTTTTTAGTAGCTTTATCAACTCGTTCTGCCATGGATTTACACGGACTGACAGTGTTATTTGGGATCACATTCCCCAATTCCAACCATTTATCGAACCAATTATCCCTCAATCGACATCACTAAAACAGATTATCCGGTCATTATCACATTGCTGTTTGTGGGAGCTTGCTGTGCGCAAATTGGCTGCCGCGTTTTCTACATTACAACAGGGACTACGCTTCAAAAAAAGTACTTCATTGGCTGTAAAGCACTTTGGGTCATCCTGAGGCTGTGAAAGGCGCTATAGAAAGGCAAATATTTCTTCTTTCTTTCATTTATAATTAAAGTCACTGATTCATGGTGTCTGAAAACTTCAATTCCGATTTTATTCCATGGGATTTTCTGGGAGTTTTTGCTGGTGTTTTGGGGGGTTGTATTCAACAATCCCGTCCACTTCTCCATGGAAACCACAAATAATTGACCTCACAAATAAGCCGCACACCAAGGCACGACTTGTCCCCATGTCATCCCCGTAACACTGTAAAACTACCATAAAACACGGTGTATATGTCGCACCTTCAGGAGAATGATTTATATCCAGGTGCAATTTATGATCAAGATCTTATGGGACTAAGAAATGCAATCAGAAACAAAAACGGCATCAACAAACTCCAACCGTAATCAGATTCACTGGTCGTGGCTGTAGGAATCTGATGGCATAGAATAGTTGCCTATATAAGTACACTCACTGCCCTTCAAAGTAGCTCAGCATCTAAATAAATGCTTTGAGAGGTCCTGATGTGAAAGCCGCAATAAAAATTATAAAGGATAAAGAGGCACTGGAGAAGGTGCAGAAAAAGATTTACAAGAATGATACCAGAACTGAGAGGTTATACCTATCAGGAAAGATTGAACAGGCTGGGACTCTTTTCCCTAGAAAAGAGAAGGCTGAGGGGTGACCTGATCGAGGTCTTTAAAATTATGAAGGGGTTCGATAGGGTAGACGTAGAGAAAATGTTTCCACTTGCGGGGGAGACCAGAACTCGGGGCCATAAATATAAGACAGTCACTAATAAATCCAATAGGGAATTCAGGAGAAACTTCTTTACCCAGAGAGTGGTGAGAATGTGGAACTCGCTCCCACAAGGAGTAGTTGAGGCGAATAGCAGAGATGCATTTAAGGGGAAACTAGATAAACACATGAGGGAGAAAGGAATAGAAGGATATGTTGATGGGTTTAGATGAAGTAGGGTGGGAGGAGGCTCGTGTGGAGCATAAACACCGGCACGGACCAGTTGGGCCGAATGGCCTGTTTCTGTGTTGTAAATACTGTGTAAAACTTTGTAAAAACTCAAGATTGTCGTCAACTAAGCACCTTGTCTTCTCTCCAATTCTTTGTCAACATTAGTGGTGTCCTGCACTCTGGCAGGTCCCCTCGGTTTCTCAGGAGAGGCAAGAAAGGTTAAGATGGAGAGTGAGAGGTTGATTGGCGGGGTGGGGCGGGGGCGGGGCACTGTATGGTTAAATTGCTCCGTGAGAATGTTAGTTGAAAGTACTGACAATCTAAGTGAGTTACGGGGCACGAAAAAAGGTTTTCTTCTGTGGATTTGATGTTAAATAAAGAAATGAGGAGTAGCGGTCTGCACAGAGCGGAATTAACCGGAGTGCTCTTAAACAGAGTGTTTCATTTGGGAATTTGGAAAGAGTGGGAATTCGGAGAAGAGGGGGAAGGAGTTGCTGCTTTTTGCCTCCACTACTTGTAGTGCTTTGTGTTACAAGTAGATATTTAATTTCAGTGCCCATAACTTAATCTAGATCAATTAAGTAGTCAAGAAACTAAACTGTAAACTAAGTTACTTAAACATAAATTTATTTAAATTTAATTAAATAGAACAAGGTCATATAGGGATGGCAGTGCAGGTGGTGTACCGCAACTGCAGCATGTGGGAGTTTGTGGAGATGATTGTGATCCCGGACAATCACGTTTGCAGTAAGTGCCTGCATCTTGAGGAACTTCAGCTCAGAGTTGTTGAGCTGGAGTCTGAGGTGCAGACATTGTGGGGCATCAGGGATGGGGAGAGTTACCTGGACACTTTGATCCAGGAGGCAGTCACACCCCTTAGGTTAGGTAGTGGTACAGGTCTGGTTAGTGGTCAGGGACAGGAGGGTGTGACTGCAACTCAGGCAGGTAACGTGACCCCAGGTGAAGTGCAGGAGGAGACTTGGCATTTGTCCTTATCCAACAGGTATGAGGTTCTTGCTACCTGTGTGGATGAGGGAAAAGCCTGCAGGATGGATGAGCGAGCTGACCATGGCACCATGGTGCAGGAGGCCATTCAAGTGGGGGGAGTGAAAGGGAATGTAGTTGTGGTAGGGGACAGTATAGTCAGGGGGATAGATACTTTTCTCTGCAGCCATGACCGAGAGTTCCGAAGGTTGTGTTGCCTGCCCGGTGCCAAGGTTAAAGACATCTCCTCGCGGCTAGAGAAGAATTTGGAGTGGGAAGGGGAGGATCCAGTTGTCGTGGTTCACGTAGAAACCAATGACATAAGTAGAACAAGGAATGAGGTTCTGCTGAGGGTGTTTGAGGAGCTAGGATCCAAATTAAAAAGCAGAACCTCAAAGGTAATAATCTCTGGATTGTTACCTGAGCCACGCACAAATTGGCATAGGGACAAACAGATTAGAGGTTTAAATGCGTGGCTCAAAGATTGGTGTGGGAGGAAGGGGTTTCAGTTCATGGGGCACTGGCACCAGTACTGGGGAAAGAGGGAGCTGTTCCATTGGGACGGGCTCCACTTAAACCGGGCTGGGACCAGTGTCCTGGTGAACCGAATAACTAGGGCAGTAGATAGGGCTTTAAACTAATGAAGGGGGGATGGGAGGATTCAGGAAAGAGTAAATTTAAAAGCAGCGAGAGAAATGTCAAGACTCTAGAGCAGAGTAGGGTTTTGGGTAAAAATAAGCAGAGTGGGTCAGGAAGGGACAGAGAGAGTAACAAAGGTAATAAGGCATCAGTGACTAAGGTGACATCAGGGAAAAATAGAAAAATGTCAAAGCTAAAGGCACTATATCTGAATGTGCGAAGCATTCGCAACAAAATAGATGAATTAATAGCAGAGATAGAAATTAATAGGTGTGATCTAATAGCCATTATGGAGACGTGGTTGCAAAGTGACCAAGGTTGGGATCTAAATATTCCAGGATACTTAACTTTTAGAAGAGATAGGCAAAATGGAAAAGGAGGAGGGGTAGCCCTGATAATAAAGGATGGGATAAAGACAGTAGAGAGAAAGGATCTTAGCTCCGAAAATCAAGAAGTAGAATCAGTTTGGGTGGAGCTAAGAAACAGCAAGGGGCAGAAAACATTGGTGGGAGTTGTTTATGGGCCCCCAAACAGTAGTTGTAATGTAAGGCAGAGTATAAATCAGGAAATTAGAGGCGCAAGTAACAAGGGTAATACAGTAATCATGGGGGACTTTAATCTACATATAGACTGGGCAAAGCAAATTTGCAGTAATAGTGTGGAGGATGAATTCATGGAATGTAGGCAAGATAGTTTTCTAGATCAGTATGTTGAGAAACCAACTAGGGAACAGGCTATTTTAGATCTAGTATTGTGCAATGAAAAAGGATTAATTAATAACCTTGTAGTAAAGGGGCCCTTAGGGAAGAGTGACCATAATATGATAGAATTTTATATTAAGTTTGAAAGTGATTTAGTTAAATCCAAAACTAGGGTCTTCAATCTAAACAAAGCAAACTACATACGTATGAGGGGCGAGTTGGCTAAGGTAGATTGGGAAACTACATTAAAAGGTATGATGGTAGACAAGCAATGGCTAGCATTTGAAGAATTAATACATAATTTACAACAAATATATATTCCTTTAAGGCACAAAAACCCCACAGGAAAAGTGGTCTAACCGTGGCTAACAAGAGAAGTTAAAGATAGTATTAGATTAAAGGAAGAGGGTTATAATGTTGCCAAAAAGAGCAGTAAGCCTGAGGATTGGAGGGATTTTAGAATCCAGCAAAGGAGGATCAAGAAATTGATGAAGAAAGGGAAAATAGAATATGAGAGTAAACTAGCAAGAGACATAAAATCAGATTGTAAAAACTTCTATATGTATGTAAAAAGGAAAAGATTAGCAAAAGTAAATGTGGGTTTCTTACAGGCTGAGACAGGAGAAATTATAATGGAGAATAAGGAAATAGCAGAGAAATTAAACAAATACTTTGCATCTGTCTTCACGGAAGAAGAAGCAAAAAACCTCCCGGAAATAGTGGAGAACCAAGGGTCTAGTGAAAATGAGGAACTGAAAGAAATTAGTATTAGTAAAAAAGTAGTACTGGAGAAATTAATGGGACTGAAAGCCGATAAATCCCCTGGACCTGATGGCCTACATCCTAGGGTTTTGAAAGAGGTGGCTATAGAGATAGTGGATGCATTGGTTGTCATCTTCCAAAATTCTATTGATTCTAGAACGGTTCCTGCGGATTGGAAGGTAGCAAATGTAACCCCACTATTTAAGAAAGGAGGGAGAGAGAAAACGGGGAACTACAGACCAGTTAGCCTGCTCTGATCCTGTAGGGAAAATGTTAGAATCTATTATTAAGGACATGGTAACAGGGCACTTAGAAAATAATAATAGGATTGGGCAGAGTCAACACGGATTTATGACAAGGAAATCATGTTTGACAAATCTGTTAGAGTTTTTTGAGGTTGTAACTAGCAGAATAAATAAGGAAGAACCAGTGGATGTGGTGTATTTAGATTTTCAGAAGACATTCGATAAGGTGCCATACAAGAGGTTATTAAACAAAATTAAGACTCATGGGATTAGGGGTAATATATTAGCATGGATTGAGGACAGAAAATAGAGTAGGAATAAATGGGTCATTTTTGGGTTGGCAGGCTGTAACTAGTGGGGTACCGCAGGGATCAGTGCTTGGGCCTCAGCCATTCACAATCTACATCAATGATTTGGATGAGGGGACCAAATGTAATATATCCAAGTTTGCTGATGATACAAAGCTAGGTGGGAATGTAAGTTGTGAGGAGGATGCAAAGAGGCTTCAAAGGGATATAGACAGGCTAAGTGAGTGGGCAAGAACATGGCAAATGAAATATAATGTGGAGAAATATGAAGTTATCCACTTTGGTAGGAAAAATAGAAAAGCAGAGTATTTTTTAAATGGAGAGTGTTTGGGTAATGTTGGTGTTCAGAGGGACCTGGGTGTCCTTGTACACGAATCACTGAAAGTTAACATGCAGGTACAGCAAGCAATTAAGAAAGCAAATGATATGTTGGCCTTTATTACAAGAGGATTTGAGTATAAGAGTAAAGATGTCTTACTGCAATTATATAGGGCCCTGGTGAGACCACACCTGGAGTATTGTGTACAGTTTTGGTCTCCTTACCTAAGGAAGGATATACTTGCCATAGAGGGAGTGCAACGAAGGTTCACCAGACTAATTCCTGGGATGGGGGGATTGTCCTATGAGAAGAGAGTGAGTAGACTAGGCCTATATTCTCTAGAGTTTAGAAGAATGAGAGGTGATCTCATTGAAACATACAAAGTTATTACAGGGCTTGACAGGGTAGATGCAGGGAGGATGTTTCCCCTGGCTGGGGAGTCTAGAGCTAGGGGTCACAGTCTCAGAATAAGGGGTCGGCCATTTAGGACTGAGATGAGGAGAAATTTCTTCACTCCGAGGGTGGTAAATCTTTGGAATTCTCTACCCCAGAGGGCTGTGGAGGCTCAGTCGTTGAGTATATTCAAGACAGAGATCGATAGGTTTTTGGATAGTAAGGAAATCAAGGGATATGGGGATAGTGCAGGTAAGTGGAGATGAGGTAGAAGATCAGCCATGATCTTATTGAATGGCGGAGCAGGCTCGAGGGGCCTACTCCTGCTCCTATTTCTTATGTTCTTAGCAAGAAACTATTGTATACCTGCACCTTATACTTACAGTGATTCTGGGAAAGTGTTACAGTGTCAAATTCATCAAGGCTGAAATGTCAGGTCAAAGTTCACCTGGTTTCTCTCAGACTAACCAGTGATTTATAAAGGTTTTAGCATAACTTCCTTGCTTTTGTACTCTATGCCTCTATTAATAAAACCTGTATGTTGTCTCAACTTGTCCTGCCACCTTCGAAGATTTGTGTGTCATCAGGGTTTTTTTTGTCTTCTTCTCCCCTCCTCTCCTGAAGGTGCTGATCTCACGACAGGGCATTGAGAGGGGCCGAGCAGCAGTTTTGCCAGCTGTCTCAGTGACGGATTGTGTGTGGGTTGAGGAAAGCCAATTGGTGAAGAAAACAAGACTGAGAAAGGCGGATCTGAGCCCAGTTTCGGAGGCTTCAGTATCAATAAATTACGGAGGGGGAGGGAGGGGAAATTTCCTGATGGATTCCTGCTCCCAGACCCTATCCAGTGATCTCTGCTAGGAAGGGTGTGTGTGGCGAGCAGGATCAGACTTGGTGATCACGTAGCCTGCTGAGACACAAGGATTCACCACTGACACCGGATGGTCTATAGCGCAACACAATTCAGCACCTTCAAGAGAGATGGGGAGAAGCCGGTGAGGGGTTGGGCAAAGAAAAATAAGAAAGACAGAATCTTGCTGTCCCCCCAAAAATAATGTTTCTGAGATTTGCTGTTGTTGAGGAACTGTAGACAGCTGGTCTCCTGGCAAAGTCACCCTGTGCCAACATGTGGGCAGAAGTGACAGAGTTAATAGTGCCTCTCTCACACACGCTGTCTGCGTTCTGCTGGAATAAGAGCTGTCTTCTCAGGTGGACGTAAAAGATCCCACGGCACAATTCAAAGAAGAGCAGGGGAGTTATCCCCGATGTCCCGGGGTCAATATTTATCCCTCCATCAACATCACTAAAAACAGATTATCTGGTCATTGTCACATTGCTGTTTGTGGGAGCTTGCTATGCACAAAATTGGCTGCCGCGTTTCCTACATTACAACAGTGACTACACTTGAAAAGTACTTCATTGGCTGTAAAGGTGCTTTGAGATGTCCTGAGGTTGTGAAAGGTGCTGTAGAAATGCAAGTCTTTCTTTCTTTTCTTTCACCATTGATCCTGTGATAAGCACAAAGCTTTGAGTTCATGGCTGGAGAGGAAGGAACTGGAGCCTTGAAGATAGCTGATGTTTCAGTGTTCTAGCAAAAGAAGCAACTGTTTAAGTGGTAACAGAAAAAGTGCACATTTAAACCAAAACCTCGAGAAACTTGAGTGGGGCGGAGATGGGGAGGGGGGAGGGTTAATAGGAAGCTGAACAAAAGCTGTCTCATTCACATTGCGTTGCCAAGACAACACAAGTCTGTCGTCCGGCTTATAAAATAAAGATTGAAACCACATTTTAGCTCTTGCATGGGCAGCCCTCTCCTGTACACAGCGGATCACCCTGGCTGTGAGCAACTAACGCAGCACAGATTGGGGCGTTTCCTGCTCTGCGGAGCTCGGTACTACAATGGTCAGTGCATGTCGTCACTGAGCCACTGGGGCACCCTTGGATAGAGCCTTGATTATCCAGTGCAGGCAACATTTTAATTGCCCCCTCCTTTTTCATTTCGACAAAAGCATTCCCTCCTTTGCTCGTTGGCCACATCCTTGCAGGTTTTGTTGGCAGTGGAGGGAGGAAGAGGAAGGTGAGGAAGGGTGCATATGGTATCACCTACAAACAGCTTTGGGTGCAATGTAACAGGAGGAGAACTGGACCCCAAATCTCATCTGTACTTGCAGCTTGCTCTATAAAGACCTACACCGCTCCCATTCATTCAGACTGAACATCACATACAATTCTTGGCTAATCCAGCTGTTATAATTGATATGCTGAGGAAAAGATCAGGGAAAATACCCCCTGTAAAACGCTTTGGGATGTCCCAAGGCCATGAAAGGCACTCTATAAACGCAAGTCTTTCTTTAGAATGACAAAAAAAAATGCATTTATATAGCGCCTTTCACGACCACCGGACGTCCCAAAGCGCTTTACAGCCAATGAGGTACTTTTTTGAAGTGTCGTCACCGCTGTAATGTAGGAAATGCAGCAGCCAATATGCGCACAGCAAGCTCCCACAAACAGCAATGTGATAATGACCAGATAATCAGTTTTAGTGATGTTGATTGAGGGATAAATATTGGGCCAGGACACCGGGAGAACTCCCCTGCACTTCTTCGAAATAGTGCCATGGGATCTTTTACGTCCACCTGAGAGAGCAGACGGGGCCCTCAGTTTAAAATTTCACCTGAAACACAGCACCTCCGACAGTGCAGCGCTCCCTCAGTACTGCCCCTCCGACAGTGCGGCGCGCCCTCAACACTGCCCTGGAGTATCAGCCTAGATTTTTGTGCTCAAGTCTCTGGAGTGGGACTCGAACCCACAACCTTCTCAGGACTTCTCTCATTCTTGGAGTAACTGTATTGGGACTCGATTCCTGTTTTTAGCTTGTTCACTTGCTACTGCCAGTACCCAACAACGTAAAGGAGCTGAAACCTTGCCTTTAATGGCATGTAGGACCTGAATTTTCATAAACCCTGTTGAAAACCATAGGCCTTAAACTCTATTTGCTTCTCCAGTGGGCCCAGTGACAGACTTTGAGCAAAGTCAGGCAGACCAGCACTCGGAGATCATACGGGTCTCCCAGCACGCTCGCCTTCGATATAAACGCCAGTATCAAAGCAATGGTTCGTTAACACACAGAGAGTGACCTTGCAGCAAGTGCAGGCTTGATTTGGCCTGATCTTAGGATCCAATGTTGGTGTAATTCTCTTGAGCTGTAATTAAATCTTAATCTCCCAGCGTTACTTGATGATCTGGAAGCTCATTGTCTTCTTATCCGGCAGACGGGACATCCACCAGGTATAAAAGCAGATGCTCTTCCACCCTCCAGGAACAAAACACTGCAGCCTCGGACGGCTATTGTTTTGACTGGCAGGCCACTTCCTGTTACAATAAAACAAGTGTATACACACACACACACACAAACACACTCAGACACACAGACACACACTCACAGACACAGATACACCGACACACTCACAGACACACACACTCACAGACACAGACATAGACACAAACACAGACACATACACTCAAAGATACAGACACACACTCACAGACACAGATACACCGACACACTCACAGACACACACACTCACAGACACAGACATAGACACAAACACTCAAAGATACAGACACACACTCAAAGATAGACACACACATTCACCGACACACTCACAGACACACTCTCACACACACACAGGCGAAGGAAAGCGCATAATGGCTTCTTTTATTCAGAAAAAAGAAGAAAAATCATTTCACACTTAACACTTCTGAAGCACCAGCACATTTGAATGGGAAGAGAGGGCATGTGATCAAAGAGCAGGGAGACTGCCACACACGGAGAGAGGGGCTTCAGAGAATAGCCACTTTCACTGCGTTCCACACACAATACCCTAGATAAATAAGCTTGTCACAGAAGCTGTCTTTCATTACATACAACACTTCCTTTTGTGATTAAAGAGATTTTCTGTCGATTCCCGCAGGAGACAGCGACACACACTCAACTTTGAACCATATGACTGCAGACTTTAAATCAAAATTTACTTTTAAGTATTTAAGAGAAATATGTAAAAAAAAAATAATTGTTGCAGGAAAGGAAGAATTATTGGTTTGAAGTCCAATGTTTTCAATACCTGTCTCGTTTCAATAAAACTTTGAGCCTGAGAGGGGAGAAAACTATCAGAAGTGAAAGGGATTGCTGTATAGCTTCACTATGGCCCCACTCAAACTGCTTTCTCCCATTTTCAACCCCCGGAAACATTGTCCTTTTCCAAAAAATTGTGGAGTTTAATTTTTGCAATTTGCTGCCCTCTGCTCTCCTGAAGGTTCTGAGACTCACTGGGGCACCGTTTAGGAACTTAGGAACAGGAGGAGGCCATTCGGCCCCTCGAGCCTGTTCCTTCATTCAATGAGATCATGGTTGATCTGTATCTCAACTCCATCTACCCACCTTGGTTCCATAACCCTTAATACCCTTGCCCAACAAAAACCTATCAATCTCAGTTTTGAAATTACCAATTGACCCCCCAGCCTCAACAGTTTTTTGGGGAGAGAGCATTCCAGATTTTCACTACCCTTTGTGTGAAGAAGTGCTTCCTGACATCACCCCTGAACGGCCTGGCTCTAATTTTAAGGTTCTGGCTCCTTGTTCTGGACTCCGCCAGTTTGCAAGAGCATTGCCTGTCCTCTGGTACATCACTCCAATGGAACCTTCTTTCATGACTGGTCTCAGACGGTGAGTGTCTGCGTGATAATCCACCATGGAGTGAATATTGCAGTGGAGCCCAGAATTTAAAAAAAATTTGAATTTTATTTCTTAACCATATTTTTTTTTTCAATGAAAAGCTGAAATGAATTAACTAGAATCTTTTTCAAGCAAATATTTCGCCTTATCTCCCATCCTCCTCTGTCTATAGAAAGGGTTATTAAGAGTTTTTTTTAAGAAAATGCAACGCAACTTTGAGAAATTGTTTGCTGACATTAAAGTGGGCTTTGGATGGGCAGACTATCCTATGTGGTGGAGATCGATGAACGGGCGAGGGGTTGGAGGGAGTTGGCATAATCCGTTGACACTTAAATCTTAGGAGCAAGCGTCGACCCTGAGCGAGGGCAGCAGGAATAAAGGATGACTTGAAAAGGCGTGCATTGGTATAGCGCCTTTCACCACCTCAGAACGCTTCACAGCCAATGAAGTACTTTTTGAAGTCTAGTCACTGTTGGAATGTAGGAAAGGAAAGAAGATTAAGAGGGAGGGAGAGAGTTTGCACCATTCTGCCACACTCTGACCGCAATGTTGGTAAAATTACAATGAGTGGGAGCTGGGAGGGCAGGTAGAAGAGAAATTTAAAAAAAAATTAAATCTCTTCCCTCACACACTTGTGTGTTCCTCGCTGTTAAATTGCCTACTCCTAATGATCTCTCGTTTCCCAGTGACTTTGATAAGCAGATACACAAGTCTTAAACCCAGTATAATTGCATGCAGCATAAATTGCCTAGTCTGCAGAGAGAGAGAAATGTGCTATCAATAAATAAAGGTGTCTGGTGTCTGGACTGAACAAATTCTTTCACCCGTGAAGCCCGTTTTCTGCACACAAAAAAACATTAAATAGGAGGAGCCTTGTGCAGGGAGTTCATACCACTTATAAATATATTTTTAATCTACATACAATGGAGCCGAGTGATTCTAAGGGCCTTTCTTCCGCCGGGTATGTGTTTCTCTCTCTCTCTCTGCACTCTGTCAAGTGCAGTTCCTTGGTGATGAATGACAAGGGTGCGATAATAACCCCGCTGGTTTCCACGACAACCAGACAGTATTGCACCGTGCTCTGCATTTTTAAAATGAAAGCAGAGGCATAAAGGGGGGGGGGGGGACTGAAGACACTTCCTTCAGCGGCTCGAGATGAGACGGGGAGGGAAAGGGTCGGTGCCTGGTATTTGGAAAAGAAAAAATAGCAAATTGACAGAAAGCTGCTTCTCTCTCCTTTCTTTTAAAATAAAATTGTAACATCCCTTTAAAATAAAGGATTAGAGAAATACAACATAGATTTATTTCTTAAATCCTTTCACAAAGCTTTTACTAATGATTGAATACACCCATTGCAGATATTCTGTGAGCAAGGTGCTGCACACGTTTTTATTATAGGGGATTGTCACTCAGGGTAGAAAATATTTATTCGGGTATTTAAAAAAAAAAAATTCATGAGGGGCTTGTTCACAAAGATTACACAATCTGCTAAGGTTTTACGGCGTTTTTTGTTGCCATATAGCCCCCCATGTAGGATTCAATCAGGGAGACACAGCCAGATCTCTTCCCTGAAATAGGTGATGTTTGTCTCTGTCTGCGAGTGATTAATCTGACTATATTCAACAGGCGATTAACCTATTATTGAGGAAAAACCCCAGCCCCATTTCATCCGGTTTTTAATGATTCACTTGCTTAATGAGGGGGGAGGGGAGAGGAGAGTCGGGACGTCTTAACATCAATCAGAAATTAAACATCATTAAGCTCATTATGTCCATCATATATTAATCTGGGGGTTAATAGGCTAATTGGTGACACCCACCCCCCCCCCCCCCCTTACCCAACAATAAATACCCATGATCACCGTTTAAAACCTCGTTAAGAGTCAGACTGGGCAGAGGGCTGCCTGCTGCAATAAGACACTCGGGAGATTGTCATACTAACAATCCCTGCAGTACAGGAAGCGCAGGTACAGGCACAGTCCCCTGCTGCCCCTCTCTCTCCTCCTTGGCCCATGCGTCTTTTGTCTACACCGGCCTGTCAAATCCCGCAAGGCACGTTTGAACCATACCTGTCTGGTATCCCAGAGGAATAAATAGGGCGCAGAGGAGGGGGAGAGAGAGAAAGGCAAGACTCCCTCTTCCGCCAGCACTCAGAGAATGGATGGCAATTTTCATTACAACATGAAATGAAAAAAAAAATAAGCGGTCTACTCTCTAAGCATTCGAGGAGAAAGAGAACTAAAATAATTATCACAAAGTGACTCTTCAAACTTGAATCATAGATTGTTGCCGTAAATCACAGGCTTGGTGAAGGATTGTAAAGACAGCAGCAGATTTGTGAATTTTCCCCTGGCTAGTCCCTGTAGCCCATAAAGAGGGGGGACAGCCCTGGAGAGGCAAATAGTCAAGTTCATGCCCCCCTCCCCTTAGTCTTTGTATGAATCGGGGGGGCATTACATTTCATTTGTTATCCTTTCTGTGTTTTTGCAGATTTCCTGGGATCACCCATGTGTCTAAATGTTGGTGTAGGCTTGATGACTCCAAGCTGGATTTTATGCTGCAGAGATCAGTATCAATAAGGCACCGCTTGTTTCTGCTAAGCTCTCCCCTTTAAAGACAGCACTAATTGATGTGTCTGGACCAGTCTAGACTCTCGGTGATTGACCCAACCAGCAATTATGCTATTCATTTCAGTGCACTTTACCGCTGGGGTAACCTGCTTGTGATACAAACTAAGAATGCTACCTTTCTCATTGATTAAAAACCTCCCCTGGCCAACACTGAGACATCCTTCTTTCTACCATATTCGCTGAACTCCGTGCCCCTGCTCACATTAACCACTGGCTCCTCTCTCACATTCTTTTCCTTTTCAATTCTCTCTGCCCCTCACCTCGTTATTTCAACAGTAAAGCTGGACTGTGTCACTGTTAATCTGCAGAACGGCATTTTCCCCTCTCCTTGCCTCCCTCTTCATCGTGTACTTTGAAAGCTGGTGTTCTGAGCTCTGATGGTTTTTTATATATATGTTCTCATTTTTTAAAGTCGCTTCCTCCCTCTCTTTGTTCCAATCCTCCCAGGCCTCACCCCCTCCCTATCTCTATAACCCTCCACCAACTCTGCATTCCTTCAATTCTGGTCTCTTGTGCATCCCCACTTCCTTCTCCTCTCCATTGGCGGCCGTGCCTTCAGCTGCCTGAGCCCTAAGCTCTGAAATTCCCTCTCCGCCTCTCTCTCCTCCTTGAACACACTTCTTAAAACCTACCTCTTTGACCAAGCTTTTGGTCACCTGTCCCTAATATCTCCTTATGCAGCTCAGTGTCGAATTGTATCTCTGATTTACGCTCCCGTGAAGCATCTTTGGGATGTTTTACTACCTTAAAGGCACTGTATAAATGCAAGTTGTTGTTGTGGTCTTCCCAAACTTGCCCCCACCCAACCCCTCAGTGGCAGGTACCTTCCCCCTGGGTGATGGGGTCTGTGACTGGCCACAAGGAGATTGTTTGGAGGGTGTAGAAGGAGGAGGGGGGCACATGGAGCGGTTTCATCACCTTACCTTGTGGGGGGAATCCCTGTTCTCTGATGGGCAAAGTCACAAGCACAATGCCCATGTGCTGCCAGTCCCCTGGCGCAGTGGGCCACCTCGGCAGCAGGCAACCTTTCAATATCTTACAACATTTAAACACTGAATTGCAGGCGTGCTCTTTAACCAAGACGCGAGAATAATATCAAATCCCACACACTGAATCATTTCAAACTGTGAATCATTTTATTTTATTTTATTTTTTTTAAAAACCCTTGGAACTGTTACACAAGAGAGGTCAGCTGAGAGGAAAGCAAGGACAATTCTCACCATCTTATCGAACGCTTCACGGCATATATATATATATATATTTTTAAAATGAACAAATATCATGTCTTGGGTTTTATCTTCCTTTCAAATCTCGACAGGCCTTTGTTTCATTTTAAATAAAATTTTCAAAATCAGCTGAGGCCTGTAAGGATGTCACCTGACATTTTTCTTTATCCCACCCCCATCAACACACACACACACCTCATCACCAAACTTTCTTTTTCCAAATGTCCTATTTTAAGATGCCAACGCACGGCACACAGCTCCCAAGAGCCTAACCCGTGGATTAAGGAGATACACATCACAAGTTAGGGTCTCAGGGACTGAGAGGAGTGCAACTTGTTATATAACAAAATATATATAATAGAAAAAAATTCAAAACAGTCAGAATAAGACGCAAGGAATCTATTCTGCCGAAAGATTTCTTCTTCCTCTTCGCTTTATACCGACATCACCTCCTCACCTGCCCCCAAGCCTGCCAATCACACCATCTCCCACCTTGCTCGCATCTTCAACCAGTGCTAATCAGCAGGAATAAATCAGACTTAAACCAGTTCACACAATCAAAGAGAGTTGTTCGAGAGGAGAAAAAAAATGAGGATGGTTAGAAAAATAGGACATTATTCGCTCTCGCCGGGGCTTTTTCCATTTTAATAAACCTGGTATATATGGAAGATATTTTTGAAACATCTCTCTTGAGAGAGAGGGAGAGAGAGAAGCATCTCCTCCTATTCTCTCAGCATGTTCAGGGCTGTCTGTTCATCCTGTTACACTGAAATAAGGGAGGAAATGAATGAAAAGGGGAGAGAGAAAAAAACCGAGGAGGCAGAACCTGGAATATAACTCACAGACGGGAAAAAAAACACCCCGAGCCCATAAATATCAGGTTTAAGAAGGAAAATGACAGGCAGAGGAGGACAGTGGTGGGAGGGAAGAATGTGTTAGCATCACTTCAGAACTCACCCTTTCACACTGAGCACCTCAGACTGCAACCAGCCCCATGGAGGAGAGAGAAGGGGGGAACAAATCTCAGAACTTGACTCTTGAGACAGACAGCCGTTTTTAAAAAAAAACCACAAGGTGCAATCAAGAATAAATAATAACGAGAAGAGAAATCCGGAGTGCCGGTGAGCCCCAAGTCGCTAGCTTGTCGACACAGAGCCAGCCGAGAGACAGACAGACAGACAGCACCAGCCGTGCCCCGGGCTCGCCGAGGTGATACAGACATTTGCTATTTCTTTTCCTCTTTCCCCCCCCCCCCCCTTCTTCTATAGAAAAAAAAATTGCTCGGCCGCCACTTTCTCTTCTGCTTCCTCCGCTATGTATTTTCCAAGCCCCTGTCACTGGGGTTTCGATGCATCGGCTGCCTGTGCCAAGCCAAGGCCAAATTAACAACTGCAGTTGTGATGTGTCACTCAGTATACACAGGGGGGCTGTGGCAGACATGCTCGCCCCCTCTCCTCCTCCCTGGACAGATCCCACTCTGTTATTGTCTCACTCTCACCCAACGGAGGCCAACACAACAGGCACTTTCCATCAACTCTTTGCCGAGGGGGAAACATTTTAACACAAAAAATAATTTTTTTTTGAAGAAGTTTTTAAAAAAAGTTTGGGGTTTCCTTTTTGCATTCCCTCAGTTCTCATTTCCCTTCTCCACTCTCTTAATTAAAAACAAAAAAAAGGAACATGATGATAAACCGGGACCGACCTTCGAAGGAACGGGTAGAGAGGGAGGGAGAACCAGCACAAGGCCTTCTCAGAGAGATGTAAGCTGGCCATTCAAACACAGCTCCTTCAGGGGGGAAAAAACATTCACAGCCTGCACTCTCACAACGGCAAATGGAAGAGACCTTAGAGAAAAAAAACGTTAAACTGCATGCATGAATATCCTGCTTATTTTCTCACCTCCTGAGATCACACACACAACCCAGAAAATAATCCGCCTCTCCCTCCAGCCTCTCCCAGCATCGCCAGACCGTCATCATAAGGATTGTCTTTAAACTTAATCATGTAGACACAGCACCATCGATGTGGCTGACTTTTTTTTAAACCAGCGCATAGAGTCTGGAGCTTGTTCTCCCTGAGGCTTGCAAAGGAGTTTGCTGATGGACGACAGACACTAGGCGCTAATCAGTGACATGCAGAAATTTATTTTTGCAGGACTACACTGCCCCCTCTCTATCTCAGAACGCTCTACCGTAGTTCGTCTTTGTCAGTCTCTCTCTCTCTCTGCCTCTGCACAGATTTAGTTGAATGCACACAGCAGCACTGGCAGGAACAGAAATCAATAGCACTCTGATCAGACTCTGCTCCCTGTTGCAAAAGGGAAAGAGAGAAGGATATATACATATATATTATATATATTATATAACAGGCTGCACTCGCTAAGCCCCAGCCCAGACTGTGCCATTAGTTCAGCATGGTACAGTACCCTAATATTAGATTGATTCTGTCGTCCAGTGCCTTACTGCATGGGGTGGGAGGAATCATCTCTAACAGACCACATAGAACCAACGTTATTCAGCAGGAGTCCTGAAAGCTCAGCAGACAGCATAAATGCAAATAAATGGGACCGAGTCAGGTATTGAGACCAAAAAGAGTCTGGTTCCAAATCAATTATTTCCATAAACAAAGCCTAACAAAAAATAATAACAGCAAATAATTGGTTAAATGGAACCTCAGCTCTCAGCTCGGGAAAGTCTCGCAGTCTCTAATCTGCAGGGTATAGGAGGAGGGGGAAAGATTGGCTTTGACATGACTGGGATGGTTAAAGAAGGTGTCGGCTCATGCCTGCTCCTGAGGCTCCGGGTGCCATTCGCTCACCGTCCAATGCTACAGTCCAAGTCAGGGCTAATTTGTCATTAATGCAGCTTTCCATTTAAAAAAAAATGTAATGCCTCACCTGTCGGAGCAGAAGAGGGGAGGGGACAACCTTAGCAACAACAACAACAACAACAACAACATCATGCAGAGAGACATTAATGGCTGGGCACAGACAGATTTTAAGATTCCAGCTGCATTTCTTGGGAGGATCTGTCAGGTAGGGATGACAGAATCATGCCTTGCAATAATGTTATCCTTTGTACAGGGCTGAAACAAAGAAGATGAGAAAACTCCCCAACATCATTAAAAAAATACCCCGCTTCAACATCAGCAGCCAGTCAAAAGTGTTCAACTTAACCCTTTCACTGATGGTTCCCCACGGGGCTTGGAATGATCTCAATTCCTGCACCGTTTCTATAGGTTTGTGTGGCAAGCCTTTTTTAATAAGAACATAAGAATATAAGAACATAAGAATTAGGAGCAGGAGTCGGCCATACGGCCCCTCGAGCCTGCTCCGCCATTCAATAAGATCAGGGCTGATCTTCTTCCTTAACTCCACTTTCCCACCCGCTCCCCATATCCCTTGATTCACCTAAAAAAATATTCACAACTCTCTGGGTGAAGAAATTCCTCCTCATCTCAGTCCCAAATGGCCAACCCCTTATCCTGAGACTAGGCCCCCCAGTTCTAGACTCTCCAGCCAGGGGAAACAGCCTCTCAGCATCCACCCTGTCAATCCCCCTCAGAATGTTTCAATGAGATCTCCTCTCATTCTTCTAAACTCCAGAGAGTATAGGCCCAATCTACTCAATCTCTCCTCATAGGACAATATTAATTATTATTAATTTAAATCAAAATTAAGATGGTATAAATTTTGCCTGTGTGTAGATTTCTTAGCTGAATTCCCCGACCCAATCCCTTCTAAAAGCGGAGGTGTTAAGGTATCATCTCACAGATGTTGGCTGCCCTCTCCAGTACCTCGCCCAATGGTCCGTTTTTCCTATCCAAGCCCAGACTGTGTTGCTGACCGGCTATTCACACTTGTTGGGCATCGCAGAGCAGCCCAACCCTGAGTTCATTTATTCTAGTCTTTGGAGAAGGTCCAATAACCGTTCACCAGGCTGACCCCTGGGACAAAGGGACTGAGTTATGATGAGACATTACTGGACGAATAATCCGAAGAACGCAAGTTCAAATCCCACCACGGCAGTTTGAGAATTTTTGAATTCAGTTAAAAAAAGAAAACCTGGAAATAGAAAGCTGGAATCAGTAAAAGTGACCACGAAGCTGTCGGATTGTCATAAAAACACAACTGGTTCACTAATGTCCTCTAGGGAAGGAAACCTGCCGTCCTTACCCGGTCTGGCCTTTCTTACATTACTACAGTGACTACACTTCAAAATTGGCTGTAAAGCGCTTTGGGACGTCCTGAGGTCGTGAAAGGCGCTATAGAAATGCAAGTTCTTTCTTTCTCTTATTTAAAAACTTAAGAGGAACCTGTGAGTACAATTAGCCTCTTTCTAGGCGCTGTTTACGTACAAGTCTTTCTTTCTTTCTTTCTTTCTTTCTTTCTCCAGTCCCACACCAACGTGGTTGACCTTTAACTGCCCTCAGTTGCTTCAAACCACTTCAAGGAGAAGGCCCACCACCACCTTCTCAGGGCAGCGAGGGATGGGCAATAAATGCCAGCGATGCCCACATCCCGAGAATGAATTAAAAAGTAAGACTAGGTAAACCTGGGCTGTGTTCGCTGGAGATGAGCTTAAGGAGTGGTCTGACTGAGGCATTTAAAATAACAGAGGGAAATGAAAGGGTAGACAAGGAATGACTCTCCCCTCTAATAGGGGAATCTATAACATGGGGAAACAAACGTCGAACTAAGCCAGTTAAAAGCAAATCTAGAAAACATCTCTCTGCACAAAGGGTTGTGAGAATATGGAACACATTGATGCAGAATCAAGTGAGGTGTTTAAAGGGAGAATAATACTTACTTGTAGGGGGAAGGTATTAAAGGGATATTGATAAAGAATGAGGAATTGGGATTAAAAAAAAATGTAACAGCTGCCATGGCTAACAAAGTGGTCAGTTCAATAGCTGACTCCTTGGTCTCCAATTCCAATTCTGACAGGAGTCACGGGACCCTGGCTGATTTCTCCCATCTTCCTTAGCCCGGAGGTGCTAAGGCCCAAATGTAGCAGCCTTGCTCCAGCCCGCACCAAGCTCCACCGTCAAGCTTCATTGCTATATTTATCTGTGGAGATTGACCTCACACAGTTTAACGAGCCTGGATGAAATGTTCTCAACAATATTTGGTGTTGGAACAAGACACAGAGAATCCAGCGAAGAAACGACCAAAATCAACAAGAATTAAAAACAAGAAACACACTGGACCGTTTAGCTGTGCTTAGGTTATTAAATCTGTTGTAGAAATCTTATAGTATTAATGTGTAAACCCGGGGGGGTGACAGAGAGAGTGTTATAACTGAGAGCCCTATACTAAGGGTGGGTTGTGTAAGAGAGTTAGTTTTATAAGAAGCAAGTGGAATGCTGAACTGTATTGTCAGCAGTAGGCAAGTCAGAGGAAGTCAGACTCAAACAAAAGAAAGAACTTGCATTTCAATAGCGCCTTTCACATCCTCAGGACGTCCCAAAGCGCTTTACAGCCAATGAAGTTCTTTTGAAGTGTAGTCACTGTTGTGATGTAGCAAACGCGGCAGCCAATTTGCGCACAGATATCAGGAGGTGTTTCTTGCAAAGAGTGAGCCACACCTGGAATGGACACCCATATAAAGCAGTGGAGGTGAAAACCCTGATGAAAGGTCACCAACCTGAAACGTTAACTCTGTTTCTCTCTCCACAGATGCTGCCTGACCTGCTGAGTGTTTCCAGAATTTTCTGTTTATATTTCAGATTTCTAGCATCCGCAGTATTTTGCCTTTGTATTAGTGAAAGCCCTGCAATGGCCTCGCCCCCTCCCTATCTCTGTAACCTCCTCCAGCCCCACAACCCTCCGAGATCTCTGCACTCCTCCAATTCTGGCCTCTTGAGCATCCCCGATTTTAATCGCTCCACCATTGGCGGCCGTGCCTTCAGCTGCCTAGGTCCTAAGCTGTGGAATTCCCTTCCTAAACCTTTCCGCCTCTCTACCTCTCTTTCCTTCTTTAAGACACTCCTTAACACCTACCTCTTTGACCAAGCATCTGCCCTAATATCTCCTCATGTGGCTCGGTGTCAAATTTTGTTTGATAATCGCTCCTGTGAAGCACCTTGGGACGTTTTACTATGTTAAAGGTGCTATATAAATACAAGTTGTAGTTGTTGCATTCATTTAAGTAAAAATTAGATGCTGTAACGGCAGTGGGGAGTGAAGGGAACTGTAGGGCCTTTTTAGATGGATGCGCTAAGATGGACCAAATGGCTTTTCTCATCTTTATCTATCCTGTGAGAGCCTTATGATGAGGGGCAGGGGTAACAGAAAGAAGGCAATACATGTGACAGACAGATAACGAAGGGAGGGTTATAACAGAGGGCTGTATTGCAAATATTTTTCCTTTACTAATAATTTGTGTTCATTGAGGTCAGGACTGAGGAACTGAGCACTTTCCATTTTGGGCATCCAGTTATCAGCATCAGACACTCCCAGGTCAAGTATTGGACATTCCGTTATAGGTTCTCCTGCAATCTTTCTTCAAGAATGTATCTGAAGCCTGATCTCAGGAGAACACCTCTGACAGCACGAGTGGGACATCTTTTCATTCTCTATCCTGAGGCTTCTCTGAGTGAGATTGCCAGGTGAATGATGGAGTGGGATCAGTCTTTCCACTATGGGGCCCATGCCCACTTCAGGCTTCAGATCGCCCATACTCATTTGACATAGTCACTTCAGTAGGAAAAATAGAAACATCACCTGCACCTTAGAAAATAAGAAACTGAATGGTGTAGAAGAGCAAAGGGATCCAGGGACACAAATGAACAAATCATTAAAAGCAGCATCGCAGGTCAGCAAAGCAATTAAAAATGCTAACAAAGCACTGAGATTTATTTCTAGGGGTATAGAATTCAAAAGTGGTGAAGTTATGTTAAATTTGGATAGGACCCTGGTCAGGCCGCACTGCGCACAGTCCTGGTCTCCAGACTATGAAAAGGACAAAGAAGAACTGGAGAAAGTGCAAAAAAGATTTACAAGGATGGTACCAGAACTGAGAGATTACAGCTATCGGGAAAGTTTGAACAGGTTGAGGCTTTTTTCTTTAGAAATGAGAAGACTTAGAGGAGACCGGATTGGGATCTTTAAAATTAGGAATGGGTTGGTCAGAATAGATGTGGAGACAATGTTTCCACTTATGGAAGAATATAAACCGAGAGACCATCAATACAAGATAGTTACTAATAAATCCAATTGGGAAATAAGGAGAAATTCCTTTACTCAGAGAGTGGTTAGAATGTGGAAGTCGCTACCACAGGGAGTCGTTGAGGCGAATAGCTTAGATGCTTTCAAAAGGAAACTAGATGAGTACATGAGAGAAAAGGAAATAGAAAGATATGCTGAAAGACTGAGATGAGGCAGATGGAATGGGAGGAGACTCGTGTGGAGCATAAACACCAGCACAGACTGGTTGGGCCGAATGGCCTGTTTCTGTGCCGTATATTCTAATGTAATATAAGACTCTCGCAGACAACAGGGAGGGAAGACTTCTATCCCAGTTGTCTGGGTTGGATTTAAACCCCAAGCCTCAGAGTTAAGACGGTCCGACTTCTAAACCGGTCTCAGAACCTCCTGATGGTCCGACTTCTAAACCGGTCCCAGAACCTCCTGATGGTCCGACTTCTAAACCGGTCCCAGAACCTCCTGATGGTCCGACTTCTAAACCGGTCCCAGAACCTCCTGATGGTCCGACTTCTAAACCGGTCCCAGAACCTCCTGATGGTCCGACTTCTAAACCGGTCTCAGAACCTCCTGATGGTCCGACTTCTAAACCGGTCCCAGAACCTCCTGATGGTCCGACTTCTAAACCGGTCCCAGAACCTCCTGATGGTCCGACTTCTAAACCGGTCCCAGAACCTCCTGATGGTCCGACTTCTAAACCGGTCCCAGAACCTCCTGATGGTCCGACTTCTAAACCGGTCCCAGAACCTCCTGATGGTCCGACTTCTAAACCGGTCCCAGAACCTCCTGATGGTCCGACTTCTAAACTGGTCCCAGTGACTTGCTGAACTGTTCACTTCGAATTGAGGAAACTGACCTAAGTATGACGTCTCGTTTGAGATTCCAGTCTGGGTCCTTTCGATTAGCTGCTATCCTCCGCCTCCCAGTGCAGCCAGACACCATGTTGCCCATTACGGTCTCTGCTCCAGTTTTGAGTCACAGGCCCGGCTCCTCTGTAGTGTCTCCGATCGCTGATCCCGTGGCTGACAGGATAGTGCAGAACACTCCACTGCTGCTGATAGCTGAGGGCAGCGATTGGTGACACTCGTCACATGTCCAGCATCATGAATCGACTGTAATCGAGTTGGAAGGGACATAAGAATCAGGAGCAGGAGTCGGCCATTCGGCCCCTCGAGCCTGCTCCGCCATTCAATAAGATCATGGCTGATCATCGACCTCAACTCCACTTTCCCACCCGATCTCCGTATCCCTTGATTCCTCTAGAGTCCAAAAATCTATCATAGAAACATAGAAAACATAGAAAAATAGGAGCAGGAGTAGGCCATTCGGCCCTTCGAGCCTGCTCCGCCATTCAATATGATCATGGTTGATCCTCTATCTCAATACCATATTCCCGCTCTCTCCCCATACCCCTCGATGCCTTTTGTGTCTAGAAATCTATCTATCTCCTTCTTAAATATATTCAGTGACTTGGCCTCCACAGCCTTCTGTGGTAGAGAATTCCACAGGTTCACCACCCTCTGAGTGAAGAAATTTCTCCTCATCTCAGTCCTAAATGTCCTACCCCGTATCCTGAGACTGTGACCCCTCGTTCTAGACCCCCCAGCCAGGGAAACATCCTCCCTGCATCCAGTCTGTCTAGCCCTGTCAGAATTTTATATGTTTCAATGTGATCCCCTCTCATTCTTCTAAACGCTAGTGAATACAGGCCTAGTCGACCCAATCTCTCCTCATACGACAGTCCTGCCATCCCAGGAATCAGTCTGGTGAACCTTCGCTGCACTCCCTCTATGGCAAATATATCCTTAGATAAGGAGACCAAAACTGCACACAGTACTCCAGGTGTGGTCTCACCAAGGCCCCGTATAACTGTAGTAAGACATCCTTGCTCCTGTACTCAAATCCTCTTGCAATGAAGGCCAATCTATCGATCTCAGCCTTGAATATACTCAACGACTGAGCATCCACAGCCCTTTCGGGCAGGGAAAGCCAAAGATTAAAACCCTCTGAGTGAAGAAATGCCTCCTCATCTCAGTCTTAAACGGCCGAACCCTTATCCGGAGACTTAAGCATGGCCTAGTGGGTAAATTGCATTGCCCAGTGCAATGGAGGATGTGAAGGTTCCAGATTTGATGCAGAGTTAGCTGGTCTCAGTTAGAGTAAGAATAAGAGGGAAAGGAGATTAATCAGCCAGGATTCCCACTCCTGGTCACAGTGCAGTGAGTCCTGCTGGATCGTATGTGCACAGACACTGGGTCAGAACAGGATTGAACTTGACCACGATGGCCCCCGTGGTTAAATAGCCCTCGGTTACTAACTGACCAGGACTTACACATGAAGAATGGCCACTTAAAGGTGGGGTACAGTTCCACAGGTGCCAACAAGAGTCAGAAGAGGAGGGGCATTTGAAATGGGCAAGTTTGAATGGGCAATGCTCAGCCAATCATAATGCCGTATCTTCGAACCCCTAGGTTTGAAGGTGTAGGTCATGACTCAGTGAGTAGCATTCGAAGAGCAGGGGAGTTCTCCCCGGTGTCCTGGCTAATATTTATCCCTCAACCAACATCACTAAAAAACAGATTATCTGGTCATTCTTTCACTGCTGTTTGTGGGAGCTTGCTGTGCACATATTGGCTGTCGCGTTTCCCACATTACAACAGTGACTACACTTCGAAAGTACTTCATTGGCGGTAAAGCGCTTTGGGACGTCCTGAGGTGGTGAAAGGCGCTATAGAAATGCAAGTCTTTCTTTTCGTTCTATGCCTGTGTACAGAGACCGTCTGATGGTCTGTAGAAAGATCTGTATATAAAGGAGCAGTGGGGATTGTTAACATTTATTACACCCCCCAAAAAAACAATATTTATCTTAACATGGCATGCCTTTACATATCCAGAATCAGCTCCTTACTCCTCATTATGTTCTGATTAATTTAAAGTCAAGTTAAAGGAGACACAGTACTGAGTGCCAATCAACCAATTGGCTTGTGGGAAGGGAATGGGATTTCTGTCAATTTGAAGCAAACCATTTGATGCAATGCTACAAAATTTACAAAAAATCCTTGGAAAATACAAAAATAAAGAAATGTAATCTCCAATCTTCAAATGATTGTTAATCCATTCCGTTCAAATGGAGCAGAACCTCCATTTCTTAAAAACAAATTTAATTAACTGGCGTAAAATTACCATAGAAACAGATAAGATCTGGCTAAGATTTATAGAGATAAGATCTGGCTAAGATTGATAGAGATAAGATCTGGCTAAGATTTATAGAGATAAGATCTGGCTAAGATTTATAGAGATAAGATCGGGCTAAGATTTATAGAGATAAGATCGGGCTAAGATTTATAGATGTGCATGGAGATTTTCTCCCCTCTTTTCAATGTTATTTTCTCCCTCTCCTTTAGCCCCTTCGTCAGAGTAGCCATCCTGTGCCAATAAAACCTATCAGGGGGCTGGATAGGGGTGGTGTAGAGGATGAGAGTCCTACTGAAAGTTTGGACATTGCCTGGGCCACGTTCATGGTACTTACAGCACAGAAACAGGCCGTTCGGCTCAACTGGTCCAATGCCGGTGTTTCTGCTCCACACGAGCCTCCTCCCACCCCTATTCATCTCACCCCATCACCATATCCTCTATTCCTTTCTCTCCCTCATGTGTTTATCCAGCTTCCTCTTAAATGCATCTATACTATTTGCCTCAACCAATCCTTGTGGTAGCGAGTTCCACATTCTAACCGCTCTGTCCATCCCACCTGATGTCCATCCCAATGTAGAGCTGAAATGATGACAGTCTTCAACTGGAACTGGATGAAGATCCAATTTCTTGAATAAAGCTGCAGGAGTACAAATTGTTCAGTGGTTGACTCATGACCACAAGACTGAGTTCAAGGCTGCCTGGTACCTGAACATATTTGCCTCCCATTGGGCTTGTTTCATCAATTTTCAAAGCCAGCTGCTGCACTTAAACACCCCTAACACCGGGACATCACAGATCAGTTATCCAATGTACTCTTCTTCTGTAACCCTGGCAACAGAATTTCCCTTATTCGCCCCAGACCAAACACCTATGTCTGGGAAGGGCCCAGGAGGATTCTCAGGTCCTCGCCAATGGTAGTCTGAGCCCGAAGCAGGCTGGGATCCGCCCACAGTGGGAGGGACATTGTCGCCATCCAAGGCCTCCCACGACAGTGTGGGTTCGGGTTGCCAACTCTGGTTGGCCATATTCCTGGAGGTTTCATCACATGACCTCCCGCCTCCGCCCGCCCCGCCCCCACACTCCCGCCATCATGGCGAACAATCCCTCCATTACCCGAATTGGATTTTTTCCCCCATCTCCAATATTTTTATGACTAATAAACAAAAGCATTCATATTCTGAACACACCATTTTTTTTAATGCCCTTATGATTTTTCTCCCGGGTTGTTCACAGCAGGAGATTAATCTTTCAGGCCTGGAGGGTTGGCAACACTGGTCTTGGTGACAACACACTAGTGTGGGGGATCTGTGCTCCTAACTGCCACCTACTGGTTTACAACAACTTGTAGTTATATAGCATCATTAACGTAGTAAAACGTCCCAAGGCGCTTCACAGGAGCATTACAAAACAAAATTTGACACCGAGCCACATGATGTTAGGGCAGATGACCAAAAGCTTGGTCAAAGAGGTAGGTTTTAAGGAGCGTCTTAAAGGAGGAGAGAGAGGTGGAGAGGTTTAGGGAGGGAATTCCAGAGCTTAGGGCCCAGGCAGCTGAAGGCACGGCTGCCAATGGTGGAGCGATTAAAATCGGGGATGCTCAAGAGGCCAGAATTGGAGGAGCGCAGCGATCTCAGGGGGTTGTGGGGGCTGAAGGAGTTTACAGAGATAGGGAGGGGGCGAGGGCCATGAAGGGATTTGAAAACAAGGATGAGAATTTTTAAATTGAGGCGTTGCCGGACCGGGAGCCAATGTAAGTCAGCGAGCACAGGGGGTGATGGGTGAACGGGACTTGGTGAGAGTTAGGACACGGGCAGCAGAGTTTTGTATGAGCTGAAGTTTAACACAATAACTGTCTTCTGATTAAGGTAACGTGGCAATAGGTCCCAGAATGACTTCTCTTCTCAACCGGATTGAATTTGGACAGTTTCAGGTTAGTAAAAATGTCCAAATTCATTTCCATTGTGGAGAGGAGAGGTCATTCAGGGTCATCCAGTCTCGTTATTATTAAAGACAAACTGAGTGTCAAGGGCCAAGGGCAAAACACCAACAAGGGTGGAAGGAGTAGGAGAGAATACAAGATAAAGCATGTAAGGAGTGGACAGGTGGCACCAAGCTTGCGTTTTAAAAGCTTAAAAGGGGACATCGAGGGACATAAGGAGTTCCACAGTTTTGATGTTAAAGGATTTGGTAGTGTAGTGATTATGTTACTAGTTTTAGGGGTCTGGCCTAATAAACCAGAGAATGTCAGTTCAAATCCCACCATGGCAGTTTCAGAATTTTGAATTCAGTTTAAATCCAGCAAAGGTCTCAGTAAAAGTGACCGTGAAGCTGTCGGATTGTCGTAAAAACCCAACTGGTTCACTGATGTTCCTTTAGGGAATGAAACCTGCCGTCCTCACCTGGTCTGGCCTATGTGTGACTCAGGGTCCCACACCAATGTGGTTGGCTCCTAACACTTGTATCAGAGCAACTAGGGATGGACAATAAATGCCGGTCACCTAACTAAAAACAAAATAAAAGCACAATTATTTCCAATTTGCTTCTTTTCCAAACCCTGGGGAAAGGACTGCATCCAATGATCCCGTTAAGCTGTGTGAAAAGTTGAATGGGCCACACAGCCAGTTAAAGGGCCTGAGCACCAAATAAAATTTAAAGGGAACATTGGGTGCATCCACTTTTTTTTTGGTCCAGGTATCAGCACCTAACACTTCCAGGTTAGATTCAAAGCTCAAAAATGATGATGGGCCTAGATAGAGTGGATAGGAAGGAGCTATTTCCCATTAGCAGAGAGGTCAATAACTAGGGAGGCATAGATTTAAAGTCATTGGTAGAAGGATTAGAGGGGAGTTGAGGAGAACTTTTTTCACCCAGAGTGTGGTGGGGGTCTGGAACTCACTGCCTGAAAGGGTGGTAGAGGCAGAAACCCTTATCACATTTAAAAAGTACTTGGATATGCACTTGAAGTGCCGTAACCTACAGGGCTATGGACCAAGAGCTGGAAAGTGGGATTAGGCTAGGCAGCTCTTTTTCGGCCGGCGCAGACACGATGGGCCGAATGGCCTCCTTCTGTGCCGTAAACTTCTATGATTCTCCCTCTACTCTGCACCTTTAAGATTGGGAGCGGGGCAGCGGTTTAGACTCACATTGGTGTGGGTGGCTAAACTTTCCTACACAACAGATTTTTTTAAATTTGAAGCGGTTGAAAACCTCGCCTTTCCCACCCACTTTCATTCCTCAGTTTTACCAGATATCCAATTCCAAAAGCAGACTCTGGCAGGAATCCTAGATCAGGGGTGTTCAAACTATGGCCTGCGAGTCAGCTCTAGCCCGCCAGCCCAGGTAACTCAGTCCGACTTGTGATATCATTTCTTACTCGCTGGTTTCTCCCGATTCAAATTTGCTGGCCTGGAGATTTGGAAAGGGCTGCTCCTAGTGCTGTTGCATCATTGGTGGGTGAATCTGAATCAGATCAGGGAAAGGTTGAGTCAATGGAAAGAAAACCGGGTGGAGTGCACATGGACTGCTGATTCACTCTCGCCCAAGATCAATTTCTGCCCCAGAAAGAAATTTGCATTTCTCTAGCGCCTTTCATGACCTCAGGACATCCCAAAGTGCTTGACAGCCAATGAAGTACTTTTTTGAAGTGTAGTCACTGTTGTAATGTAGGAAACGTGGCAGCCAACTTGCGCACAGCAAGCTCCCACAAGCAGCAACGAAAATTAACAGATAATCTGTTTTTATTACTGATGTTGAGTCAGGGATAAATATTGGTCCAAGACACCGGGAATTACTCCCCTGCTCCTCTTCAAAATAGTGGCCGTGGGATCTTTTACATCCATCCACCTGAGAGAGCCTCGGTTTAACATCTCATCTGAAAGACGGCACCTCCGACAGTGCAGCACTCCCTCAGCACTGCACTGGAGCGTCAGCCTAGATTATGTGCTCAAGCACTGTGTTAGTGTCAGCAACCTGACACAGTGCATGGATATTAAGGGGGGTGCAGCTTTAAGACACATGGCCCATGAAGACAAAAGCTTGGACATTAGTTGAAAGGGGTCTTTATGGATGAATTTCTTGTCCATATTTTTTTTTAAACCATGATTCCTATCTCTAATAATTTTTAAACAGGGAAACATAGCTTTCTATTAACCCCAATTTTTTGGCTTAAAATTATTGAAGATTGAAGAATTATTTTTGGGGTGAACTGTTCACATTTATAGGCTTTCAAAATGTCTACGGCTCCCTTTAATTAATAGACCTTCGCACTCTGTAACTGTGCCCCTGTAATACTCGTTTTATACTTTTCCCTGACACCACCTTACAGAAATAAATGGACACAGCAGAGGATTAATGTTTGACTCTCTGCAAAATGCTAATCTGTTAATTGATCCTTTTAACGGCTCCATTTAGCACCTCATCACTCACCCAGTACTCAGACTGAGTCACTGCAGCAAAACGTCCCTGGGATTTAAAGGCACAGCCTTACCATCACAAGGTACATTTTGGGAGTCTCACCATCGAGACGATGTCTTTCCTGGTTATTTCTGTCTTTGTTTTAACTTTATAAAAATACTAACAGATCTCCTGGGTGTTGCTCAAAGTGAGTTGGAGGACATAAAAATTGAAAATGCTGGAAATATTCAGCAGCTCAGGCAGCATCTGTGGAGAGAGAAACAGAGTTAACATTTCAGGTCGATGACCTTTCGTCACAGATGCCACCTGAGCTGCTGAGTATTTCCAGCATTTTCTGTTTTCATTTCAGATTTCCAGCATCCGCAGTATTTTGCTTTTGAGTTGGAGTACACTCTGGTTCAGCTGTGGCTCAGTGGGTGGCACTCTTGCCTCTGAGTCGGAAGGTTGTGGATTCAAGTCCCACTCCAGAGACTTGAGCACAAAATCCAGGCTGACACTCCAGGGCAGTGCTGAGGGAGTGCTGCACTGTCGGAGATGCCGTCTTTTGGATGAGATGTTAAACCTGCCCTCTCAGGTGGACGGAAAAGATGCCACGGCACTATTTGAAGAAGAGCAGGGGAGTTCTCCCCGGTGACCTGGGCCAATATTTATCCCTCAACCAACATCACTTAAAAAAAAATTATGCTTGCCTCTGCAAAAGCATAGCAACCGTCAGAACTCAGGCTCTGATCCCATCCACTTTCCTCTGCCCCAATTCTGCTCCAATCCTGGGGTTAATCTGGTTATTTGGGTTCAAATTTCTGCATGGGGGTCTTCCAATGGACATCACAATGTACATGGAGAGCTCTTTCATTTAAGTACTTTGGGGCATGTTACAAGTAAAGGCCTACTGAACCCTTCTAACATTCCATATACTTAGTTTACAGTCATGGACTCATTCTCACCCATCTCTGCTGTCCATAATGGATAGTAGGAACGAGCATTCTTAACAGGAACATGGAAGTCAATCAAGACTCAGGAACATTCATTCACTCTCACATCTCCACTCTTCCACCTTAGCCTGCTGCCCTCCAGGGAACATTTTCCCTAGCCCAACTGCACTGGAACCATCATGTTTCTTGGGGTAATGAATCACTTCAGTCCATTGTTATCGATCTAACCTCCAACACTTATCCAATTAACTGTAGTTAATTAGTACACCTTAATATGTTGGCAATCAGTTTATGTGCTGCCAATCTCGGCTCAGATTCCTTTACAAATAATGGGGAGGGGGGAGTAGTTTTAAATTCGGGTGATGGTGTAAAATGGGCAATATCGAATTGGCCGCCGATTATGCGAGCCCATCCAATAGAATCATAAAATCATCGAAATTTATGGCACATTGTGTCTGCGCTGGTCGAAAAAGAGCTATCCAGCCTAATCCCACTTTCCAGCTCATGGTCCGTAGCCCTGTAGGTTACGGCCCTTCAAGTGCATATCCAAGTACTTTTTAAATGTGATGAGGGTTTCTGCCTCTACCACCCTTTCAGGCAGTGAGTTCCAGACCCCCACCACACTCCTCAAGTTCTCCTCAACTCCCCATTAATCCTTCAGCCAATTACTTTAAATCTATGCCCCTTGACCTCTCTGCTAAGGGAAATAGGTCCTTCTTATCCACTCTATCTAGGCCCCTCATCATTCTATACACCTCAATCAAGTCTCCCCTCAGCCTCCTCTGTTCCACAGAAGACAACCCCAACCTATCCAATCTTTCCTCATAGCTAAAATTCCCCAGTCCTGACTTCAGTGGAAAATCAGGTGTGGTGTATCATGGGCGGTTAATTAGACATCGCCCATTCTACACTATCGCCCAGAGTTAAAATGTCAATGGAGTACGTTTGAAGTATAGTCACTGCTGTAAGGTAGAGAAAACAAAGCAGATAATTTGCGCAGAGCAAGATCCCACAAATAAAATGAGATAAATGACCAGTGGTGTTGTTTGAGGGAAAACTATTGGCCACCACACTGGGGAGAACTCCCCTGCTCTTCTTCGAATAGTGCCATGGGATCTTTTGATCTCTGAGAGGGCAGACAGGGACTCGGTTAATGTCTCATCCGAAGGACGGCATCTCCGACAGTGCAGCACTCCCTCAGTCCTGCACACCCTAGAATACAATATTTGCACAATAAATACTGAGTATTTTTAGGTCACCCATCTAAGTGAGCTGAAATTTAGAGGTTGGTAGTGTTTGGTCCTCTACAGGTCTCAACTCTTTCCATTAACCTTCAGTTCAGTGTATGGAAATGGATGGTGTGTATTGGCACAGTTGCAACAACAACAACAACTTGTGTTTATATAGCACCTTTAACGTAGTAAAACGTCCCAAGGCATTTCACAGGAGTGATTATCAGGCAAAATTTGACACCGCGCCACATAAGGAGATATTAGGACAGGTGACCAAAAGCTTGGTCAAAGAGGTAGGTTTTAAGGAGCGTCTTAAAGGAGGAGAGAGAGAGGCGGAGAGGTTTAGGGAGGGAATTCCAGAGCTTAGGGCCCAGGCAGCTGAAGGCACAGCCGCCATTGGTGGAGCGATTAAAATTGGGGATGCTCAAGAGGCCAGAATTGGAGGAGTGCAGAGATCTCGGGGGAGGGGGGGGGAAGGGGGGGTTGTAGGGCTGAAGGAGATTACAGAGATAGGGAGGGGCGAGGCCATGTAGGGATTTGAAAACAAGGATGAGAATTTTAAAATCGAGGCGTTGCTTAACCGGGAGCCAATGTAGGTCAGCGAGCACAGGGGTTGATGGGTGAACGGGACTCGGTGCGAGTTAGGACACGGGCAGCAGAGTTTTGGATGAGCTCAAGTTTACGGAGGGTAAAAGATGGGAGGCCAGCCAGGAGTGCGTTGGAATAGTCGAGTCTGGAGGTAACAAAGGCACGGATGAGGGTTTCAGCAGCAGATGAGCTGAGGCAGGGGTGGAGTCGGGCGATGTTCCGGAGGTTCGAATAGACGGTCTTAGTGATGGTGCGGATATGTGGTCGGAAGCCCATTTCGGGGTCAAATATGACATCAAGCTAATAATACCCTTTTAAAAGGAGGATTTATCACACTGAAGAATTACCTTATTTGGATTTCCAACTCCAAAGTTCCTCCACATTAGCTGTTAAAGCACTGATGGCCAGTTTGACCCGGGCACGTTGTTGCACTAATACCCAGAACAGGACATCGGTGGTGACGGAACTCCGGTTTCGCCCAAACTGCAACGTCTTTTAAATAAAATGCAAAAGGGGTAACACATCCTTCCAAAGCAAAGGGGCGGGGGTGATTTTATCCGAGCTGGTCGGGCGGGAATCCCACGGGATCAGGTGACTTCAGTGGAGAGTAAAATCAGGCGGGGTATAAAACTGGCGTTGCACCCGATCCTGTTAGTTTCCACACGGGCGGGTGGGTTAAATTGCCCCCATAGACTTCACGTCCGGATATACCGGCAGTCACCTCAGATTAATTTTTTTAATCTCATTGATATTAATAAATTGTATGGGGCTAATCTGGCTTTATTCCCCAGTTCACTAGATTGATTCCTGGGATGAGAGGGTTGTCCTATGAGGAGAGATTGCGTGGATTTGGCCTTTACTCTCTGGACTTTTGAAGAATGAGCGGTGATCTCATTGAAACATATAAGATTCTGAAGGGGATTGCCAGGGTAGATGCTGAGAGGTTGTTTCCCCTGGCTGGAGAGTCTAGAACCAGGGGGCATAGTCTCAGGATAAGGGATCAGCCATTTGAGACTGAGATGAGGAGGAATTTCTTCACTCAGAGGGTTGTGAATCTTTGGAATTCTCCACCCCAGAGGGCTGTGGACGCTCAGTCGTTGAGTATATTCAAGGCTGAGATCGATAAATTTTTGGACTCTAAGGGAATCAAGGGATATGGAGATCGGGTGGGAAAATGGAGTTGAGGTCGAAAATCAACCATGATCGTATTGAATGATGGAGCAGACTCGAGGGGCCATATGGGCTACTCCTACTCCTAATTCCTGTTCTTTCTTATCCTCCATTCACGTGGCTGCTTTCAGTTTTAGAGTCTAATAGCTCAAGTAACACGAAGAGACAACTGTGGTTGGCCATCTCTACCCAAGTTCAACTTTGGGTAGGATCCCCAATTGGAGCTTTTTTCTTCCCCAGTTGGCTACCCTTGTGTCATGACGGTGGCGATGTAGACTTGGGCAAGGCGTTCATGACACGCAGCTTCCCACTGGCACCTCACCCAGCTGACCATCCCTCACCCATGAACGTAAACGATGAGCGTCAGCCGGGTGTTGGGTTGTCAGAGCCAAGTCCAAACCTGCCATCGCCCAACGTCCACTCACGCTCGTGGTGTCCCAAGCTGGTGTTACCGGGGGCCTACCTGGTCCGAGCGATACTGTACCATACTGGGTGGAGCATGTGCCCACCGAGCCATTGGGAAATCCTGTGGTTTCTCATCAATGCCGTGGGGACGATGCAAAGCTGGCATGTTTCAAATTTGGAGGGGCAGGGAACAGGCTTGTCGGGTGATTACTCCCACCGTTTCCATGGTGAGAGCACTGCAGACCCCTCAAACTCATAGATGCCTTTAAGGGGAAGCTAGATACGTACATGAGGGAGGAAGGAATAGAAGGGTATGCTGATAGGGTGAGATGAAGAAGGTAGAAGGAGGCTTGTGTGGAGCTTGTGTGAACCGGCATTGACCAGTTGGGCCGAATGGCCTGTTTCTGTGCTGTACATTCTACGTATGTTGAGAAAAGAAAGCTTCTACTTTACAAAATCATACAATCATAGAATGGTTACAGCACAGAAGGAGGCCATTTGGCCCGTCGAGCCCGTGCCGGCTCTCTGCAAGAGCACTTCAGCTAGTCCCACTCCCCCGCCCTTTCCCTGTAGCCCTGCACATTTTTTTTCCTTCAGGTACTTATCCAATTCCCTTTTGAAAGCCGTGATTGAATCTGCCTCCACCACCCTTTCAGGCAGTGCATTCCAGATCCTAACCACTCACTGTGTAAAAAACCTTTTCCTCATGTTGCCTTTGGTTCTTTTGCCAATCACCTTAAATCTGTGTCCTCTGGTTCTAGACTCTTCCGCCAATGGGAACAGTTTCTCTCTATCTACTCTGTCTAGACCCCTCATGATTTTGAACACCTCTATCAAATCTCCTCTCAACTCTCTGCTCCAAGGAGAACAACCCCAGCTTCTCGAGTCGATCCACATAACTGAAGTCCCTCATCCCTGGAACCATTTTCGTAAAACTTTTCTGCACCCTCTCTAAGGCCTTCACATCCTTCTTAAAGTGCGGTGCCCAGAATTGGACACAATACTCCAGTTGAGGCCGAACCAGTGTTTTATAAAGGTTCATCATAACTTCCTTGCTTTTGTACTCTATGCCTCTATTTATGAAGTCCAGGATCTCGTATGCTTTTTTAACCACTTTCTCAACCTGCCCTGCCACCTTCAATGATTTGTGCACATATACCACCAGGTCTCTCTGTTCATGCACCCCCTTTAGAATTGTACCCTTTAGTTTATATTGCCATTTGTGGGGAGATTCTTTCAGGACGGGGCGATGGCAGGATACGTGCTCGCTGCCACAACTATCAGGAAATGATGGGCGCATTCCGACAATCAACTCTCCAGTGTCTAGTTTCAATTTCAGCGACTTTGCCAAACAGCCCATTCAATAAAGTAACTGGGCGGGTACTCAAGAACCAACCATTGCACCGGGAGATCGGAAATACAGACAAAACAAGCAATTATCTCGCACAAGGAGATTCCCCTCTCTCAATCTTTAATCTCAAATTTGGCAGTTTAAGATTTTAATACTCTAACTTTAACTGGTGGTAATGGATTATCTCTTAATATAACTGCACTGACATTGGAACGAGATCTTGAGCCAATAGGGGTGTTTCTAGAACGTTTAACATAACATAAGAACATAAGAAATAGGAGCAGGAGTCGGCCATTCGGCCCCTCGAGCCTGCTCTGCCATTCATTAAGATCGTGGCTGATCTTCTACATCATCTCCACTTTCCTGCACTATCCCCATATCCCTTGATTCCCTTAATATTTAAAAATCTATCGATCTCAGCCTTGAATATACTCAACGACTGAGCCTCCACAGCCCTCTGGGGTAGAGAATTCCAAAGATTCACCACACTCTGAGTGAAGAAATTTCTCCTCATCTCAGTCCTAAATGGCCGACCCCTTATTCTGAGACTGTGACCCCTGGTTCTAGACTCCCCAGCCAGGGAAAACATCCTCCTTGCATCTACCCTGTCAAGCCCTGTAAGAATTTTGTACGTTTACCCTGAGAGTGGTGAGGACGTGGAACTCACTGTCACATGGAATGGTTGAAGCAGGGGAACACTAGTGCATTTAGGGGGAGGCTTGATGCATACGTGAGGCGTACAAGGTAGGGGGGCAGAGTTGGAGGAGGCTCATGTGGAGCACAAGCACCGGCATAGAGCAGTTGGGCCGAATGGCCTGTTTCCGTGCTGTAGATTCTATGGAATCTATTCTAATTTAATACTGTTTAAAACATTCCCCTAATTAGGTTGTGGGTAAATGCAATGTGTACAGTGGAGCGAGCATTATAGACCAGAAGGTCTAGTGGAGAGAAAGGTTTCCGACACCCATCTTAACTGTTCTTATTAACGCACAGTGTGATTTCAAGTCCAATCCTTTCCTCTCTCATTTAAAAAAGTATCAGAAGTTGTGCAACTCTTGCTGAAACTCGCCATTCTGTTGTTCCCCTGATGGGTAAGTTGGTAAGTGCGTTCCCTAGTACGGAACTGAGCCATAGCGTCAAGCCTGTTTCCAGCTGTGGGCAGCAGTTAGGACGCTACAATCGGCCTTCACACATCTGGACCAGGGAGGGGAAAGAAAGCTCCTGCTCCTGATTGCTAGTTAGATGCTGAGGGAGGACAGGAATGACCTTGTTTGTGATGTTCTACTACAATCGACACTCACCGTCAGCTTGGACTTGAAGACCCGAGACTTGGGCAGGACACCTTACAATGCCCATTGACCGTATCCCCAGCAGAAGTCTTCACCCTCGGGGAGGAGGAGAGGAACTTGGAAGGGGGATGCTGGAAGGGGGAAGGATTTGTCAAACGATTTCCTAAGAATGCTGCCCCTTGAATATATCAATAAATGCCTCCGTACAAACTCATTTTTTAGCAACCTGCAGCAGTTCAAGAAGGCGGCTCACCACCACCTTCTCAAGGGCAATTAGGGATGGGCAATAAATGCTGGTTTTGGCAGCGACGCCCACATTGCAGGAACTAATAAAAAAAATACCACTGCGGGCCAACAATTCGTCATAACCCTCCGACCTACATCAGAAGCTCTGATATCACAGACAGGCTCCCTCACTAACCCACAGTCCCACATGAAACCCAGCCTTTATAACCTGCATACATCCCGCTACAGTGCCCTTTCCTTGCTGCAACTTCTCTGCAGGATGGGTCAGGAAGAGCAAACACTCCATGTGGGTTTTTTCCCCCCAAATAACCTTTAAACAGAATTGAATGGACTTTGGATGCAGATGCAATTAGAGGGAAACTGAATCAATGCTAACTTTTCCTTTCTTTAGATTTCAATGGATACAGGTCCACGAAACCCCACCTGCTTGAACCCTTCGATCAACGCAGATCTGCAGTCAGGTTTTTATTCATTCTCAGGATGTAGGAGTCGCTGGAAAGGCTGGCATTTGTTGCCCATCCCTAAACTGAGTGTCTCGCCAGGCCCCTACAGAGGGCAGATAGAAGTCAACCACATTGATGCGGGACTGGACTCACATATAGGCCCAGACTGGGTAAGGATGGCAGATTCCCTTCCTTAAAGGACATTAGTGAACCCGAGCACCAGTTTGAAATAAATTCACCTTCAGCTGACGGCACCAGTTGGAAGTTAAAGTGCCGAGCCTCTAAAGATTTACGGCGAGGGGAGGCGTGAACACAGACCTTTCAAACATTGACCAGCCATTCTATGTTTGAAGAAAAGGCAATTAACAGGATTGTTGCACGGTCTGTACCTTGCGATAGAGAGTGGGCAAATATCTTCAATCAGTTACCATGCCCCCTCACAAAAAGAAAGTAGACAGAAAGAAGCAAGCTCGTTTTCTTTTCCCTTTCACGTTCTCTCACCCACTCTCCTGATTGCATTGATGTCTGTAACCTCCTCCAGCCCTACAACCCTCCGAGATCTCCGCACTCCTCCAATTCTGGCCTCTTGCGTATTCCAGATTTCTTTCACTCCACCATTGGCGGCCGTGCCTTCAGCTGCCTCGGTCCTAAGCTCTGGAATTCCCTCCCTAAACCTCTCCGCCTCTCTCTCTCCTCCTTTAAGACGCTCCTTAAAACCTACCTCTATGACCAAGCTTTTGGTCACCTGTCCCAATACCTCCTTATCTGGCTCGGTGTCAGTTTTTGTTTGATTACGTTCCTGTGAAGCGCCTTGGGACGTTTTTACTACTTTAATGGCGCTGTATAAACACAAGTTGTTGTTGTAACTCACTGGGGTAAATGTTCACAGTGCCGGGATCACTGCAGTACCTCAGCTCGATGACCACTCTTGGTGCGTGAGCCTGGACACTGAGCTATTCATTCAGCTCAATCCGATCCTGTCCCCACCGACCACACATGCTGGTCAACAGAGCTAGGCGAGAAAAGACCACGGTCCATCGAGTTCGCCTTCTACCATCCTGGCAGTCGCGTGATACAACACTAGTGGTGGTGTTGACCAATCACAGCGATCAATCTCTATCAATGAGTCTACAACAGACCCAGACACGAGGTGAGGGAAACCCCCAATGGTGGAGAGCTTTGGGAACCAGAGGTCCAAAGGCCCCTGTTCCTCCCGAGCACACTACACTCACCGCACGTCAAGTCTTAAACTACTCAGATACTGGATCCCAATGGGATTATTGGACAGTAATCCAGTCAGAGGGTAACTTTGGTTAATTAACACCCGCGCGCCCCCCCCCCCCCCACCGCCCCCCCACCTCCACCTACAGCCAAAAGGTGGAAGCCCAATTGGAGGATCCCTGTTCATGCCCTTGGCTGAGACTACTTAATTCAACACAGGCTGGGGATTGAGCCCGCAGCCCTCCTGATCCACACAGCTGATCAGTGCAGTGGATGGTGATCGATCTATGGAGGTGGGGGGTGGGCTGAGTGAAAGAGTGCAACAAGCAAAGCGACACATCAGTAAACTAGAAGCCCCCCCCCCTCCCACCTACCCCGAGTGATATACAGACCCACTGACAGGACGGTTACTGTTCAGAGTAAGTGCCTGAATCAACGGACAGAGAGACCTGCAGGGAACAAAGGGTTAACACTGTCACTTTAAACACCGACGCCTTTCTCTGTAAAAATGAACCTTTTGAAGATTTGCGAGAGCGTTCATGCCCAGTATCTTTTTACCAGGAGGTCAGATACTTACAGAATTGACGGGGTTCAAGCCATGAGAGTAAATCAAAGCGCTTACCATTTCCTGATTTATAATGGGGGTTTGTTTCTCTGGGGTCGATTGTCCACGCCTCGTTTCCCCCGCTGCTGTTGTACGCATGCCCCAGGGAAAGCTAGGAGGTTGTACAGTTATCTCCCTTGGTATAATTCTAAACTATACAACCTACTACCTCAGCCTGGGAGCACACAGCGATCGGCCCAGCGACTCCTGCAGCAGAGGGTCAAAGAGAAGTGGTTGTCGGGGCTTGGGAGGGGGAGTGGGGGGGGGGGGGGCAGGGGGGTTGAGCGGGGTAAGGGGGGTGGGGGTGAGGAGGATGGGGTGAGGGTAAGGGGGGTGGGGTTGAGTGGGGTGGGGTTGTGGGGGGTGAGGGGTTGGGGGTGAGGGGTGGGGTGAGGAGGGGTGGGGTTAGGGGGGAATGGGGGTGGGGGTTAGGGGGTGGGTTAGGGGGTGAGGGGGGGTGGGGTGAGGAGGGGTGGGGTTAGGGGGGTGGGGGTGAGGTTAGGGGGGTGGGGGTTAGGGGGTGGGGTTAGGAGGGTGAGGGGGGGTGGGGTGAGGAGGGGTGGGGTTAGGGGGGTGGGGGTGAGGTTAGGGGGGTGGGGGTTAGGGGGTGGGGGTTAGGGGGGTGGGGGTGAGGGGGTGAGGTTAGGGGGGTGGGGGTGAGGGGGGTGAGGTTAGGGGGGGGGTGGGGGGGTGAGGGGGTGGGAGTGAGGGGGTTGAGGGGGTGGGGGTGAGGGGGTGGGTTAGGGGGGGTGAGGGGGGTTGAGGGGGTGTGGGGGTGGGGTGAGGGGGAGGTGAGGGGGGGTGGGGGGGTTAGAGGGGGTTGGGGGGTGAGAGGTGTGGGGGTGAGGGTAAGGGGGGTGGGGTTGAGTGGGGGAATGTGGGGGAGGGAAAAAGAGGTATGGAAGGGGTTGTATCGGTCTGAAGTTTGGAGTTTTCTCTACATAACTATGCTTTCTAAAGTCATGACTGGATGACGCAAACACACCCTGAGAGGGAGAAAAATCGAAGAAATCCTTAAACAAGGCCTTGTTCCACTTGTGAGGAGATTAAGAAATACATGCACATACTCACACTCAAACACAGACACACAGAGACACCTCCCTCCCCCCAAAAACACACCACCACCCCAGCCAGTTAGCACTTCATGGCAGCAAGCTCTTTTCAGTTCTAATTTTAAGAAAAAGGATCTTTGGCAACATTGACGCTGTCATTGATGAAAGGACAGGGCCCAAGAAACAGTCCGCTTCAATCAGGCACGCCTTATGGCCCTCCGAGCTCCTCTCTTCCCTATAAAGTAGTTCCGATGTCCCTCCTTCTCCCCCCCCAAAGAAAACCTTACAACAGCACTGATGTCCAGTAAGAGCTTATTATACAGAGAGCTCGCCGAACGTGGTAAGGGTAAGGTGCGGCTGTAGTGAATCTGAGAGCCATCAATCAGTCAGATGAACTTGTTTTAATTGCCCATTTCTGGTCTAACGACTATCCTGAGACACACGTTCTTTTTTCTCTTTCACAGCTAATCCCAAGTGGAGATCTCGTTTCACGGTGATTCATAAAATGTTATCACAAGGAATTTTAAAAAATTAAATAACTATAAGCTTTTTGGGTCAGTATTTCCAGAGGGGGATGTAAATGACTGGGTGAAACAGTTAATTATCGTCAGGGAGTTGCTCGCTGGGAGGTCTGCATCACCACTGACTCACGGGTTGGGACTTCCACACTCCCAGCCCCACCCTGTTACAAAAGAAAGAAAGAAATCAGGATTAAAAGTTGGCTCAGCTTGCTTCAGTATGTGAGGAGGCTCGTGTGGAGCAGAAACAGCAGCACAGACCCGTTGGCCGAATGGCCTGTAGCTGTACTGTAAAATTCGAAGTCGTTCTATTTTAATGTTCATTATCACGCGGTGGTTGCTACGACCCGGTTCCTCCACACCGACGCACGCAACACGCAAAGGCCTCCCCCCCCCCGCCCCCGGCCCCCGGCCCCCCGCGGGGCTAACGATCGCCCTTGGGGCTGTCTGAAGCCGAGCGCAGTCTCGGTGCCCGACACTGATAATCGCCACGAGAGATCTTTATATCCCTGTCTTGGTCGTTCATTGCTGAAAGAAGGCTGTGTTGTCTCTTCACCATGTAGACACAGACCTATAGACACGAGCTTGTGAGAGATGCGAAACACAAGTTCGGATCTACGGGTTAGTGGCAGCTGGCTCCACACTTTCCACATCTGTCTCCAGCTGGCTTCTCCTCTTCTTCCTTGTTTCTTTCATCTCCTCTCTCTTGTCCCTAATGCCATCCACCCTCCTCTCTTCTTCCACCCCCCTTTCTCTCTCTCCCCCTTTCTCTTTACACAAAGAAACCATACGTCATGTATGAATACAGATGTCAAAAATAACTCAGGTGTTTAGACAAACACATCCTAAACTAGAGATTTCCTTTTCTTTTCGTTGCCGTTTTAAATGAATTTGCAAAAGTCACTGCATCTCTCAAATCAAAAGCTGACCAAAGGGCGGGACAAAAAAAAAGCTTTCAAAAACAATGATAAAACACCAACATTGCGATCTGGTTGCTCTGAGCGTGCGTGTAGGGCCATCTGTTAGCTCTCAGTTTCAACTCCCGGCGTAAGGTGTCGATGCCCCGTCAGGCTGCGTCTATCTCGCTAGGCCGAGTTCTGAGGTCCTAAAATAGGAGGGAAAAAAAGAAATGAAAAGAAGCTTTAAAAGGCTTCGAGTGAAATCATTCACTGCTAAAACTGCCAGAATGACCAACTTAGTACAATTACAAGTACATGACAAGGCTCCGCGATTCCAAAAACGTTGGAACTAAAAAAACAGAAAGCCGCTTTAGCATCCAATCTTGGACATCAAGTGTTGGACGTTTGTGGGCCTGCGTGAAAAAAATAAAGTTTCTTGCTTTAAATTACTGTCAAACTGGTGACATAGTCACAGAATCGAGTGAAAAGTATGATTCCTCATCTAAGCAGAACTGTTATTGGAAGAAATACTTGACTAGAATTCTGGAAGGTTTGCTTTGCACCAGAGCAGGCTCCTTGGCTAGCTACCCAGGCTCCTTCTGCATGCCAAGCTTGGACAGTCTTTGTGTCTCTGTTTCTCGCTCTTTCTTTCTTTCGCTCTCGCGCCTCTCACCTCCCCCCCTCCCACCACCACTCAACCACCGAAAAAGCAATAAAGCCTTTGGATCAATTTTAAGTGTGACTTACAGCTCAAGTCTCACACACACACATACGCGCGCAATGCAAAATTGCGAAAGAGAATGGAAACGTGCAGCTGGACCGTGGCAGCAACCCACCCCGCCCCACCTCCCGTAAGGAAAGCGATCGAATTAAAACGTTCTATTAAAAGCCGAGACGCAGGCCTCACCTTTCTGCTCGCCCTCTCTCCGTTGGAAGAACGTAAAAAATGAAAAAGAAAACACAAGAAAAAGCTGACCCGTTTTCCAAAAAATCTACACGCAGGACAATTACTGTGTTTAGTGGGGAGGGAGGGAGGGAGGGGGGTTCAAATGGACCTTTGTCCGAGCTCTCCCCCTCCCCTCTCCCCACCTCCCCCCCACCCACGTACCAACCCTCCTCCCCCTTCCGCTCCCCTCCGTTCACCAAACGTCCTGCCTCATTTTAAGATGCGTTGCCGTTTTTGAGAAGAGGGCCTATCCGGAGACACGGAGAAATTCGACCAACGTTGGAGGACGAGCTGCCAACTCACACACACATTCACACACACACACACACACACACACACACACGCTCTGAGCAGTGTCCCCTGTAATTCCATCTTCCAGAAAAGAGGGAGGAAAAACACACAGACACAAGCAAAGGGGGAGCTGGAATCCTTTCTGTAATCCGAAAAGGTCACCCAATAGATTTTTATCCTTCACGAATGGAGCGGTTTCCCTTGCAATTAAATCTGCTGACCGCACAAGCCAGCTGTTTCTCTTTCTAGCAAAAAATATGGCGATTACAATTCGTTTTATCGCCTGACGAGATTAGGATGGAAATATTTGCCTCGATTCTTAAACAACAACCAACAAAATTTTTTAAAAAATCACGAAACAAAGAGATGTAACAGTTTTCAAACGACAGGGAATTTGTGGTTCGTGGCCCCTTCAATCTGATACCGCCCCAACCTAGCAAAGCTGGCGCCATGCAGTGCCCGGGCACTGCGCATTCTTACCGAGTACAGCGACATTTGGCTGATGGATAGCCGTCAGCGGAGAGGGCGAGAGGGGGAGCGAAAGATTTGCAGGCTCACAAAGACTTGGGAGAGTTAACACACATACGTACACACACACACACAAAAACTTGGCCATTCAATCGCGACAAAACTTCTAAATTCCCAGCCAGAAAACTTTGAAGGAGCCTCTTTTAGTTCTTTCTCTCTCTCTCTCTCTCTCCCCAAGTGTTAAACGGTAATTAAGGACGAAAGGGGTGGAAGGAAAGAAAGAGAGAGAGAGAGTGAGAATGAGAGAGAGAGAGAAAGTGAGAGAGCGCGCAAAGGGCTTAGTGTGGATCTTGGCAGGATATATGAAGCCCGACAATCTGAATTTTAAAATCAGATGGTACCCTGCAAACCTTGAATGCAAAGAGAAGACAAATCTGCTTTGAAATGCAGTTCTGGTGCCAAGTAATTTTAACACTTTCAAGACAGAGGCACAGGTCAGGAAAGCGAGAGAAAGGGAAGGACGATTACAGACGGCATTCTGTGTGGATGTCTGCACCCTGCCAAAGACTAACAATATGGAGTAACCCTGGCACCGTGGAGACATTAGCAGTTCTCCCGCTTTGCGCCGATTACCCCTCGCTACTTTCCCATTCAAACTATGAGCTTCCCTCGAGGCTAATAACTTGAGAACCACATTATGTCAAAATAACTATTTCCATTTGACAATACGGCAGGGGGGGGTGGTTCGGGAGGGAGAAATGCTTGTTAAAGACGGACGCCAAAAAGAAGAAGAAAAAAGAAGACCTGAGCCCATTGTGTCCAAAGCGGTGTTTTCTTTAACTCACCAGGAACGTCCGAACATTCCCGAGCGTCGGGTTTTTTTTTTACGCTGTGCGGAAGGGGCGAGAAGCTGGGGTCTTTTAAGAAGAAGGGCCGAGGATTCATTCACTGACTGTCCACTCGCGGTCGATGTAAAAAGATAAAAGGAGGCTTTCTTCTTTAAAAAAAATTAAAGCGATTATATTAGTGACTTTACAGCTGGAGAAAATAAAGAATTTTTTTTTAAATTAACGTAATATAAAACTAACCCCCCCCACCCCCCCCCCCACCCCTCACAGACACCTAAAAACAAACCCCCAAAAGTCGCCCAGAGTCCCTGAACTGTTGTTCTGGTCCCTGCTTTAACTGGAAGCATCAAGAGGCAACATCTGTTTGTAAAATCGCCAAGACTGAGCCATTCGATTTTTTTTTGGCATGCTCTTTAGAAGCAGAGAGCCATGACAGAGAGGAGAGAGTATTCACAAGCTGCCTGACTGCAGCGTACCGCCTCTTACAATCCCATTTTTTCTCCCTCTGTCGTTCGGGTTTTTAATAAGCGGCCTCTTCCTATGGGTTAACAGCTGGACTGGAGGTACAGAGTTCCAACATACCTTTACCCAGCAAGAACAAGGCAACTCCTGAAGGAGCTTTTTTCCCCCTCTCTCTCGTGAAGTCAATGACTAATTTTTGTGTGTGTGTCTGTGTGTGTGTGTGTGTGTGTGCGGAGGGGGGGTGCGCGCGGGGTGGGGGGGGTTTGTGGAGGGCTGATGCTTCTTTACGCAGTCTTTTCAACACCGACTCCGAGGGGAGGGGGCTTGTTGTAGGGGGGGGGGGGTTGAAACAGGACAAAAGCTCATGGGCTTTGACAAGTCCGTGACCAGAAAGAGAGAGAGAGAGAACAAGAGAGAGAAATGAGAGGGAGAGAAAGAACGAGAGAGAGAAAGAAATGAGAGGGAGAGAGAGAGAGAAATGAGAGGGAGAGAGAGTAATGAGGGAGAGAAATGAGATGGAGAGAGCGAGAGAGAGAAATGAGAGGGAGAGAGAGAGAGAGAGAGAGAAATGAGAGGGGCGAGAGAGAGATAGAGAGAAATGAGAGGGAGGGAGAGAAAACGAGAGAGAGAGAGCGAGAGAAATGAGAGAGCGAGAGAGAACACAATAATTTACATGCTGAATGCTCACAACTGCAATACAGCTAGCCTCAGTTATTTAAAAAAATATCGAGGAGCATAATTCTTGAGAAAGAGAAAAGAAATACTGCATACAATTACACATAAAATATTCTGGTTAAATGAATGTACACTCCTAATCTGTCCTCGCACAAAACAAACACGTACAAAATAACCAGGCATGTTACTATGGAGACTTATGTAAACTCTTGAGTATAGGCATGAATCTTGGCCTTTCCCCCATATCCCATCTTGCATTCTGCTCACGGATTACTGCGGCAGTATTACACCAATCATGGACATTAATCTCGAGCTTCAAATGTGCTGACTGGGAAGGAAGCAGCTAGGGATCATTTTTCAAACTGAAAACCTGATTTGCAGCATCGCGCACACACACACACACAAAATATACAAGAAAGAGAATCGAAATAAAGGATTGCTCGGGCAAAGGGGCATTCAAACTGGAGTATGGTGCATGGGACTTGCTGTCCTCCCCTCCCCCCCCACCACCCCGCCACCCTCCTCTCTCTGTCCCCCCCCCCCCCGACCGTTTGAATACCGGGGCCCCCAGTGCCCCATGTCTGGCGCCGGGCAGTTGAGACATCGGAAGAGCCACCAGCCATCGTGCGCCAGTGGAGGACCCAGTAACGCCAGGAGACGGTGAATTGTTCAGACCCTTGCGGCCTAGTCAATGGCTTGAGGACACCAAGGCATCTGAAGGCGATATCGGCCAAGTAAAGCACCAGACAGTGCAGGATGAGCAATTCCCCTACTCGTACTTTCTTTGTAAACGGATAGACAGAAACATAACATTTTGGAACTGATCATTTCACTCCAGTGTTCCAAATCCCATTGTGCTTCTAACAGTATAATTAACACGATGCATTAAAGTATATAGATACCCAATTAAACTTCACGGAGATTATTTGTGGCAGGGCAGGGGTATTAGAATGAGCATCTTCGTGTTGTGTTAATGTATTTGAGGGTGGATTGTTGCCAGAGAACAACTCCAGCCTCCAAAATACTGGAGCATTTACAGTCAAATATAACAAAGGAATGATGGCCCCTCTCTTCCTCCCCTTCCCACCCTTCCCCAGAAAACTCTCGTGTGCGGCTCAATTTAAAGCAATAAAATTGCTGATTTAAAAAAAAAAATTCATTTTGAGCTCGCCCTGCCCCCTGCACTGTTCCTCCCCCCTCACCACCTTCTTATGCTAAATGAATCTTTATATAAATAAAAAATGGTGTCTCTCTCACGACGCAAACACACACATCTTCATTTTAAGCGTTCATTCTGTGACCTTGGCCTTAGACCTCACTCTCTTGAAATCTCGATGTGGTGCAGAGTGCCTGAAATGGGTTAAAAAAAAAATTTCGAAAAGAGAAAGAGAGAAAAAAAAAAGTTGTCTGGAGCCGAACTCTCGCCTTCTGTGATTTAACAGTGAACAGCGCAGGACAAGCTGGCTGCATAGCAACCTGAGATTGGCAGGCAGCCAACGCATTTCACTAGCAATTGATCGTGGCACCTAGCCATCATACTGAGGCCTCAAAGACCAGTACCATCATGCATCTGACATTCACAGTCTGGCTTTCTGCCAGAGATAAAATTCTCTATTAAAAAAAGAGAGAGAGAGAGAGAGACAGGAGGTGGAGAAATAGAAAGAGAGAGACGGAGAGCTGCTAAATGCCGATTTAAAATAAAAGATAATACCTGGCCAGGCAGCATCGAGATGTCTGTGCTCTCTCTCTCTATATTTTTTTTTTCTTTCACATGCCAGGTCGCTTCACATGACTTCAGTTTTTTCTGTATGTACCCTGGCAAATAAACCACTAGACTAAGCACTAGACTGCGCTCTGCTATGCACTGTTTCCTAACCTTAGTTAACTCTCCTCCCACTTCTCTGACTCCGGCCCTTCCCCGAGCCAAGGGAAGTGGGGTGCTGAGTGCAAACGCTGATCACCTAGAGCGCGGAGTGAACTCCGAACTTTGTTCCTTGTTCATTAAATGGATTTTTAAAGCTATAATTAGTCGCTCAGCTATTTCTCCGATTGGAGACCGACGCCAAGTGTTATTTAAGATCCTTCTTTGCCAACACGTCTAATCGAGGTGTTTTGGATTCATAAGATAAATCTCATGCCAAGCGATCGGATTTACAATGAACTCGTCTGGTGTAGCCACATTCCCTAACCTCCATTCTTCTCCTTGTAGGCTGGAACAGCTGCTCATTCCTGTTCGTAACACCGCTAAACCTTCCCCTTTTTAGCATTTTATTTCCCCTACGTTTTAACCAATTATAATGCTATAATGACCACATCCTCTCTAATAATCTTTTAAAGGGATGCTGCTTTCATGGGCAAGAAAAAAAATATTGGCTGCACTAACATTGTTTCTTTTCAAACACAAAGAGGATTGAAATCCATCTTCACATTACTTTAGTACAATATTATCGCAATGTAATTGGTGCCAACTCTACCCTCTCCCTGAAACAACAAAGGAATTTACCAAAGAGTGCCCCTTTAAATATCCACAACTTGCATTTCAATAATGCCCCTGGTAGAGAAAGAGAGTAAGAAAGAGTGAGAGAAAGAAAAGAAAGAGAGAATGAAAGAAAAGAAAGAGAGAAAGAAAGAGAGAGAAAGAGAGAAAGAGAGAAAGAAAGAGAGAGAGAAAGAAAGAGAGAAAGAGAGAGAAAGAGAGAAAGAGAGAAAGAAAGAGAGAGAGAAAGAAAAGAAAGAGAGAAAGAGAGAAAGAAAGAGAGAGAAAGAGAGAAAGAGAGAAAGAAAGAGAGAAAGAGAGAAAGAAAGAGAGAAAGAAAGAGAGAGAGAAAGAAAGAGAGAAAGAGAGAGAGAGAAAGAAAGAGAGAAAGAGAGAAAGAAAGAAAGAGAGAAAGAGAGAAAGAGAGAAAGAAAGAAAGAAAGAACTTGCATTTATATATTGGTGTGAGTGTGAGCTCAGTGTGAGTGTGAGTGTGAGTGTGAGTGTGAGTGTGAGCTCGGTGTGAGTGTAAGGGTGAGGGTGAGTGTGAGCTCGGTGTGAGTGAGAGTCTGGGCTCTCCTTTCACTGTCCTTTCACTCTTCTGTCTTCCCGAGTCAACACTCTGTGACTGTTGGTCTCCGTGTATCCATTCCATTTCCTTTCTCTCCTTTTTCTTTTCTTTCCCAGAGTCTATGGAAGCCTGGAGTTGTGAGGACAGAGAAGCCTGAGGAGGAGCAGTGGTTTGGCAAATAGTTGAGGCTGAGGCATTAATCAGGTGGGTTGGCAAATAATCCCCAAAAAAGATCAGCCAGGATTCCTGCTCCGGATCACTGTCCAGTAACTCATGCTTGTGTGAGGACATGTTTGAAGCCCTCTACTGTTAAATGTTGTGGCGACTACAGCTGGTCCAAGGCTGGGTATTCTGCGGCAAGTGTCTCACCTCCTGACTCCCCACCACCTACAAGGCACAAGTCAGGAGTGTGGTGGAATACTCTTCATTTGCTTGGATAAGTGCAGCTGTTACATCACTCAAGAAGCTCGACACCATCTAGGACAATGCAGCCCACTTGATTGGCACCCCATCCACCATCTTAAACATTCACTCCCTCCACCACCGGCGTACCGTGGCTGCAGTGTGTACCATCTACAAGATGCACTGCAGCAACTCGCCAAGGCTTCTTCGGCAGCACCTCCCAAACCTGCAACCTCTACCACCTAGAAGGACAAGGGCAGCAGGCGCATGGGAACACCGCCACCTCCAAGTTCCCCTCCAAGTCACACACCATCCTGACTTGGAAATATATCGGCCGATCCTTCATCGTCGCTGGGTCAAAATCCTGGAACTCCCTCCCTAACAGCACTGTGGGAGTACCTTCACCACACGGACTGTGGTGGTTCAAGACGGCGGCTCACCACCACCTTCTCAAGGGCAATTAGGGATGGGCAATAAATGCTGGGTTGCCGGCGACGCCCATAACTGTAGCTGAGCAGGAGTCACCAGCTTCAGGAGAGAGCCGGGGGAAACAGCGAACAAAAATAATTCCGTACTAATTGATGGATTGGGACAAGTTGGCATTATGGTTTACAACTACTGACTCCTGGAAGTACAAGAGGTGCATGTATGATGAGATATTCAGAGAGTATTCCAGTGCAGTGCTGAGGGAGTGCTGCACTGTCGGAGGTGCCGTCTTTTGGCTGAGATGTTAAACCGAGGCCCCGTCTGCTCTCTCAGGTGGACGTAAAAGATCCCACGGCCACTATTTCGAAGAAGAGCAGGGGAGTTCTCCCCGGTGTCCTGGGGCCAATATTTATTCCTCAACCAACATCACGAAAACAGATGATCTGGTCATTATCACATTGCTGTTTGTGGGAGCTTGCTGTGCTCAAATTGGCTGCCGCGTTTCCTACATTACAACAGTGACTTCAAAAGTACTTCATTGGCTGTGAAGTGCTTTGGGACGTCCTGAGGTCGTGAAAGCTGCTGTAGATATGCAAATCTTTCTTCTATTAGAAACGGGTGCAGATTAATGCAGTGACCCTGTGCAAAATGAATAGTTTGATTTAAGCTGTAGTATATAGTGATATAATTCGCTTCATTATTAATGCAATGTGTAAGCATTCCATATTACTAGTTCTTCATGCACTTTAAAGAAAGAAAGAAAGACTTGCCTTTATATAGACTTATACTGTTTAGTGTTCCCTCAGTACTGCACTGGGAGTGTCCGCCTAGGATTATGTTCATCTCTGGAGTGGGACTTGAACCCACAACCTTCTGACTCCATAGGCGAGAGTGCTGCCCACTGAGCCACGGCTGACACTGCGGGTTTTTCCACATGGTTGTGTATTAACGGATTGGGGGAGGGATGTGAAGGGGTGCGGAGATGTCCTCCAATGTACTTGGCACCTAGGGCCACAAGACTCCTTAACCCGACTCCGATTACAACAGTGGAACTCAATCAAAGAGTTCGAACAATACCAGAAACTGTGCCAATGAAGCAAGGGATGATTTATAAGCGGTCCCAGGACCCAGAGGCTGGATTGGTGCCCTCCCGTGACATAGCCAGCCAACTGCTATTTTAATTAATCCATACAGTCTGCTTTAGCGCATTGAAAAGCTATCCCAAACTGTCTTAAAAGGCCACCACAGATCATGGCTTGATCTTTCTGGGGGCAACGAACAATGGATGGAATTAAGGAATGAAAGGAGGAAGCAGAAGAGAACAATCAAGATTTTCTACAGCGCTCGTCTGTCTCAAATGCCTGACGTAAGGAACTTGGGGGCGGAAATTGGACCTCAATTTTTCAACCAGGGCCAATGACAGAGGGCCAATGACAGAGGGCCAATGACAGAGGGCCAATGACAGAGGGCCAATGACAGAGGGCCAATTCCGCGGATCGGCATCCTGCGTTCACAGGACGCCCAGAAAGACATCCAACCTGAAATGGGTTGGATCATTTTACAGACACCCCCGCCGGTTGCCTAAAACAGGCATTAGGTCCCTCGCACACATAAATGAGAGGCCTAATGCCTTTTTTCGGGCCCTTCTGCCGAATTGGGGCCGCGCGGAGCAGGAACCGAGCCTGTCCCACCACCGAGGATTGTTGAGCAGCTGATTTGTCCCCTTGGTGTCCGGCAGGCACATTCAACGCCCAGTCAAAGGTCACAGTCAACACACATCTGGTAGAGTTCAAACACATCTGTCTACTGTATAGAATCTTACAGCACAGAAGGGGGCCATTCGGCCCATCGTGCCTGTGCTGGCTCTTTTAAAGAGCTATCCAACACATCCCAGCTTTTTCCCCATAACCCTGCAAATTAGTTCTCTTCAAATACATGTCCAATTGCCTATTGAAAGTTCCTAAGGAATCTGACTCCACTACCCTTTCAAGCAGTGCGTTCCAGACCCTCTGTGTCAAATAATTTCTCCTCATTTCCCCTCTAGTTCTTTGGTTAACAAACATCTTAGCAGCTCCCATCCTGTACTGTGCAACATCATGCACACTGTAGAATCATAGAATCATCCAGCACAGAAAGGGGGCCATTCGGCCCATCGTGCCCGTGCTGGCTCTTTGAAAGAGCTATCCAATTAGTCCTACTCATCTCCTGCTCTTTCCTCACAGCCCTGCAATTCTTCCCCTTCAACCCTGCAGACTGAGTGAGTTTGATGGCCAGGCCAGTGGAAGAGCCTGTATTGGAGAAGGGAGCTGGGCATGTTGGTGACAGTTTCATCTCTCTTCATGCTTTCTGCCCGACTTCAAAATGACGGCTTCACGTTTCTTCAGTCCAAAATGGCACATTGAGTTGCTTCCATCAAATCATAGGATCTCACAGTCTGAAAATTTATTTGGCGCATGCCTATTAAGATTGCGTTTCTTTTTTAAAACATTTTTGGAAAATATAACTTATGCCATTGCTTCAGGAATGGTCTTGCTGTGTTTTTACTAATTGATGTGTAGACAGAATGAGTGCCTCCTAGTCAAAATGTTGGGCAAGTTAATTCTCGGGATGTGGGCGTCGCTGGCAAGGCCGGCATTTATTGCCCATCCCTAGTTGCCCCTGAGAAGGTGGTGGTGAGCTGCCGCCTTGAACCGCTGCAGTCCGTGTGGGGAAGGTACTCCCACAGTGCTGTTAGGGAGCGAATTCCAGGATTTTGACCCAGCATCGATGAAGGAACAGCCGATATATTTCCAAGTCAGGATGGTGTGTGACTTGGAGGGGAACTTGGAGGTGGTGGTGTTCCCATGCGCCTGCTGCCCTTGTCCTTCTAGGTGATGGAGGTCACGGGTTTGGGAGGTGCTGTCAAAGAAGTCTTGGTGAGTTGCTGCAGTGCATCCTGTAGAGAGTAGAAAGTACTTCATTCAAAATGCAGTTCTGTGATCTAACCAGCGGATGGGCCGAGGGACAACATTTTGAATAATTCTCGGCACAAGCTACTATATTAGGAGGAAGTTTAAATATCAAGAGCCAGGAGCAGAACACGATCAATGTCCCAAGCTGGAGTTCTTCAAGGAACAGTATCACCCAATCCAAAGGATTCTCCAAGTGGCTAAACTATTATTTTTTTAATTAAAAGGTTGAGTCCCTCCCCCCTCCCTTGCTAAATTTCTGCAAAAGCAATCTGTAGCTTTAGAATTATGGAATCAGAAAACACATAAGGAGGTCATTCGGCCCATCGTGCCTGTGCTGGCTCTTTGAAAGATTCTATCCAATTAATCCCACTCCCCTGCTCTTTCCCCGTAGCCGTGAAATTTTTTTCTTTTCAAGTGTTTATCCAATTTCCTTTTGAAAGTTATCATTGAATCTGCTTCCACCGCCCTTTCAGACAGCGTATTCCAGATCACAACAACTCGCTGGGTAAAAAAAATCTCCCCTCTGGTTGTTTTGCCAATGATCTTAAATCTGTGTCCCCTGGTTACCGACCCTCCTGCCACTGGAAACAGTTTCTCCCCATCTACTCTATCAAAACCCTTGATAATTTTGAACACCTCTTTAAATCTGCCCTTAACCTTCTCTGCTCGAAGGAGAACAACCCCAGCTTCTCCAGTCTCTCCACGTAACTGAAGTCTCTCATCCCCTGGTACCACTCTGACGACTGTCAAATTCATTGCCCAGTGTGGAAGTGACAATAGAAACTTGGAGAAGGGTCAGAGAGGAAGTTGGGTTTCAGCAGGAAAGCGGTGAAACATCAGCGATGAGTTGAAAAAGCGCGCTCAAAGACGGAGTCGCAAGACTCGGCCTAAATTGGGCCTTGGGCCTCATCTCCATATGTCCAGTGAACTGCAGATGCCAATCGAGCGGATGTTTTTCAGCTGCCGAGGCCCTAAGCTCTGGAATTCCCTCCCTAAACCTCTCTGTCTCTCCTTAAAACCTACCTCTTTGGCCAAGCTTTTGGTCACCTGTCCTAATATCTCCTTATGTGGCTCGGCGTCAAATTCTGTCTGATTTCCCTCCTGTGAGGCACCTTGGGACGTTTTACTATGTTAAAGGCGCTATATAAATGCAAGTTGTTGTTGTTTATTTTTTTTTCGAATTGTAAATTTAACTCAACTTAAAATAAAACACTTGAAACATTTTTGAATTTTATATTTTTTAAATAATTACCGATTCCCGATCTCTGTCCAGTGGCCCCCAGGGTGGAAAGTGCGTCATCAGAAGAGGAGAGGATAGGGCACTTCATGGTCGATTAGCCAACTAACACTCACTGACCCAAGCTCACACAGGAAGAAGAGAGGAGATTCCAGGGGGGGCTGCCTGTGGAACACTGCCCAGCAACAGCCAGTGGCTTTAGAGGAGGGGGGGGAAATGAGATTAGAGTGCTGTAAATAATGACCGATGCCCTGCCTCCCTTTGCTGTTCCTCCCTCTGGCTTAGCTGGAGCGACGATAATGGGCCTACTGTGTCTGTTGCCAAATTGTAAGGTCAGGCCGAGTTGAGATTCTACGCGTTGGTAGCACTCTTCCCCTCTGAGTCAGAAGGTCATGGGTTCATGCCCCACTGCAAGTCTTGCACATGATCCGCTCTGACACTTCAGCGCAGTACCGAAGGAGTTTCAGCGATGACACCAGTTATCTTTCAGGTGAGATGTTAAGCCAAGGCCTTGTCAGCCTGTTCAGATTGGTGTAAAAGATCCCATGGCACAATTTGAAGACAAGCAGGGGGGTTCTCCCAGTGTCCTGGCTAACATTTATCCCTCAAGCTACACTATCAATACAGATTATCCGCTCATTTATCTCACTGCTGTGTGTGGGAGCTTGCTGTGCGCAAATTGGCAATCGCGTTTCCTACATTACAACAGTGACTACACTCCAAAAAGTACTTCATTGGCTGTAAAGTGCTTTGGGATGTCCTGAAGTTGTGAAAGGCGCTGTAGAAATGCAAGTTCTTTCTTTTAAATGTTTGCTTGTTTTATGCTGAGACTGAAAACATGCAAAACACCAGCGCTTGAATCTTGCAGGAACATAAATTTACTTGCGATAAATGATGGAATAAGAAACTGAGTGAGGGGGATCAGAATTGATAGATGGAGAACTTGTTCTAGGAATCCTTGCTCCCTACCCTTGGGCTTCACAATTTTCCAAAACCCATGAGGGAAAAATCTGGAAACAATCAGCCTCATCTTTACAGGCAAATCACTCACAGAGACACTGAAGAGTGAGCCTTGTTGGTTCTTGGAACATGGAGCTATCCAGAAGCATTTGGCAAGTCCTGAGTCATTAGCAGGTTTGCGAAGCTCTCGCTTTGAACAGAACTCTCTGCTCGAACCCCCAACATTTCACACACACACAACAGACACAGACACAGATACAGACAGACACAGACAGACACAAAGCACACACACACACTTCCCCAAAGATCTGGAATAATTCAGCGCTATTTTCCAATTGGTTCTCGGTTCGTTCCAAATTCAGAAACTAAACATTGGACAAATTGAATGACACGGAATAAATGAGTGAAAATTCACACCAGATCTGCTCACGTTTGCAATTTAAGGCGTCCCTTCATGTACATCAAGCCTGCGATCCTGCCCGGGATAGAGTGCCAGGCCGGAGATCTCACACTGAGTCAGCAAAGAGTGCTCTGATTCTGAAGGCCTCGCGGCCAAGGCAACAGAAAGTCTGGCAACAGCCAATCAGGGAGTGCTGCAAGCTGGTGGAAACGACAGAGGGAGTCTTCTCTCTCTGATGGTTCTGTGGATCCTCCGTGAAGTTAGTTTGAGGACGTTATTGATTCCGTTCTTGGCTGGCATCGGCCCATAGCACAAAAGATTGCTCCCAATTTGGCCCTAAATTGGCACTCATGGTGAATGGATGGCTGGTGTGAGAAATGGAAATGTGTCCCGTTGGTGCAATAGGTTTGCTCCTCTGAGGTTGTGGCTGGGGGATTGGGGTGGGCAGGGCAGAGTAGAGGCTGCTGGATGCCTCTTACTAACACTGGGAGGAGGAAATGGAGTCTGTTCCATTCCCCAGCACTGGCCTAGATGAAGAGGCACAATTCTCCTAATTCACATGTTTCATTTTCACAGTTCTCATCCCAGTCATTCCTCCTCCTTCACCTCATTGAGTGTACACTCACACACACACTCATTCCACACTCCACACACACTCACACTCACTCCACACACACTCCACACACACACTCACACACACTCCACACACACTCCACACACACTCACACTCACTCCACACACACACACTCCACACACACACTCACACACACTCCACACACACTCCACACACACACTCACACTCACACTCACTCCACACACACTCCACACACACACTCACACTCACTCCACACACACACACTCCACACACACACTCACGCACACTCCACACACACACTCCACCCACACTCACACACTCCACACACACACTTACACTCACTCCACACTCCACCACTCACTCCACATACACTCACACACACTCCACACACACACTCACACACACTCCACACACACACACTCACACTCACTCCACACACACTCACCCCACACAAACAGTCTCACACACACACACTCTCTCTCACACTCTCTCTCACTCATACTCTCTCTCTCTCTCACACACTCTCTCACTCACACTCTCGCTCACTCACAGACTCACTCTCTCACTCATACTCTTACTCTCTCTGTCACACACTCTCTCCCTCTCACTCTCTCTCTCTCACACACTCTCTTTCACTCTCTTTCTCTGTCACACACACTCTCTCACACACACTCACACACAAAGCAATTCTTTATAAGGAGGTTTCAGTCAGGGTTCTCTAATTCAGTGACTCATGGTGGATTCATGCAGGGTTCACACTCATTCTGTTGTTTACAATGCCACACTGACCAACGTCATGGTATATTAACTAGACGGCAAATGAGCACTCACTGTTCAGAAGGGCTGAGTGATGAGCATGCGTGGAAGAGTGCCACATAGCAGCTGAATTCCATTCACCTTACTGCACCTTTTCAGAAGATAATCTGACGGGCACCAAAAATGGTCTTTTCAGTAAATCAGCAGTGAGCAGCTCTCTGACAAGGCCAGTGAGTGGATGTGTTGGCCTGGTTTAGTACCCAATAGTGCCCCAAATTCAATTCGTGAGATCGCTGGTCTCCGCTGGCCTCAGTATCACGGTGCTGAAGAGCATTAAAAAAAATCAGCCAGGACTCCCGTTCCTGAGAAACTGGGGTTGTTCTCCTTGGCGCACAGAAGGCTAACAGGAGATTTGATAGAGGTGTTTAAAATCATGCAGAATTTATGATTAACGCTCGTATCCATGGTTACACATGGCTAGTGCATAAAAGTTCCATTTGACAAATTACCTGGGTATCCTGGGGGGTGGGGGCAACTTTCCAGGAATTCCAGTCTTGGGAGGTGGAGATCAAAGTAATTGGGATGCTCTGTAAGTTATAGTGTTGTATCCCTCTCCCGCCCACACATTCCCCATCCCAGCTTTCCGCAACAATCGCTTGCTCTCTTTCTCTAAATTCCTATCTTTCTCGCCTCCCACTCTTTGCTGATACGGGAGGAGAGTTTCTCTCTCGATCAAGTTCAGTCCCATTCGCTCTTGCTCCTTCCTCCCGGTGGTGAAATCATGATTCACTGCACTATCTCCCACTCCAGCTCATTCTTTCCCAGCCACTCAAAGGAGTGGGAGTCCTTATATCTCGCTCAACCGTTCCGTCTCTCCCACTATCTACAGATGCTTAAATTCCAAGCATGCTGTCATTTAACCACTCCTCCTCGATTTATTCTGTCTTCTGCCATATTCCACTTTTCTCCCCCCTCTTCTGAGCGTGTGGTAACTTGCAGCAGCAGGGAGCGTTATTCTGCATCTAACTCACCAATTAGGCAGTGCATGACATGTTAAACCGAGGTCCCGCCTGCCCTCTCAGGTGGGCGTAAAAGATCCCGCAGCCAGTATTTCGAAGATGGGTTTTCCCCGGTGTCCTGGCCAATATTTAACCCTCAACCAACATCACTAAAACAGATTATCTGGTCACTATCACATTGCTGTTTGTGGGAGCTTGCTGTGCGCAAATTAGCTGTAACGTTTCCTACATTACAACAGTGACTACACTTCAAAAATTCTTCATGTAACGCGCTTTTGGGGCACCCTGAGGTTGTGAAAGGCACTACAGAAATGCAAGTCTTTCTTTCTTTTGTCTCTGTGAGGGGGTTATATAACCATCATACCAAGGAAGGCATTGAAACGGAGAGTATGAATGTTCAAGAGGCAACTGGATGTGTTTCTGGAAAGCGAATGGAAGGCTGGAGTGAGAAGGTGGGGAAGGGTTGGGATCTATCAATAAGGATGGGTCTGTTGGCACTAGTGCTGATTCCTGTTATATTCTTATATCTCTGTACTCAAGGATGGTCATAATGGCTATGTAGATTGAAAGAATCAGCGTTGCTGTACAGATTCAGCCAGTGACATGGACACTGGTGGCCTGAGTCTCTCCCTGTATAAGCAACTGCTGGGAAGTGCCTCCACCTCCAGTGCTCAGAATCAAACATCTCTAAACCAGTCGACGGATGGGATCTTTGTCACTGGTACTTAATGGTTCATTTGCACATCAGGACCACTTTTGCTCTCCCTTACAACTGGGCTCAGGTGGGATCTTGTGGCTCACCTGTTTGGAAACAAGGTAAAAATGAAAGAATGGGATGAGATGGGAAAGAGCTGATGGGAACAGGTGGGATGGATTGGGATAGAGAGGATGAGAAGGAAGAATCAGAGAATCTTACAGCACAGAAGGAGGCCATTCCACCCATCGTGCCTGTGCTGGCTCTTTGAAAGAGTTATTCAGTTAGTCCCACTCCCCTGCTCTTTCCCCATAGCCCTGCAAATGTTTGCTTTTCAAGTATATATCCTCGCTGCGTAAAAAAATGTCTCCTCATCCCACCCTCTGGCTCTTTTGCCAATTATTTTAAATCTGTGTCCTCTGGTTACTGACCAGAAGGTAGGGGATGAGATGGGACAAGAAAGCGATTGGAACTCATGGAAACGTGAAAGGTGGATAAAATGGTGAAAAAGAAAGTGTTGAATAGCAATGGAATGGGGAAAACAGAAGAAAGCAGAAACATTAGTCCCATGAAAAATTTGATTAATCATAAGTCATCATTCCCGGAATACTAACTGAAAAATAATCTATATCGTCAGCTTATTTTGTGCAACAGTTATAAAAAAAATATTGCACTCAATATGAAAGCCAACACCTTTTAACATTTTATGATGTGTTTTTTTTAAACTTGTATTTCTCATTGTTAGCGTAGAACCTCCTGGCATTAGCTTTCAGTTTAGCACAGTCTCCTCCAAAGCCACAAGACTGGAGACTCACTCATCAACGGTGACATTTTCTTGACATCAGTGAAGGGTCAGTAGTGGCTAATTCTGTGGAGAATGAGTCGACCTAACATCAGCCATTGGAAGCCGCCAACACCCTGTTATTTCTGAAAATCCCGGCAAGGCAGTGCATCTGTCGACCAACCCTCTCATCTGGTTTTACTGTTTTGTCTATCTGAAGCGAAGATTTGAACATTTTCTTCCCTCCTCCCATTAACCTGTTATGCTAAACTTTTATAAATCGCTGGTTCAGCCCCAGCTGGAATAGTGTGTTCAATTCTGGGCATCACATTTTAGGAAGGATGTCAAGGCCTTGGAGAGGGTGCAGAGGAGATTTACTGGAGTGGTTCAAGGGATGAGGGACTTCAGTTATGCGGAGAGACTTGAGAAGCTGGGGCTGTTCTCCTTAGAGCAGAGAAGGTTAAGGGGAGATTTAATAGAGGTTTTCAAAATCATGAGGGGTTTTGATAGAGTAAATAGGGAGAAACTGTTCCCAGTGGCAGGAGGGTCAGTAACCAGAGGACACAGATTGAAGATAATTGGCAAAATAACCAGAGGGGAGATGAGGAAAACATTTTTTTACGCAGCGAGTTGTTATGATTTGGAATGCGCTGCCTGAAAGGGCGGTGGAAGCAGATTCAAAACTAAGTTTCAAAAGGGAATTAGATAAATACTTGAAGGGGAAAAATTTGCAGGGCTATGGGGAAAGAGCGGGAGAGTGGGGGTTGTCGGGCGGGGGGAGGGAACATCACAAACAACAACTTCCATTTATATAGCGCCTTTAACATTGTAGAATGTCTCAAGGCGCTTCACATGAGTGATTATCAAACAAAATCTGACTCCGAGAGAAATTAGGGCAGATGACCAAAAGCTTGGTCAAAGAGGTAGGTTTTCAGGAGTGTCTTAAAGGAGGAGAGAGAGAGGTGGAGAGGTTTAGGGAGGGAATTCCAGAGCTCGGGGCCCGGGCAACTGAAGGCATGGCTGCCAATGGTGGAGCGATTAAAATCAGGGATGCGCTAGAGGCCAGAATTGGAGGAGCGCAGATATCTCGGGGGGTTGTAGGGCTGGAGGAGGTTACAGAGATAGGGAGGCTCCTTATTGTCTTCATCTGATGTCCACATTCACTTTAAAACAACAAACACTGGACGGTGATCAAGAATTGAAATCTTGGTTTATTTTGCCATTCGGTAGCCTGGACGTCTCAAAGTGCTTTACAGCCAATGAAGTACTTTTTGAAGTGTAGTCACTGTTGTAATGTGGGAAACGCGGCAGCCAATTTTTTCACAGCAAGCTCCCACAAACAGCAATGTGATAATGACCAGATAATCTGTTTTTGTTCTGTTGGTTGAGGGATAAATATTGACCAGGACACCGGGGATAACTCCCCTGCTCTTCTTCAAAATAGTGCCATGGGCTCTTTTACGTCCATCTGAGAGAGCAGACGGGGCCTCGGTTTAATGTCTCACCCAAAAGACAGCATCTCCGACAGTGCAGCGCTCCCTCAGCACTGCACTGGGAGTGTCAGCCTAGCTTTATGTGCTCAAGTCCCTGGAGTGGGACTTGAACCCACAACCTTCTGACTCAGAGGCAAGTGTGCTACCAACTGAGCCACAGCTGACAAGTTGTTGAATAAACCAGCTTAGCTTCATAATCCGAAAACGCGGATATTTAGACATTAATGTGTTAACCCAAATCTGCTGTCTGGCACACTTCAAACACTGGCGGACAGCCACCTGCTCCTCCATCAGGAACAGAGTGCGTGGCCCAAAGAGAAAGCACAAATCCAGTTTGAATTCTCCTACACCCATTATTGGAACCCAAACAAATTCTACAATGCTTTAATTAGCTAATGACAGGCTTGCGAACCCAGTTTGGAAACAAATCAGCAGAAATACAAAAGCTCCACAACGTCGAGTTTGATAAGCTGAGTGCGAAGGGTTGAGACAGTTGAGAATCAGTCCTGAACCTCCGTCCTCTCACTCACTAACCCCACAGGGGATGGAGCTTCAATTACAAGGGATTCGAGTTGCGAATGACTCAGAGATGACTAAAACATTCACATCATTCTTCCTCAAGCTACGGCCAAGCGTTGAAGAATTTATTTCATTTTCTTTTTCTTTCCAACGCCTCAGTCTGTTTAATTTAAGTGAACACTCTGCTGCCAACTATCCATTAAATATTCTCTTCCAGTCAGGACTAGCTGAATGAGCTGTTCCATTAACACCAGCCCCAGCAAGGCCAAAACCATTGAGATGCGAGGCCCTGCTCCCCGTGAGCACAGATGGACTAATCCTGCAACACAATGTTTTAAGTAAGTGATGTAAATAAATTGTACAATAGGTACCCAGGAGTGAGTTACAGGCTGGAATCTAATCGAGGGGTTCGGGGGGTTTATATAGAGAATAACAGATACCCAGGAGTGAGTTACAGGCTGGAATCTAATCGAGGGGTTCGGGGGGTTTATATATAGAATAACAGATACCCGGGAGTGAGTTACAGGCTGGAATCTAATCGAGGGGTTCGGGGGGTTTATATATAGAATAACAGATACCCGGGAGTGAGTTACAGGCTGGAATCTAATCGAGGGGTTCGGGGGGTTTATATATAGAATAACAGATACCCGGGAGTGAGTTACAGGCTGGAATCTAATCGAGGGGTTCGGGGGGTTTATATATAGAATAACAGATACCCGGGAGTGAGTTACAGGCTGGAATCTAATCGAGGGGTTTGGGGGGTTTATATATAGAATAACAGATACCCGGGAGTGAGTTACAGGCTGGAATCTAATCGAGGGATTCGGGGGGTTTATATATAGAATAACAGATACCCGGGAGTGAGTTACAGGCTGGAATCTAATCGAGGGGTTCGGGGGGTTTATATATAGAATAACAGATACCCGGGAGTGAGTTACAGGCTGTAATCTAATCGAGGGGTTCGGGGGGTTTATATATAGAATAACAGATACCCGGGAGTGAGTTACAGGCTGGAATCTAATCGAAGGGTTCGGGGGTTTATATATAGAATAACAGATATCCCGGGAGTGAGTTACAGGCTGGAATCTAATCGAAGGGTTCGGGGGTTTATATATAGAATAACAGATACCCGGGAGTGAGTTACAGGCTGGAATCTAATCGAAGGGTTCGGGGGTTTATATATAGAATAACAAATATCCCGGGAGTGAGCTACAGGCTGGAATCTAATCGAGGGGTTTGGGGGGATTATATATAGAATAACAGATACCCGGGAGTGAGTTACAGGCTGGAATCTAATCTGGGGGTTCGGGGGGTTTATATATAGAATAACAGATACCCGGGAGTGAGTTACAGGCTGGAATCTAATCGAGGGGTTCGGGAGATTATATATAGAATAACAGATACCCGGGAGTGAGTTACAGGCTGGAATCTAATCGAGGGGTTCGGGGGGGTTTATATATAGAATAACAGATACCCAGGAGTGAGTTACAGGCTGGAATCTAATCGAGGGGTTCGGGGGGTTTATATATAGAATAACAGATACCCGGGAGTGAGTTACAGGCTGGAATCTAATCGAGGGGTTCGGGGGGTTTATATATAGAATAACAGATATCCAGGAGTGAGTTACAGGCTGGAATCTAATCGAGGGGTTCGGGGGGTTTATATATCGGATAAAACTGAAAAGCAATTGCCACGTGTAATGCTGTCACTAATCCAACCAGCTTCAAACCTGTTGATTTTTGGCTGAAAATGTTTCCGTGTTATACCAACCAACAGAACAATACCAATAGACAGATATTGGAATCAGATCACTGAAATACTAACCAATCGGCTTTAACAAAGACTTGCATTTCTATAGCTCCTTTCACAACCTCAAGACGTCCCAAAGCGCTTTACAGCCAATGAAGTGCTTCTTGAAGTGTAGTCACTGTTGTAATGTAGGAAACGCGGCAGCCAATTTGTGCACAGCAAGCTCCCACAAACAGCAATGTGATAATGACCAGTTCTTAGTGATGTTGATTGAGGGATAAATATTGGCCAGGGCACCGGGGAGAACTCCCCTGCTCTTCTTCAAAATAGTGCCATGGGATCTTTTACATCTGCCTGAGAGAGCAGACGGGGCCTCGATTTAATGTCTCATCCGAAAGACGGCACCTCCAACAGTGCAGCGCTCCCTCAGTACTGCACTGGGGTTGTCAGCATAGAGTGCGTGCTCAAGTCTCTGGAGTGGGACTTGAACCCACAACCTATGATTCAGAGGCGAGTGAGCCACCCACTGAGTCACGGCTGACAGCTATAGATTAGATCACAGACTGCCCGAATGACCAACTCTGAATCACAGACTGACAGGCAAGAGTATACAGCACGTTAATTTTTCAAACTAGCGCTAACCGTATACACTGTGCATGGTGCTATTAGAATTGTTCTGTTTCTCCTCTGAAATGCAGCATCATAGTTGGTACAACATATGTACTGCCTGCAATTATTCTGTAGAAATCAAATGCTGATTATTGCTTCAATACATGACAAGTTTTAATCCTTCAAGGCGCCTGACACCACACATCACTCACATGCAGGTAGTCACGAGCACCCACAACATCTCCTCTCAGATAATAAAGGACCCGAAACCAAAAAGAATGATGCTTGTCAACTTCAACAACAACTTGTATTTATACAGCGCCTTTAACGTAGTAAAACATCCCAAGGCGTTTCACAGGAGCGATTATCGAACAAAAATTGACACCGAGCCACATAAGGAGATATTAGGACGGGTGACTGAAAGCTTGGTCAAAGAGGTAGATCTTAAAGGCGGAGAGAGAGGTGGAGAGGTTTAGGGAGGGAATTCCAGAGCTTAGGGCCCAGGCAGCTGAAGACACGGCCGCCAATGGTGCAGCAAAAGGAGTGGGGGATGAACAAGAGGCCGGAGCTGGAGGAGCGCAGAGTTTACAGTCTGTTAGACTTAGAGCACATGGTTGTAATCACAAGACTGTTGTGCCATCTTGGGATTCAGCTTATAGTTACACATTGCTCAAGCCTGATTTCCATGGTTTATGATATCATATGAACCCCGCAATGACATTATTACCTCATAGTCATTCGCCTTCCCCTATTTGACTGGCAAAAGAACCAGAGGCGACATGAGGAAACACTTTTTTACGCAACGAGTGTTTAGGATCTGGAATGCGCTGCCTGATAGGATGGTGGAAACAGATTCAAAAGTAGCTTTCAAAGGGAATTGCATAAATACCTGAGGGAGAAAAAATTGCAGGGATATGGGGAAAGAGCGGGGGAGTGGGACTGACTGAATTGGTCTTCGAAAGAGCCGGCGCAGACTCAATGGGCCGAAGGACCTCCTTCTGTGCTGTACTATTCTATGATTCTATGATTATTCCCAACATAACCATAAAATGGAAGCTCCCGATGACTCATTGGTGCAGACAATGTCCCTGTTGTTCTAAGCCACACCCAAAGTCCGAGATCGATTCCTGCTCTGTGCTGATTGAGCAGATGTCGGCTGAAGCTGCAGTAGGGCCATCTGAATTTGCCTCAGTGCCCCTGAGTTGGGAGGAGTGTGACTCAGTTCCTGCTCCTGATTGTTATCCAGTGACTCCTCCTGACAGTCGCTGAATAGCTTCACACACAGAGAATAGCTTCTTGAGTGAGTTAACGGAAGCTCAGAAACCATGGAACTGTACCCCAACGAGAGTCAGCACCTTCAGGAACAGTCTCCCAGAGAGTCAGTAACCGTGGAACTGTACCCCAGTGAGAGTCAGTGTCTGTGGAACTGTACCCCAGTGAGAGTCAGTGCCTGTGGAACTGTACCCCAGTGAGAGTCAGTGTCTCTGGAACTGTACCCCAGTGAGAGTCAGTGTCTGTGGAACTGTACCCCAGTGAGAGTCAGTGTCTCTGGAACTGTACCCCAGTGAGAGTCAGTGTCTGTGGAACTGTACCCCAGTGAGAGTCAGTGTCTGTGGAACTGTACCTCAGTGAGAGTCAGTGTGTGTGGGACCTGTACCCCAGTGAGAGTCAGTGCCTGTGGAACTGTACCCCAGTGAGAGTCAGTGTCTCTGGAACTGTACCCCAGTGAGAGTCAGTGTCTGTGGAACTGTACCCCAGTGAGAGTCAGTGACTGTGGAACTGTACCCCAGTGAGAGTCAGTGCCTGTGGAACTGTACCCCAGTGAGAGTCAGTGTCTGTGGAACTGTACCCCAGTGAGAGTCAGTGCCTGTGGAACTGTATCCCAGTGAGAGTCAGTGCCTGTGGAACTGTACCCCAGTGAGAGTCAGTGTCTGTGGAACTGTACCCCAGTGAGAGTCAGTGTCTGTGGAACTGTACCCCAGTGAGAGTCAGTGCCTGTGGAACTGTACCCCAGTGAGAGTCAGTGTCTGTGGAACTGTACCCCAGTGAGAGTCAGTGTCTGTGGAACTGTACCCCAGTGAGAGTCAGTGTCTGTGGAACTGTATCCCAGTGAGAGTCAGTACCTGTGGAACTGTACCCCAGTGAGAGTCAGTGTCTGTGGAACTGTACCCCAGTGAGAGTCAGTGCCTGTGGAACTGTACCCCAGTGAGAGTCAGTGTCTGTGGAACTGTACCCCAGTGAGAGTCAGTGTCTGTGGAACTGTACCCCAGTGAGAGTCAGTGTCTGTGGAACTGTATCCCAGTGAGAGTCAGTACCTGTGGAACTGTACCCCAGTGAGAGTCAGTGTCTGTGGAACTGTACCCCAGTGAGAGTCAGTGTCTGTGGAACTGTATCCCAGTGAGAGTCAGTGCCTGTGGAACTGTACCCTAGTGAGTCAGTGCTTTGGGGGTGGTTTGGAAAGGAAACAAGAATATTTAAAATTTTAAAACAACACAAATCTGGGACAAATTTGTAAAGCGCTGCAATGACCCGTTGCTGTGTAGGAGGAGGCTGACATCAGCCAGTGTGAGTCACTCCTATACAAACACATTCCCTTTATGAAATAGTTGTTCTGCCACCACCATCTTCCTCTTCCTTTTCCTCTTTAAGGAGAATTCAATCATTTCTAGGCCCTGAATCACTTCCTGCCTCGCTTGCGTAAGGGATGTTTATTAAAGGGGCATCACCATCACTTCATCATAAGTTTGGCTCAAGCAGAACTGTGTCGGGAAACATCACTGTGTTTTAAGACGTTCTTTCTCTTCTGGTGATGTCATGGGAGCTGTCTATCCTCCCTTCCTCAATGATCCCCACCTTAAAATCCTTGCATGTTACTAAAATGTTAAAGCAATACGCTCAGCTCCCCAAATGGCTCAGCAGATTAAGGCAGTGAATAGCTGAACCATGAGAAGTCCAGGTTAAATCTCAGAGTCAGCTGATCTCAGTGGCAGTAGGGGATACTCCAACTGGCCCGGGTTAGTGGTGCAAAGGTTGGCCAGGGTTCCTGCTCCTTCAAGTCCCACTCCAGGGACTTGAGCACATAAAGCTAGGCTGACACTCCCAGTGCAGTGCTGAGGGAGTGCTGCACTGTCGGAGGTGCCGTCTTTCGGATGAGACGTTAAACCGAGGCCTCGTCTGCTCTCTCATGTGGACGTAAAAAATCCCATGACACTATTTGGAAGAAGAGCAGGGGAGTTCTCCCTGGTGTCCTGGGGCCAATATTTATACCTCAACCAACATCACTAAAACAGATTATCTGTTTTTTTTATCTTATTGCCGTTTGTGGGAGCTTGCTGTGCCCAAATTGGCTGCCGTGTTTCCTACATTACAACAATGACAACACTTCAATAGTACTTCATTGACTGTAAAGCACTTTGGGACGTCCTGAAAGCTCATGAAATGCGCTGTAGAAATGCAAGTCTTTCTTTCTTGATGATTATCCAGTCACTCTGGCTGGAAGTGCACACATGTGACACTGAATGAGAGCAGGATTCACACTCTGCGTGTCTAAGCTCACACATGAAGAATGGCCATTGGCTCAAGATACGAGCGGATCCTTCACACCCGTGGCACCGTGTTCCAGAGGTGAGTCCAAGTCTTCAGGTGAATGGGGAAGAAGAAAAGTGACAGAATATTGACAGGGAGCGAAGAACCACAATAGCAAAATACTGCGGACGCTGGAATCCGAAACAAAAAACAGAAAATGCTGGAAACACTCAGCAGGCCAGGAGAGAGAAACAAAGTCAAGGTTTCAGGTCTGTGACCCTTCGTCAGAACCACAGCCCATTTCCGGATCACCCAGAAGCAAGATATGTAACCTCCGAGCCCTTCCCATGCAGCATCCACTCGAAAACAATAGGGTTGGAACTAGATTGTAAGGGGTTAATTCTGCTTTTAACCATCTCCCGCCTAGTAGTGTCCCGATATGACATTTTCTTGGAAAAAAGAAGTTAAGTGACCTCAGCTGGAGAAACCGGAGCTCTGCTAACCTCAAGGAAACCACGGTCACCAAACGCCTAACATCAATAACCAACCCAGTCGGTGCAGTCAGTCCGAGCTCCCGGGTTTCCTGGCCGCCAATCGCTGGAGAACTGAGCGCCGCCCGCCATTGACCCGGGGAGCTGTGTGGCACCTGACTGTTGCTGCAATGAGTGCGAGACCACAGTACGTTCATCGAGACTGTCTGCATCAATACTTTAAAAAAAGGACACTTTTGCTGTCAAGATCTCTCTTTACAAAGAAGGGGTTGGGAGGGTCCCACCATCCTTTTAAAAAGTAAATCAGGAACCCCCTTTCCCAGGGAAAAATGAAACTGTCCAGATGAATGATGACTAACAAATATCTTTCACTCTGGATTCAGAATGCTGTGATGAATTAATAATTAGCCATCTTTCCCTTTTAAATTCCAAGTCAAACACTTTAAATAAGCAGACCGCTTTAAGGAGAATTTGAAGCACTATAAATGGAACAAGGGTTTGTAAGAGACCATCCCTAAATATCAGAACTTACAAGAAAAAATGCAAAGGTTCGATGGTGGGTGGTTGGGATAGGGCTAATGTTCCAGGAACACGTTTATATTTATAAATAAGCGGATGTCCTGTGGTATTGGTCATGGCAAGTCAGATGACACTTTATTTTAAAGTGACAGAATTATTATTCTGCTGCTAAGGTAGCCTTTTGCTTTAAGGACACAAAATTTAATCGCTCTGTAAATAAACACCGCCAGTGGTCAGTCAGAGTTTAATTGCAGTGGTACGGGGGGGGGGGGAAGTTTGCATATTGGTAGCTGCTTGTAAATTTCTGACTCCTGGTCAGTAAAAACCAGCACAAAATGACTTGCTTTCTTGTTTGCGTATCCTTGACACTTTGGAGCCTGATTTTTGAAGTGTGTTGAACTCTCTCAAACTTGATATTATAAATAGATATTGATATAAAGAAATGATTAATGATCATGTTTTTTTAAAATCGAGTAACTAGTTTTTGATCGGATGGGATGGCTGCCTGGGAATTGCAATATTTGAAAACCAGCCAGCAAAGCTCGAGTGTTCTGAGCTAGATTGTAAAATTGGAAGCTTGCACACAGAAGTAGTGCATTCTGCGCATGTGTGCAGCCTTTTACTTAAGCGCCAGATATGTCTTTTGTTACCACCAGACTCGACTATTCCAATGCTCTCCTGTTCGTCCTCCCACCTTCCACCCTCCGTGAACTTGAACTCATCCAAGACTCTGCTGCCCGTGTCCTAACTCGCACCAATCACTCATCACCCCTGTGTTTGGCTCCCGGTCCAGCAACGCCTCGATTTTAAACTTCTCATCCTTGTTTTCAAATCCCTCCATGGCCTCGCCCCTTCCCTATCTCTGTAACCCCCCTCCAGCCCCTCCAACCCCCGAGATCTCTGCGCTCCTCCAATTCTGGCCTCTTGCGCACCCTCGATTTTAATCGCCCCACCATTGGTGGCCGTGTCTTCAGCTGTCTGGGCCCTAAGCTCTGGAATTCCCTCCCTAAACCTCTCCACCTCCTTTAAGACGCTCCTTAAAACCTACTACTTTGACCAAGCCCTGTCCTAATATCTCCTTATATGGCTCGGTGTCAAATTTTGTTTGCTAATGGCCCCTGTGAAGTGCCTTGGGACGTTCTACTATGTTAAAGGTGCTATTGTTTATTTGAATGAGCAGTCTGGTTTTTGACTGGTTATCACAGTTCGAGTGTGGAAATAAACAGAGACTGACTCTGTGGTCTTGCCAAGACTTAAGGATGGTCCCTAGCACAGCAATGCAAACAAGTTGAACAGATTATTAGACTAAACGCACCTGCCGGGATCAGCCCAGTGTTTGACCTGGTGGTGACCACACTGCTGACTTCAGTCACTCGGTATCCTGCAAAACCAGTTCATCAGAGTGTTCTTACAAGTCCTGGATCAGAGCAAGAGAACCCAGTTCGAACTGGACCAGTGTTTAGAAGCTCCGTGTGTTTATCCTGCTCAACCTTTTACAGAGAGAAAGGAATATCTTATAACAGATGTGAGCGATTGTATTCAGCATTGATTTAGGAACATGGGAGCCGGAGGAGGCCAGTCAGCCCCTCGAGCCTGCTCCGCCATTCTATCAGATCATGGCTGATCTGTATCTTAACTCCACCTACTTGCCTTGGTTCTGTAACCCTCAATACCCTTACCTAACAAAAATCTATCAATCTCAGTTTTGAAATATTCTTTTTCTTTTCTATTAATGATGATTGGCAGACCCACCGACCAATGAGTCAATGCAAACCCCAGTGAGCAACTGAGTAATCACAGTTAGCTGGTCGCCTCTGGTAGTATCAGTAGAGATGCTGCCATTGTCCTCACTCTCAGTTGCTTAGAAAGAGGGAAACAAAACGTAGCCAGTGTTTCCCTCCGAATCACTAGCCAGTAAACCCCACCTGTTTAATGTGCGAGTGCATGGATGGTGAGTAAGGATAGGAGTGGGCACAGCTGCAACTTCCCCCCCATGGTTGAATATCCCGCCAGCACTCCTTGCCTAAGCTGAACCGTGAAAAGTGGCCACTTGGGTGAGGTGCATCAGAGGAATGTCAGAGGTGGGAGGGAGACCCCAAGCAAAGGAAGGCACTTCTCTATCAACTCGGGGAGCGTGGAGAGCTAAAAAATAATCAATAAACCAATCAGCCCTGATGCACCTCTTGCGCCTGCCAGTGGTCACCATCTGAGATGAGCTGATTAACAACAGCAAGTCCATGGAATGGTAGCAATGTGCTCCTAGTATAGTTTTTAATTCCCTGAAAAAAACAGATTATCTGGTCATTATCACATTGTTGTTTGTGGGAGCTTGCTGTGTGCAAATTGGCTGCTGCGTTTCCCACATTACAGCAGTGACTGCACTTTAAAAGTACCTCATTGGCTGCAAAGTGCGTCGGGACATCCTGAGGATGTGAAAGGCGCTATAGAAATGCAAGTTCTTTCTTTTAGAAGTAGAGTCATTTTAGTGTGAAGCCCAGTTAATTCTGCTCACTGATGTACACGGGTGTAAATTCACTCGGTTCTCCTGACTATTTCTTTTCCCCCCTAATATTTCAAAATTTGCCGATGACACCAAATTGGGGGTTGTAGTTAATACAGAGGAGGACTGTGAAAAAATACAGGAAGGCATTAATAAATGTGCAGAATGGGCGTGTAATTGGCAAATGACTTCAATACAGATAAGTGCGAAGTAATACATGGTAGGAAGAATAAGGAAGTCACATACTCCTTGTAAAATAAGTGTCTAAATGGGGTAGAGGAGCAGAGGGATCTGGGGGTGCGCATACACAAATCACTAAAAGTAGCGACGTTGGTTAATAAGGCCATAAAAAAGCAAACAAAGCACTGGGGTTCATTTCTAGAGGGATAGAATTGAAAAGCAGAGAGGTTATGTTAAACTTGTATAGAACCTTGGTTAGACCACACTGGGAGCGCTGTGCACAGTTCTGGTCTCCATATTACAAAAGGGATATCGAGGCACTGGAGAAGGTGCAAAAAAGATTTAGTAGAATTAAACCAGAACTGAGAGGTTATAACTATCAGGAAAGATTGAACAGGCTGGGGCTCTATTCTCTAGAAGAGAGAAGACTGAGGGCTGACCTGATAAAGGTCTATAAGATTATGAAGGGGTTTCGATAGGGTCGACGTAGAGAAGATGTTTCCACTTGTGGGGGAGACCAGAACAAGGGGCCATAAATATAAGATAGTCACTAATAAATCCAATGGGGAATTCAGGAGAAACTTCTTTACCCAGAGAGTGGGGAGAATGTGGAACTCACTACCACAGGGAGTGGTTGAGGCGAATAGTGTAGATGCATTTAAGGGGAGGCTAGATAAGCACATGAGGGAGAAAGGAATAGAAGGTTATGCTGATAGGGTGGGAGGAGGCTCGTGTGGAGCATAAACACCGGCACGGACCAGTTGGACCGAATGGCCAGTTTCTGTGCTGCAAATACTTTGTAATATTCTTCCCTCCTCTTCCCCTGAGGGCACTGACTCATGTTGGGTTGTGGTTTCATGGGTGTCAGCTGCCCTTCGCTCCAAATAACTGTGCATCATCTGTGAGTGTAGCTGATACATGTTAGTCTCTTATTTGACTGCCTGGTTGGGAGGGGTGCTTGAGGGTATCGCAGCCAGGCCTAATCCAGGCCACCTACAAGGCACAAGTCAGGAGTGTGATGGAATACTCTCCACTTGCCTGGATGAGTGCAGCTTCAACAACACTCAAGAAGCTCAACACCATCCAGGACAAAGCAGCCCGCTTGATTGGCACCCCATCCACCACCTTAAACATTCACTCCCTCCACCACTGGCGTACCGTGGCTGCAGTGTGTACCATCTACAAGATGCACTGCAGCAACTCGCCAAGGCTTCTTCGACAGCACCTCCCAAACCCGCGACCTCTTCCACCTAGAACGACAAGGGCAGCAGGTGCATGGGAACACCACCACCTCCAAGTCCCACACCATCCCGACTTGGACATATATTGGCTGTTCCTTCATCGTCGCTGGGTCAAAATCCTGGAACTCCCTCCCCAACAGCACTGTGGGAGAACCTTCACCACACGGACTGCAGCGGTTCAAGAAGGCGGCTCACCACCAGCTGCTCACGGGCAACTAGAGATGGGCAATAAATGCTGGCCTTGCCAGCGACGCCCACATCCCAAAGAATGAAAAAAAAAACTCGTCCTCATCCAAAGTCCATGTAAACCTAAACTGTCTTACAACAGTAGTTTGTTTTAAGTTGTGACTGCTGGATGGAGAGAAACAAAATGGATGCATGTCCATATATGGGTTAAAGTGGGCTACAGTGTCACCGACTGGCTGAGGGCCAGGGTCATGTGGTTATCGCATGGAGTTGGGTCACTGTATATAAAGAACTACCTTAAGGGGGAAGAGCAGGACGAGAGCAAAGAACAAACACATGGTAACCTGCTCTCAAAAAGGTTTGGGGCTAAAATCCACCTTTGGTACTTACTGCCTTGTAACCGCGTGTAACTAGTTGTAATTGATCATTAACATTATCGATGCCGTGGTAGTGATTGTCTAGTTGAACTGATCTACATCCGTATACAAACACTTTTCAATGGGGGGGGAGAGTTCCCTAGTTAGCGATTCGGGTGCTTGAGATGTGTTGACATATTCCTGGAGGTCGCATCACACGACCTCCTGCCTCTAACAGCCTCGCCCGGTCAATCAGCCCTTTCTTCCCCTTTCAAAATATTTCTATAACTAATAAACAAAAGTGCTGAAAGAGTATGAACAAAAACCATAATTTCTTTTTAATGCCCTCTCAATGATTTTTCTCCAGGGTTTTTGCTCCCGGCAGTATCCTGGAGATTAATCTTCAATTCCTGGAGACTCCAGGCCAATCCAGGAGGGTTGGCAACCCCTACTCTGTGAGGTCAATTGAAACAGCACCAACTCAGGTCAGCTAACTAACTACAGGCCAACGCAGGCCTCTTGAATGTAACATCTGTATAACACCAGCCAGAATCTCGAGAGGCTGGTTACAGGGTGTGGGGCAGAATTCCTTCCACATTGTCGAGCTCTTTTTCATCCTGAGTGATACACCCTCTGAATTGGATCCAGCATCAAACATCAGTCAGGCCCACCGGCCCCTACTGTCACATGTGTATCATCTGACTTCTAAGAATGCCTCAAGTCTTGCAGCAATTTTTAACTTTGCTGCGATTTCAACAGACACGGAAGGAAGTGATGAGCTTGCTGCTATAATTCTGCTTTTCTCTCTGTTTAATTACAGCGCTTTCTCTTCCTCTCGTATGAAAACTTGATGGGTGTGCAGGCGCTGAGGGCTACTTAGTGATCGTGACGTCTTCTCCCCATCGCCCCCCCCACCCCCCACCCCCCACCACTGCTGAGGATGATGGGAAAATTATGTCATTCGTTGTTTCTGTTCCAGAACTAGGAGCTATAAATATAAGATAGTGACTAATAAATCCAATCGGGAATTCAGGAGAAACTTCTTTACCCAGAGAGTGGTGAGGATGTGAAACTCGCTGCCACAGGGAGTGGTTGAGGCAAATAGCATTCATGCATCTAAGGGGCAGCTAGATAAACACATGAGGGAGAAAGGAATAGAAGGATATGCTGATAGGGTGAGATAGAGAAGGGGTGGGAGGAGGCTCGTGTGGAGCATAAACGCCAGCATGGACCAGTTGGGCCGAATGGCCTGTTTCTGTGCTGTAGACGCGATGTAATTCTATCTAACACACCCTTGAGGAGACCATTACTTCACTGAGGATGAGACAATGGGCTGACTTCACACAGGAGCCGTGAGTCACCCTTGAAAGCACTTACCCAAAATTCCACTGATCCCAAGATCTATTCGCACTTTACCCTTTAAAAATTTTTTTTATTTTTTTTTAATAAGCTGTGGCACTCGAGTCCCCTCCCCGCACTTAGCCAACAATGCAGCCAATTTCAACAGAAGAAGGCTCCTTTCATCAGAGAGACACAGCAGTTAAAAGCCCACGTGACCACCAGAAGCAGGCTCAGTAAGATGTTTCGGCCTTTGAAGTGGGTCTCTGCGCTGTGGCCAAGACATCAGTTCAAAGGGAGCCAGAGAGGCTGCACTCCCCAACCTCACTGAACCGCAGGCATCCAATGACCCTCTGCTTCCGCTCCCGCTTAGCAATGGACAATCGGGCAGTTATTTAAAAAAAAATCTTTGTTCTCGAGATTTGGGAGACACTGATCAGGCAGCATTTATTGCCCATCCCTAGTTACCCTGAGAAGGTGCTGATGGTCGGCCTTCTTCACCGCAATTGGTTCACAACTGAGTTGGTTTCTTCATCCAAAACTCTGCTGCCCGTATCCAAACTCTCACCGAGTCCCATTTACCCATCGCCCCTGTGCTCGCTGACCGACATTGGCTCCCAGTCTGACAATGCCTCGATATTAAAATTCTCATATTTGTGTTCAAATCCCTCCATGACCTCGCCCCCCTCCCTATCTTTGTAACCTCCACCCGCCCCACAACTCTCCGAGATCTCGGCGCTCTTCCAATATGGCCTCTTGTGCATCCCCCAATTTCCAACTCTCTGCCCTTGGCGGCCGTGGCTTCGGCTGCCTGGGCCCCAAGCTCTGGTAACTCTGCCCGTCTCCCAATCTCCGAAGTTGTGGTCTCTTGCTGTGTGCGGTTCCATGAGCATCAATCCCTCTGCTACCTCATCCAACTGGCCATTCATGTGTGAGCGCAGACGGTGAGTGCTGATGGGACATTTAACCGGGAGAGGGAGGGGGGGGGGGGCATCTCAGCTGAGCCGAGCCGAGCCGAGCGTCACCCAACGACCGTTCGTCAACGAAGCGTCAGGTGCTCACCTGCTGACAAATTACGTGAAATAAGCTGTCACCAGTGCATAAAACAGTTCGCCCAGGAGCAGGAGCCCTGCCCGATTTTCCTCTTCCCCAACCCAAAGGTTCTGAGGACGATCTGCAGTGACTCTACCGTTGCCCTGAATCTGGAATTGAATCTGGAGTGTTCCTGGACTGCGATGGCTGCGTCCCTCGCTGGGGTAAATTCGGGGTGGGAGGAGCTCCACCATAGTCCTTCTAATAGAAGGACCTTCAGGTTTTGGCACAACCCGAACCTCTTCCCTTTTGGGATACGAAACAGAAAGGCAGACTGTGTCTTTAAATTCCATTTCTTCCAGCTGTGCTTATTTTTTTTTCTCTCTCTTTGGTTCCTTCTCGCTTCACGTTCCATTCTCTGTCAGCGGGCTGCTCTCCATCAAGTACACCTCGCCCAATCATGCGCAAATGTCACCAACACGGGGCGGCCAATAGCAGAGAATCGCAGCACCACTCTAATTGGCAAAGGCACGAGATGCTGGCCGGTCTCATAACCAGCCAATTGAAGCAAGCAGGGGGAAGGGATAAAAATGGCTCAGCCTCACATTGCCTGCTGTGTTCTTTGCATTCAGCCCTGGAAATTAGGCAGCCTCCGTTTATTATTTCGAACTGCTGTATTTCACGAACAGAAGTCGCGGGGGGGGGGGGGGGGGGGGGGGAAATTGAGCCAAATTGTTATCGCTAAGCATACAAAAAAAAAATAACACCACTAAAAAACGCTGGAGGTACTCGAGCTGAATTTTTCCCCCTCCCACACTCCAGGAACAGCAAGGGTAATGGTGAGAAACACACAGCCATTTGTTTCAGCTCTCCACCACTGCTCGCACATGGCTACGGACAGTGAACGGGATTGGCTCGCAATTATTTGATGTTATTTTTTGCCCTTGGCCCTGCAGGTAGAATTTACACATCGGCAAAAAAACTGCTTCCAGAATCTTACAATGAAAAAAAGAAAGACTTGCATTTCTATAGCGCCTTTCATGACCTCAGGGACGTCCCAAAGTGCTTTACAGCCAATGAAGAACTTTTGAAGTGTAGTCACTGTTGTAACGTAGGAAATGCAGCTGCCAATTTGCGCACAGGCAAGGTCCCGCAAACAGCTAATGACGCAGTCCGTGCCTACATGCAGCAAGACCTGGACGACATTCAGGCTTGGGCTGATAAATGGCAGGTAACATTCACGCCACAGAAGTGCCAGGCAATGACTATCTCAAACAAGATAAAATCTAACCACTGCCCCTTGACATTCAATGGCATTACCATCATCGAATACCCCACCATCAATATCCTGGGGCTCACCATTGACCAGAAACTTAACTGGACCAGCCACATAAATACTTTGGCTACAAGAGCAGGTCAGAGGCTGGGTATTCTGCAGCAAGTGTCTCACCTTCTGACTCCCCAAAGCCTTTCCACCATCTACAAGGCACAAATCAGGAGTGTGATGGAATACTCTCCACTTGCCTGGAATGGTGCAGCTCCAACAACACTCAAAAAGCTCGACACCATCCAGGACAAAGCAGCCCGTTTGATTGGCACACCATCCACCACCTTAAACATTCACTCCCTCCACCACTGGCGTACCGTGGCTGCAGTGTGTACCATCTACAAGATGCACTGCAGCAACTCACCAAGGCTTCTTCGACAGCACCTCCCAAATCCGCGACCTCTACCACCTAGAAGGACAAGGACAGCAGGCGCATGGGAATACCACCACCTCCAAGTTCCCCTCCAAGTCACACACCATCCTGACTTGGAAATAAAACGCCGTTCCTTCATCGTCGCTGGGTCAAAATCCTGGAACTCACTAGATAACAGCACTGTGGGAGTACCTTCACCACCCAGACTAATGACTGTGATACTGACCAGATCATCTGTTTGTTTAGTGATGTTGATTGAGGGATAAATATTGGACAGGATACCGGGGAGAACTCCCCTGCTCTTCTTCCAATAGTGCTGTGGGATCTTTTACATCCACCTGAGAGAGTAGACGGGGCCTTGTTTTAATGTCTCATCTGAAAGACGGCACCTCCGACAGTGCAGCACTCCTACATTATCCTAGATTTTGTGTTCAAGTCTCTGGAATGTGACTTGAGCCCACAAGCTTCTGACTGAGAGGTGAGAATGCTACCCACTGAGCCACAGCTGACACCTGACACGGCTTACAGCACAGGAGGAGGCCATTCGGTCCATCGTGTCTGTGGTGGTTCTTTTGAAGAGCTGTCCAATTAGTTCCACTCCCCTCTGTTCTTTCCCCATGGCCAATGTTTTCTTTTCCAAGTATTTATCCAATTCCCCTTTTGAAAGTTACTATTGAATCTGCTTCCACCGCCTTTCAGGCAGCGCATTCCAGATCACAACAACTCGCTGCGTAAAAAAAAAAGAATCTCCTCATCTCCCCCCTGGTCCTTTGGCCTGATGGACTGCACACACTCAGGCTCACTGTGCCCCATTTATTTTCCTATCTAAACAATGATAAGCAGGAAAGTTGCCTTCATGATGTACAGTGTTGGCTGTAACACAGAATGTTAGTGCCTCTCCCACCCTCCCTTCGGATTCACATCATTTTCCACACACACCGACTCTTTGATCTTGGTCCAGGCAGATGCTGGGCTCCATCCCAAATGGAAAAATTAATCATTTTTGCAATAATCAAGAACTCCGAGGGTAAGCGCTGCCTCTCCCCCATGTCAGACATGAGTTTTTAGATTGATCGATAATTTTTTTAAACCTTCGATGAAAGATCTTTTGGCCCGCCACAGGGATATTGCATGACTGTAAATAGTCGTAATTTCTGAGAGGGGGGGACGGGACGGAGGGGAGTAGACAGAGAGAGAACGAAAGACGGAACGAGAGAGAAAGGTAGACAGGGAGGGAGGCAAAAGTAGACAAAGTGAAAGACAGGATGAGATGCACACACACAAAAGAGGTGGTAGAGATACTGAAACAGGCAGAGAGAGAGAAAGAAAAAACAGAGAGAGATGAGAGAACCACATGCACACTATTTGAAAATGGAGAGAGAGACATGGACTGAAACAGGCTGAGAGAGAGAGAAATAGAATCAGAGAAGTTTACAGCACAGAAGGAGAATAATCAGCCTATCACGCCTGTGTAGGCTCTCTGTTAAGGGACAGCGATACACTTAGTTCCATTCCCCTTTTCTTTTCAAAACTTTTATCCACTTATCTTTTACATAGGATATACGACACAGAAACAGGACATTCGGCCCAACCAGTCCATGCCAGTGTTTATGCTCCACTCGAGCCTCCTCCCATCTTTCCTCATCTAAATCTATCCTCAATTCCCTTCTCCCTCATATGCTTGTCTAGCCTCCCCTTAAATGCATCTAGACTAATTGCCTCAACCACTCCCTGTGGTAGCGAGTTCCACATTCTCAGAAGTTTCTTCTGAATTCCCTATTGGATTTCTTGGTAACTATCTTATATTGATGGCCTCTAGTTATTCTCTTCCCCATAAGTGGAAACACTCTCTCTGTATCCACTCTATCAAAACCTTTCATAATTTTAAAGACCTCTATTAGGTCACCCCTCAGCCATCTTTTTTCAAGCGAAAAGAGACCCAGCCTGTTCATCCTTTCCTGATAGGTAACCCCTCGCATTTCTGGTATCATCCATGTAAATCTTCTCTGCACCCTCTCCAGTGCCTCTATATCCTTTCTATAATATGGCGACCAGAACTGTACGCAGTACTCTAAGTGTGGTCTAACCAGGGTTCGATACAAGTTTAGCATAACTTCACTACTTTTCAATTCTATCCCTCTAGAAATAAATCCTAGTGCTTGGTTTGCTTTTGTTATGGCCTTGCTAACCTGTGGCGCAACTTTTAGTGATCTGTGTATTTGTACTCCAAGATCCCTTTGCTCCTCTACCCCACCTAGACTCGCACCCTCCAAGTGATAAGTGACCTCCCTATTCTTCCTACCAAAATGTAATACCTCACATTTACCTGTGTTGAAATTCATTTGCCAATGATATGCCCATTCTACAAGTTTATTAATATCCTCCAGTAATTTGTTGCAGTCCTCCTCAGTATTGACTATCCCCCCCAATTTGGTGTCATCCGCAAATTTAGAAATTGTGTTTTTGATTCCAAAGTCTAAATCGTTAATGTAAATTGTGAACAACAGTGGTCCCAGCACTGATCCTTGTGGAACACCATGACCCACCTTCTGCCACTGTGAATAGCTACCCTTTACTCCTACTCTCTGCTTTCTGTCTTGAAGCCAGCCAGCAATCCATTCTGCTACTTGTCCCCTGAATCTGTTACATTTCCTGCTTTTTTCCAGTTCTGACGAAAGGTCATCGACCTGAAACGTTAGCTCTGTTTCTCTCTTCACAGATGCTGCCTGACCTGCTGAGTATTTCCAGCATTTTCTGTTTTTATTTCTGCATTCTCTGACCTTGTTCATCAGTCTATTATGGGGAACCTTATCGAAGGCCTTTTGAAAATCTAGATAAATTACATCTACTGCATTACCCTCATCTACTCTCTCTGTCACCTCTTCAAAAAACTCAATGAGGTTGGTCAAGCAAGACTTTCCATTTTGAAATCCATGCTGACTATTCATTATTGTAATTTGGTTTCTAGATGTTCTTCTATTTTCTCCTTTAGTAGGGATTCCTACCACCGATATTAAGCTGACTGGTCTATAATTCCCTGGACATGTTCTATCTCCCTTCTTAAATATCGGTATTACATTAGCTATCCGCCAGTCCTCTGGCACTACACCTTTTTTTAACGAAGTATTAAATATATGTAATAATGCCTCTGCTATCTCTTCCCTAGATTCTGTTAAAATGCGCGGATGTAATCCGTCCGGACCAGGGTTTTTTCCTCTTTGAGTTTGATTAGTTTATTTAATATATCTCCTCTTTTTATTTTAAATGCATTTATTTCATTGCTAATCTCATGATCTAATGTCATGTTCACCTGTCCTATCTCCCTGGTAAATACTGAAGCAAAGTAATTATTTAATATTTCTGCCATCTCTTTATCATTGCCTGTGGTATTATCCTGTCCATCCCTTAATGGCCCTATTCCCATCCTGACCTTCCTTTTTTAAATTTATATGCCTATAAAATATTTTACTATTTTGTTTGATGTTCCTTGATAATTTAATTTCATAGTTCCTCTTTGCCTTCCCAATTGTTTTTTTGACTTCTCTCCTAATCTCTTTGTATTCTCCCTTATCATGTTCTTTCCTGCCGTCCATGTACTTAATGTGTGCCTCTTTCCTTACTCACAATTTTTCCCTTATGGCTTTATTCATCCATGGTGTCCCATTAGTGCTTATTTTGTTTTGTTTTTTTAGCAGAATATATTTTTTCTGGACTCTGTTGAACACCATTTTAATTGTTTCCCATTGCTGTTCGAAGTCATTGTTTGCCAATATTGTTATCCATTTTATTTTCTCAAGTTCTATTCTCAGCCCCTCAAAATCAGCTTTTCTCCAACCTATTACCCTAATCTTCATCATACTTATGTCCTTCTCAATTATTATCTTAAAGCGTATTATATTATGGTCACTATTGCCTAGATGTTCCCCTACTTTTACTTCTTTTATCTGCTCTGGTTCATTCCCCATTATTAGATCCAATAGCAAATCCTCCCTCGTTGGGCTTTTTACATATTGGGTTAGAAAGGAGTCCTGTACACATTGTAGGAACTCCATTCCCTTATCCCCTTTACCTACCTCTTCTGTCCAATTAATATTGGGGTAGTTGAAATCCCCCCATGATTATTCTTCTAGGGTTTTTACTTATTTCCCTAATTTGTCTGCATAGTTATTCCTCCACCTCCCTTCCACTATTAGGTGGTCTGTAGACTACACCTATTAGTGTGATTGATCCTTCATTGTCTTTTATCTCTATCCACATGGATTCTGTTTCTGAAATAACAACAGAAAACGCTGGAAAAACTCAGCAGGTCAGGCAGCATCCGTGGAGAGAGAAACAGTGTTAACGTTTCAGGTCGAAGACCTTTCATCAGAACTGGGAAAAAGCAGGAAATGTCTTGCTGATAGCTGCGTCACTTTTTTCTACTGCCATTGTTATCCCTAAAAAGTACAGCTACTCCACCTCCCCTTTTTCCTTCTCTATCTTTTCTAAATATGTTATACCCTGCAATGTTTCATTCCCAGTCCTGATTTTTCTGTAGCCATGTCTCAGTAATCCATACTATGTCTGGTTCCTCGCATGATTGCCTCCAGCTCCCCTGTTTTATTACGGACACTGTGTGCATTGCTGTACAGACAGTTTAACTCATTTTTAATAGCAGTTCCTTTCACTTTATTTTAAACCATCTTTTTACTCTCCTGTTCTATTACTCTATTTATTCTCTGGCCATCAATGTCCTCCCTTACTTTACTCTTTCATATGCTTTCCTTTCCTGTTTTGTTTATATTTAGGCTGGTTTCTTTTCTTGTAGATCCCTCCTCCCATCTTGCTAGTTTAAAGCCTTTTCCACCTCCCAATTTACCCTTTCCACTAGGACACGGGTCCCATCCCGGTTCAGGTGGAGCTCGTCCCATCGGTACAGCTCCATCCTGTCCACGTAGTGATGCCAGTGTCCCATGAAAAGGAACCTCTCTGTCCCACACCAGCCCTTTAGTCACGTGTTAATTCTCCTGATCTGTCTGCTTCTATGCCAATTTGCACGTGGCTCGGGCAATAATCCAGAGATTATGACCCTCGAGGTCCTGCTTTTTAATTTAGCTCCTAACTCCTAATACTCTTTCAGCAGGACCTCCTCCCTGTTCCTACCTACGTCGTTTGTTCCGACATAAACCACGACAACTGGGTTAACCACCTCCCTTTCCAAATTCCTTTCCAGCCGCCTCGCCTTACCCTGGCACCAGGTAGGCAACACACCCTTCAGGATTCTCATTCATGGCTGCAGAGGATGCTATCTATCCCCCTAATTATCAAATCCTCTATCACTACCACATTTCTATTCTGCTCTTCCCCCCCTTGGACAGCCTTCTGAGCCACGGTGCCTTGGTCTGCATTGTGGCTGTCCTCCCTGCAGTCTTTCTCCTTGTCCTCACAGGTAGCGAGTACATCATATCTGTTGGACAGGACCAGTGTCTGCGGGACCTCCTTCTCAATCTCTCCTAAGTCCCCGCTACCCGTCTCCCTAGCAGCCACACCCTTCCCTTCCTGAACCTGTGCTTTCCTCTGGGGTGTGACTGTATTTTGGATAAAACTATCCAGAAATTCTTCCCCCTCCCTTATGTTTCAGAGTGTCTCTAACTCGCACTCCAGCTCAATAACTCTGAGCCGGAGTGACTGAAGGCAGAGATATTTCCTGCAGATGTCCACAAACTCCCACATACTACAGTCCCGACACATAGCTTGCCCTGCCATCTCTAGAATTCTTTATTTATTTGCTTTTCTTTATTTATTTTAAAACTGTTATGGATTCTTCTTCTATCATTGTTTCTGCCAGAGCATTCCGGGTCCTAAAAGACCCCGTCTATAAAAAAGGAGAGAAGCCGAGAGACAGAGAGAGACAGAGAAAGAATGAAAAAAAGAAAGATTTGCATTTAATAGCACCTTTCATGACCACTGGACATCCCAAAGCACTTTACAGCCAATGAAATACTTTTTGAAGTGTAGCCACTGTTGTAATGTAGGAAACGTGGCAGTCAATTTGTGCACAGCAAGCTCCCACAAACAGCAATGTAATAATGACCAGATAATCTGTTTTAGTGATTGAGGGATAAATATTGGCCCCAGGACACCGGGGAGAACTCCCCTGCACTTCTTCGAAATAGTGCCGCGGGATCTTTTACATCCACCTGAGAGGGCAGACGGGGCCTCGGTTTAACATCTCACCTGAAAGGCGGCACCTCCGACAGTGCAGCACTCCCTCAGCACTGCACTGGTGTGTCAGCCTAGATTATGTGCTCAAGTCTCTGGAGTGGGACTTGAACCCACAACCTTCTGACTCAGAAGCAAGGGTGCGACTCACTGAGCTATAAAAAAGGGAGAGAAGTCGGAGACAGAGAGAGACACAGAGAGAGAAAGAATGAAAGGATGAAAGGATGAAAGAATAAAAGAATAAAAGAATGAAAGAATGATTAAAAGAAAGAAAGAAAACAGACATGAGAGACAGAAAGTGAGAGACACACACTAAGAACAGCAGAAAGAACAGACAAGGAGAGAAGCCGAGAAACAAAGTGAGAAATCTTTACCTTTCTTGAGGTTTATTAATTCCAAACCTTTGTCTTCTAATTCTGTGCTCAAAGTCTAAAAGCCAAACAGACTGCAATGCATCTGCAACATGTCTGTCCCTCCGTTCTTTAATGTCCATTGCTTTGAACTCCTACACTTTCTCAACCATGATCTTTTCCTCCGGTGAGAACTTCGTGGAACATCAAGCGGCAATTTAAAAAATAAAATGAGGCATTGTCCGGGTGACTGAATCATGCTTTGTACTGGCTTTGATGGAGGTCACACCGTGGGGAGGGGGAAACCAAGGGGGAGAAGAGCTTGATGGGACCTCCTGGTGACCATTGCTCATGGTGCTCCCCTCACCCTTGAACAACTCCATTGAAGAGCTCAGTCCGAATCACAAAATCAAAAAAAATTGTACGGTGCGCGTTTTTTCATTAGGAGATCTTTTCGAGCCCCTTGCCTGTATTTTTAATAGCTCACTGCACTCTGGAATGGTTCCTGTAGACTGGAAGGAGGCTAATGTAGTCCCCATCTTTAAAACAAGGTGACAAGACAGACCCAGGTAACTATAGGCCCATTAGTTTAACATCATTAATAGGTAAGATGCTTGAAAGAATCATTAGGGATGCAATATATGAATACTTGGATAGAAGTGAGAAGTCGCACAACACCAGGTTATAGTCCAACAGCTTTATTTGAAATCACAAGCTTTCGGAGCGGCTGCTCCTTCATCAGGTGACTTCACCTGACGAAGGAGCAGCGCTCTGAAAGCTTGTGATTTCAAATAAAGCTGTTGGACTATAACCTGGTGTTGTGCGACTTCTCACATTTGTCCACCCCAGTCCAACACCGGCATCTCCGCATCATGGCTACTTGGATAGAGGGGGAGATATTAGGAACACCCAACATGGCTTCATAAAAAGGTCATGTCTTACAAATCTAATTGTATTTTTTGAAGAAGTTACTAAGTTGGTGGATGAGGGAAGCCCAGTAGACACTGTCTACTTAGACTTCCAAAAAAGCTTTTGGTAAGATACCGCACAAGAGGTTTCTCTATAAGATCAAAGCCTCTGGTATTAGTGGTAATATATTGAGCTGGATTGAGAACAGGCTGACAGGACCTAGGCAAAAAATAGTTATAGATGGATTTGGATCGGTTTGGAGACGGTCACCAGTGGTGTCCCGCAGGGATCGGTGTTGGGACCGTTGCTCTTTACTATTTTTATTAATGATCTGGATGTGAGTGTTAGGGGCACAATCTGCAAATTTGCAGATGATACTTGGATCTGTGCGAGTGTTAGAACTGTAGATGATGCTCGTCTGCTTCAGGCAGATCTTCATGTGTTGGGAGATTGGGCTCAAGACTGGAAAATAATGTATAACTTGGATAAGTGCAGTGTTATGCACTGGGCAGGACAAATGCTCAACATTCATACACCCTTCAAGAAAAAGCATTAAAGATGGTGGAGATAGAAAGAGATTTAGACATTCTAGTGCCTACATCCTTAAAGTTACATGAGCAATGCCATGTAGCGATAGCTAGAGCAAATAGTATGTTGGGATGTATCCATAGGACAATCGAGTACAAGACGAGGCGTACTGTTTTGTCTTTGTACAGGACCGCAGTCAGGCCTCACTTGGAATACTGTGTCCAGTTTTTGTCTCCTCACATGGTGGGTGATATTGAGGCTTTGGGAGAGGGTGCAGAGGAGGGCCACTGGACTAATTCCCAGTCTAAAGCATCTTAGTTATCAAAATAGGCTAAAAGAGTTGGGACTCTAAACCTTAGAGCGGTGTAGACTTAGGGGGGAACTGATTGAGGTTTATAAGATATTGAAGGGGATAGATTGCATTCCAGCTGACAGCTTATTTCAATTAAACAGGTTAGGGAGGTCCAGGGGTCACAAATTTAAGTTGTGTAAGGCTAGATCTAGGTTAGATGTCAGGAGGTGGTTCTTTTTCCAGAGATTAGAGGACCTCTGGAACAGGCTGCCGGCTCGTGCAGGTAGACGCGGACTCGCTGAATCCCTTCAAGCAAGAGCTGGACCTGTTTCTGTCTGGGGCAGGAGATCAGCCTCTTACAGAAGGGTAGGTACTGCCGGGAATTCAGGGCCAGAGTGATCTCCTGGACTAGTTTCGATCGCCTAGATGGGTTGGAGAGGAATTTCCCAAATTCTTTCCCCCCCAAATTGGTCTGGGTTTTTTATCTGATTTTTTGCCTCTCCCAGGAGATCCATGGTTTGGGGTGGGGTGGAGAGTGTAGATATTGTGAGACACAAGGTACCACCATTGTGTGGGACAGGCTCAATGGACCAGAGGGTCTTCACCTGTCCGTCATTGTTGTTATGTTCGTATTATATGTGGTGCCGAAATAAATAGGAGACGTAAAGCAGAATTCCCACTGGGAATGAGGAATGCTCCACAAGATTTCCGAAGTATGAGCCAGAGAATGCGGGAAGAATGGGAAAGTGATGGCGGTGATAAATGAAATTTGTGGGATCTTGCTCTGCGCAATGTGGATTCTGCATTAACAACAGGTGCTGCACTTTAATCTTAAGCCCTTTGAATGTTTCTGAGAGATGTGATGAAGAATTATTTCCCACTTTGGAGATGCTTAAAGTCCTTTCAGTCGATTTCCAGTATTCCCTGTTTTTGATTCAGATTTCCAATATTCGCTCTGTTTTCCACTGTTTCCGGAATAATCTCCCCCTCCCCCACCACATTATTTTACCCCATTTCCCAACTGCCCGTTTTCACCTTCCCTCCTCAGGCCACTGTCAATGCTGTTGGCCACTAGGGGATGTTGGAGACCAATTGACTTGCCTTCTGATTCCTCCCCTTCACCCCAGCCAAGCCTAGTCCAGATTAGGATCCAAACTGAAGTATGTCAACCAGCATAGATCTGTTGGGCTGAATGGCCTGTTTCTGTGCTGTCTCTGCACAGCTCCTAGTAATGGCAATCTCGGAAGTTAGTCCTGACTGACAATCTCACTAAGGAAGGCATTCAGGATGGCTGATGTAGGAAGTCTAAGGGGGAAAAATTCAGCTGCTTGCGCCTCCCGTTAGCGCCTTAAGAGGGCGCTAATGGGGCGTAAAGCAGCTAACGCCCGGGCGCAGCGCCGCCCACGCCTCCCGAAAAATTTAGTGGGAGGTTAGCGGCGGCGGCAGCCGGTAGCGCCCTGTGGCGCTGCGCCGCCGGCGATGACGTCATCGCCGTGCGCAGCACCCCGCTCGCGTCCCAGCCGTGATCTTCAGTCGCGCCCCCTGATTTACCGCCAGACGCTATGTCCGACGGGTTCAGGGAGGCGTACGTGCGGCCGGGGCGGCGATATTTAAAGGGGAGGTGGCAGGCGGCCATTTTTGTTGCTGGCCGCCTGCCAGCACCTGCCCCCGTTGCTGTCCCCGGCCCCCGTGAAGCCCCCCCACCGTGAAGTGCCGGCTGCGCTCCAAGAGCCCGGCACTTCTCTTGAGTGCCGGGCTCTTTTGCCGGCACTCCCGATCCCTGGGGGCCCAGCTGGGCCCCGGTTCGCGCTGCGCAGGGTCCCTCCCCTTTAAGAATGGGAGGAAGGCCTGCAATACCGCGGCGCGACGTGCCGCAGCGCATGGCGCTGCGGCACGTAGCGCCAGGATATTCACTCGCAGCGCCCCAAGATGGATGCGGGGTGCTTCCAGTGGCGCCCCGCTTCCCTCTTGGGGCGCAACCACTGAAGTTCCGGCGCGGGGCCGCTAATTTTTTCGGGGCGCTAAAAGTCGCGCCCCGGCGAGGTTAGCGCCCCAAATGGGGCGCGACTCAATTTTTACCCCTAAATGTCTCACTGGTCCATTATGGGATGCTTTTCTGGGAATAGGGACTGGGGTTAACCCATATCTGGGTGCAGAATAGAGCGAGTTTGAATTTAACCCATCCTTTACCTGACGTTGGGAGTGTCTAGACTGGGAAATATCCCCTTCCCCACCCATTTGTCTTTCGGATGAGACGTTAAGCCGAGGCCCTGTCTGCTCTCTCAGGTGGACGTAAAAGATCCCATGGCACTATTTTGAAGAAGAGCAGGGGAGTTCTCCCCGGTGTCCTGGGGCCAATATTTATCCCTCAATCAACATCACTAAAACAAATGATCTGGTCATCTTCACATTGCTGCTTGTGGAAGCTTGCTGTGCGCAAGTTGGCTGCGCGTTTCCTACAGTGACTGCACTTCAAAAGAACTTCATTGGCTGTAAAGCTGCTTTGGGACGTCCTGAGGTTGTGAAAGGCGCTATAGAAATGCAAATACAAGACTTTTATAATATCACTCTCCTTGATAAAGACAAAAAAAAAAAAAAAATGCAAATTTACATAGTATTTACAGCACAGAAACAGGCCATTCGGCCCAACTGGTCCGTGCCAGTGTTTATGCTCCACACGAGCCTCCTCCCACTCTTTTTCATCTTACCCTATCAACATATCCTTCTATTCCTTTCTCCCTCATTTGAAGAAGCATTGAATCTGCTCACCCATCAAATGCAGATTAATGTACATCTGGCTTTATTGGCAAAGGAACCAGGGGGGGAGAGGAGGAGAAATGATTTTCCGCAGCGAAGTTGTTGTGATCTGGAATGCGCTGCCTGAAAGGGCGGTGGAAGCAGATTCAATAGGAACTTTCAAAAGGGAATTGGATATGTACTTTGAAGACGAAAAATTTGCAGGGCTATGGGGAAAGGGCAGGGGAGTGGGACTAATTGGAGAGCTCTTTCAAAGAGTCGGCACAGGCACAATGGGCTAAATGGCCTCCTTCTGTGCTGTATGATTCTATATTGTTGTCCCAATTTCTCTCCCAGGATTGATTATTTCAAACCTGAATGCAGCAAAGTGTACATATAAATGTATTTATTTCGGTGGTTTCTCGGTAGTGGCCAAGAGATCAATCAGAGAGATTCAGGCCTGTTCTTGGCAACGTTATCATTTTTATATTGTCCCATAGTTTAGAAGTGACACTTACAGCTGACCTCTGCAATCCTGTCCCAAGACAGGCAGAGCGGTCAGTGTGCATACAAACCTCAAACTCATAGCGTCGTCGCTTGTTTCAGACTTGCAGCTTAAACATCCGACTCTCTTAGCAGTGTAACAGAGTGAAGAGGAGGAGAGCATTCAGCCCCTCGAGCCTGTTCCGCCATTCAATGAGACCATGGCTGATCTGTAACCTAACTCCAAGGGTTTGCCCCATATCCCTTAATACCTTTGGTTAACAAAATCTCAGATTTAAAATTAACAATTGATCGAGCATCAATTGCTGTTTACGAAAGAGAGTTCCAAACTTCTACCACCCTTTGTGTGTAGAAGTGTTTCCTAATTTCACTCCAGAAAGGTCTGGCTCTAATTTTTAGACTATGCCCCCTAGTCCTAGAATCCCCAGCCAGCGGAAATAGTTTCTCTATTTACCCTTATCAGTTCCCCTTAATACCTTGAAAACTTCGATCAAATCACCCCTTAACCTTCTAAATTCCAGGGAATACAATCCTAGTTTGTGTAATTTCTTTGACTAATTTAACCCCTGGACTCCTGGTAAACCTACGCTGCACTCCCTCCAAGGCCAATATATCCTTCCAAAGGTGTGGAGCCCAGAACTGCTCACAGTGCTCCAGGTGTGATCTAACCAGGGCTTTGTACAGCTGCAGCATAACTTCTACCCCCTTGTATTCTAGTCCTCTAGATATAAAGGCCAGCATTCCATTAGCCTTTTTGATTATTTTCTGTAGCTGTTCATGACATTTTAATGATCTATGTACCTGGACCCCCAAGTCTCTTTGGACCTCCATTGTTTCTCACTTTTCACCATTTAGAAAGTACCCTGCTCTATCCTTTTTAGGTCAAAAGTGGATGACCTCACACTTACCAACATTGAAAACCCATGTCACATCAAAGAGAAGTACACATTGGCCTGGATTTGGCGGTCGGTGTAGCGGCGTACTCTCAGAGTACCCCGCCATACCTCCTTTGAAATCCACCGCAGGTTTGGGATTTTGCGCTTGCACGAAATCCGGAACTTGCGGGCTGTCAACGTACGCGGGCCACGAGAAAGCAATCGCTGGCGCAGAGTACCGACTGGCCAGCAACTGCGCACGGAAATGTTACGGTTGATGCAAACAGGCGCGGGGCCCGTTTCCGCACCGCCTGCGTCCCTGGGATCCCTGGGCCGTTACGCTGCTCCTTCGCCTCACAGCCTCAGTCCGCAGGTTCTCGCAGCCTCGCCGCCAGCGGGCAGGTTCGTCATTCTTTTGCGGGTCGGTGATGTACTCTGGAGGTACACCTCCGACCGCAATCTTTGGCCCATTGACTTTAGAAGATTGAAGGGTGATGTAATCGAGGTCTTTAAAATGAGAATGGGATTTGATAGGGTAGATACAGAGAAACTATTTCATCTGATGGGAGAATCCAGAACAAGAGGGTATAATCTGAAAATTAGAGCTAGCCTGTTCAGGGGTGAAATCAGGAAGCATTATTTTGCACAAAGGGGAGTGAAAATCTGGAGCTCTCTTTCCCCAAAAGGCTGTGGATGCTGGGGGTCAATTGAAATGTTCAAGACTGAGATCAATTGATGTCTGATGAAGGGTCCCCAACTCGAAACATTGACTCTGTTTCTCTCTCCTCGATGCTGCCTGACCTGCTGAGTGTTTCCAACATTTTCTGTTGTTATTTCAATAGATTTTTGTTGGGTAAGGGTATCAAGGGATACAGAGCAAAGGCAGGTAAATGGAGTTGAGGTACAGATCAGCCATGATCTAATAGAATGGAGGAACAGGCTCGAGGGGCTGAAGGGCCTCCTCCTGATCCTATGTCGCCGAGAGACTGATTAACTGTGAAAGGATCCTTCCCACGGTTTAGTGGGTGATACTTCATTGAGCTGCTACCTTTCAGCGCTGTCTTCGTAAGACCCATCATTCAATGGAATAAGACCCCAGCTGTGGGCAGCACTCTGCCTCAAAGTCACATTTAGCAAATTCTCCCCTCAACAATGCACGCCACCAAATCTGCTGCCCCCAGGTGATTTATTGGATGGGCTGCTGAGCATCAAAATCTCCAACGAGAAAGGAGAAAGCAGTGAGGACAGATCCCTACTAGGCAGTATTTACTGGATGGAATGATCTCCAGAAGGGATCGAACGCACTGAGGTATCACCGACCAGGTAGTGTACAGGGCAGTGTGAATAAATTCAATGGCTCTGTCCCCCCCACGCAGGCTCTTGAACTGGACAAGACTCAAATTGGATTGGCTCAAACAATCCCGATTATCAACAAACCCAACTCACCTCAGCAATGGATGAAGCAGTCGGATCTCCTGTAGCTTTCGGTCAAATCCTCAAACTCGGCAGAAACCAATGGGGTAATTTTAACCTACCCCACCGGGCGGAAAACGAGCGTGTACGGGTCACACGCCCGATTTACACCCCCCCCCCCCCCGATTTACATGAAATCGGGGATGCGCAAGAGGCCAGAATCGGAGGAGTGCAGAGATCTCGGAGGGTTGTAGGGCTGGAGGAGGTGACAGAGATAAGGAGGTGCGAGGAGGCCATGGAGGGATTTGAAAACAAGGATGAGAATTTTAAAATCGAGGCGTTGCCAGACCGGGAGCCAATGTAGGTCAGTGAGCACAGGGGGTGATGGGTGAACGGGACTTGGTGCGAGTTAGGACACGGGCAGCAGAGCTTTGGATGAGCTCAAGTTTACGGAGGGTGGAAGATGGGAGGCTGGCCAGGAGTGTGTTGGAATAGTCGAGTCTGTAGTTAACAAAGGCTCGGATGAGGGTTTCAGCAGAAGATGAGCTGAGGCAAGGGCGGAGATGGGCGATGTTACGGAGACGGAAGTAGGCGGTCTTGCCGATAGAGCGGATGTGTGGTCGGAAACTCATCTCGGGGTCAAATAGGACGCCAAGGTTGTGAAGGGTCTGGTTCAGCCTCAGACAGTGGCCAGGGAGAGGGATGGAGTCGGTGGCGAGGGAACCCAACTGTAGTAGTACCCAACCCCAGTAGCAGAGAATCTCCCTTTGAGAACCGCAATCCTATTTAGATCTTTTTGCTTTTGATTGGCGTTGCAAATTTAGAACCTCCAATCAGATTTTCGCAAAGCTGCAGTCATGATTAAACTAGTGGTTGCCAACTCTGGTTGGTCGTATTCCTGGAGGTTTCATCACATGACCTCCTGCCCCGCCCGCCCCGCCAAACAGCTTTTTATTCCATCTCCAAAATTTTTAACAACTAATCAACAAAAGTGTTCAAAGAAAATGAAACAAAAAACCCCTTATGATCGCAGCCGCGTCCTGGAGATTAATCTTTAATTCCTGTGGACTCCAGGGCAATCTTGGAATGTTGGCGACCCTAGTTCAGACTGCGATAGGCCGCAGTGGTTCAAGACGGCCTTTAGGTAGAAATGTGAATACAGACTTACCGTCACCGGCTCACGCGCTCTCCGCCCAGTCTCAGTGCGATTTCGCAGATGGTTTCATTCATTCCTTGAAATTCTGCCCAGAAACTGCACTGCAAAAGGATTGAGCGTATCAAGAAATGGAAAACCAGGACCACAACCAGCAAAAAAGGAAATCATTTTCATTTGTTTTCCATCAACCTTCTCCCTTCCTCTCTGGTGGGTGTTGATTCTTAAGGGGCTACATTTCTATGGGCGCTGACAGTCGCCTAGTACCTTTCCCAGATCGTCAGTCTTCATAGAATTATATCGAAGTTACAGCACAGTAAGTAACAGGCCATTCGGCCCAACTGGTCCATGCCAGTGTTTATGCCCCACATGAACCTCCTCCCACCCTCTTCATCTCACCCTATCACCGTATTCTACTGTTTCTTTCTTCCTCATGTACTTAACTAGCTTCCCTTAAATGCATCTATACTATTCACCGCAACCACTCCCTGTGGTACCGAGTTCCACATTCTCACCACTCTCTGGGTAAGAAGTTTCTCCTGAATTCCCTACTGGATTTATTAGTGACTGTCTTATATTTATGGCTCCTAGTTTTGAACTCCCTCCCAAGTGGAAACATTCACGTGTGAGTGTGGGCACAGTGTTGGATTGTGGAGAATCGATCCGCGTCTGTTCACACTCACACGGCCACAAACCTGCAACTTTCCAGCAGGTGTGATTGGATAGTGATCGGCAGCAGGGACCCTGGGCCAAGGGCACTGAGGTCAATTGTGGAGCCCTCCACAGCCAGCCCAGGCTGAGATCGCCTGAGTTAGCCCAGACTGGGAATATATCGTAGCTTTTTTTTTAACCTTTGCGTCGGTCCGTAGCTGCTCCCTGTTGAGGTAGAATCAAAAAACTCTTTCAGCCCATTGTGTACCAACTCTGTGTTCAGGGAAATAGAGAGACTGCCGGGTGCATACAATGAGAGTTCCGGGAAACCAGGATTTGTTACAAGTGTGTTAAAGGTCAATGAGAGAAAAAAAAGTATTTTAAAAATGTGAGTAAGTAGGCATTTACTGGCTGGATCACTGTACTGAAGAATGGAACTGGCAAAGAAAGACTTGCATTTCTATAGCGTCTTTCATGACCTCAGAACGTCCCAAAGTGCTTTACAGCCAATGAAGTATACGCCTCATCCAAAAGACGGCACTTCCGACAGTGCAGCACTCCCTCAGTACTGCACTGGGAGTGTCAGCCTGCATTATGTGCTCAAGTCTCTGGAGTGGGACTTTGAACCCACAACCTTCTGACACAGAGGCGAGAGTGCTGCCCACTGAGCCACGGCTGGTAGGAGCAAACAGGGGAGTGTCGGAGGTTACTGATGTGACTACTGGGGAGCCCATTGTCCCACCTAGGTGTGCTCAAGACTATCTTTGGTGATAGCTGCCTCTGTCCCTTCTATTTAACTGCTGTGACTAACATGCAAGGCTCCTGCCTCCGATCATTATCCAGTGACATCAGCTTAAAAAGTGAAGGGCTCGGTGACAAGGCGATTGTGGGACAGGCCGTCAGTCACAAGCTCCTAGAGGCTCCACCACAGCGCGATTTCGTGTTCGGTCCTCCGCACATTTCTGCCAACTTCCCCTCGCTCAAAATTTAAAAAAAGCACAAGACAGATACAGACGCGAAAGGACATTATTAGCTCTTCCATTCAGAAAACCCGACAGTCCCGTCATCCGGTTGATCCTCAAATTATCCCAGGATTTTTCCCTCCACTACTCCACCATTCCACATGTGGAACAGCTTCTTCTACAATCATCCCTAAATGTGCCTGTGCCCGTTAATCCTGTGCCTCCTTGTTCTGCTGCCCCTGTTCAACTTGACGTAATATGCCGGATTTACCTACCCTAGACCATTAATAACCTTACCTACATCTAGGAAGTCCTTCTTTCATTCTGTCTCTCCTCTCCTCACTCCCTCCTCTTCTTTCTCTCTTCTCCTCGGTCTTCCTCCCGAGCGGTCAACGTCATGGGATTGTTGGAAACAATATCAGCGCCCACCTCTGCTTTTCCCTAAAATATACACAAGGTCTGCTATTATATTATGGAAATAGGAATGGGAGTGAGGCCATTCAGCCCCTCCAGCCTGTTCCGCCATTCAATTAGATCATGGCTGATCTGTATCTCAACTCCATTTACCCGCCTTTGATCCATATTACTATAATATATAAAGGGTCTTTTATTCCATTATAATGCATACAGGGTTTGCTATTATTTTTATACTATTATATATTATATACAGGATCTGCTATTCCAATATAATGTATACAGTGCCTGATATGTTATATATAGGGTTTGCTATCATATCATAACAGATACAGTTTTTGCTATTGTATTAGTTCAGGATGGGAGCCACACAACCAAATTCCAGCACCCACTACAACCTCCCCCCTGACCCCTCTCCCCCTGCCTGCCCTCCCCCTTCACCCCTTGCAATGGCTGGACTCAATACTCCTGAATGTTGAAGGACTCAATCAGCGGGAAGAAAATCATGACTTAGCTCAAAAAAGAGCTTTAATGATGTTACCAGAAATATTGACCAGAGGGGGTCTTTCTACATACGGCCACGATCTATATGCCTCAAGATCCTTTCTCAAGGAGTTAATCTGTGAGATTGATACGCATTATCTACTCAGTGGGAGGGGCGGGGCGGTGGAATCTAATCTACGGTCTTTCTTGAGACTTGCTCCTATTTTAGTCTATAACTGCATGGCGCCTCTTCAGAGGTCAGTTAAGAGTTAACTACGTTGGTGTGGGTCTGGAGTCATATAGGCCCAGACCAGGTAAGGACGGCAGGTTTCCTTCCCTAAAGGACATTAGTGAGCCAGTTGGGTTTTTATGACAATCCTACAGCTTCGTGATCTGTAATCTACTCCAGCCCTACAACCCTCCGAGATATCTGCACTCCTCCAGTTCTGGCCTCTTGAGCATCCCCGATTTTAATCGCGCCACCATTGGCGGCCTGTGCCTCAGCTGTCTGGGTCCTAAGCTCTGGAATTCCCTCCCTAAACATCTCCGTCTCTCTACCTCTCTCTCCTTTAAGACGCTCCTTAAAACCTACCTCTTTCCTGTCCTAATATCTCCTTATGTGGCTCGGTGTCAAAGTTTGTTTGATAATCGCTCCTGTGAAGCGCCTTAGGACGCTTTACTATGTTAAAGGCGCTGTATAAATGCAAGTTGTTGTTGGTCACTTTTACTGATACCAGCTTTTTAGTCCAGATTGATTTAGCTATTTTCAAACTGAATAAAAATTCACAAACTGCCAGGGTGGGATTTGAATTCACCTCCTCTAGATTACTAGTCCAGTAGCGCAATCACTACACTACTGTACCTAAGGCTATTATAAATGGAATAGCCTATTTACATCCAATTTACCACAGCTTTTTAGCATTTTAAGGCCTGGATTATCTCATCTCTCTCTCTCTCTCTCTCTCTCACTCTACTAAAAGCAACGCCAGTTCTACTAGTCTGTCCTCAAGGCTTTACTGAGTCTCATCACCTTGTTGTAAATCCTCTCCGAAATGTTAATCTCCACTCGAAGGTGAGTTGATCAGAATTGCACATCAGAATGTGATTTACCGATGATTTATAAAAGGGTTAAAAGAACCTGTTTCAAACTGTAATCAGATCCAGGACTGGAGGGCCTGTGGTAGGGTTTATGTCTGAATGCCTGAGGGTGGCTCATGTACGAATTCTTGGGAGCGAGGGTGGGGTGGGGGCCTGATGAAGAATATTTGACCATAATCCTAAAGATTATGGTCTTCTGGTGTATTTGTCTCTCCGAGAACTCAGTGTCTTGCTGGACCACTTCAGAGGGCGGTTAAGAGTCAACCATGTTGGTGAGGGACTGGAGTCACATATAGGCCCAGACCGGGTAAGGACGGCAGGTTTCCTTCCCTACAGGACATTAGTGAACCAGTTGCGTTGACAATCCGACAGCTTCACGGTCACTTTTACTGAGACCCGCTTTTCCCTTCCAGATTTAACAAAAAAACAAATTCAAATTCTCAAACTACCACAGTGGGATTAGAACTCACGTTTTAAGTGGAGTATTAGCCCAGGCCTCTGGATTACTAGTCCAGTCACGTAACCACTACACTACCGCACTCTAAGCCACCGTCCGTCTCTAAGGGATGGATGGTGGCTCAGTTTTCGGGCGATCGACTGGTTGGTATCCCTGCCGATGGGAGGAAGGCATCAGGGGGCAGGACGACCAGTACAGAGGAGCTAGTGTAGGACGCACAGTGCCCCTTCTGTTGGGCATCATCGAAATCTCTGCCAGTCTACTGTAGCGCTTGCGCCTGAGCTTCTGATCGTAGTTCAATACTCAGGGGGATTGGCATTAAGCAAAAGGAGATGGTCTTAACCATCCTATCGCCTCGCACCCCGCCCCCCACCCCCCCACTCCCGCTCCCCCCCCGCACCTCCCCAGCCCCCCACCTCGAACCCTTCGCACCTACAGGGACAAAGGAGGGAAAAATCAGAGGATAAACCAGCCAGTGTCCCTCTGACTCATCTTCCGCCAGACGTTACACACAGGACCCGGCGGAGACAGGCTGCCCGCGCAGTCGGAAGGGACACAGACCCTGGCATGGTGCGGGCAAGAGGAAAAGGCAGAAAAACACATCAAAAATAAATTTGAAAAAAAAGACTCCCTCTGTTGTCCTCGGGTAAAGAGAATTCCAGCAGCAGTATGATAATCAGTGAGGGTTCGGGCACACGATAGAGCCTGCACTCAGAAGCCAAGACTTCGCATAGAGAAAATACAAAATGAAACCCATCCTCAGGTTTATTAATGGATCATTGAAGCATTTGGCTCAATTTTAAAAAAAAACATTCTTTTTTTAGCTAGACTGATACTGACACATGCTTCAACAGAAAATCTCCTGGTAACAAACACACAAACTACTAAGAGAAAAGGAAACCCAGTTCACAAACCTCCTTCTTTTCTCTCCCCTTTTCTGTATTCTCGGTGGTGGATTCGAGACGGCCGATTCCCAACAATGAGCGCTTGTTCAGCTGGGTGGCAGCAGCTGGGAAATGACTACATCTGACCTATGTGCCAACGCTAGTGGTGCCAACTGCATGACATCACCAGGCTTCCCCATCCCCCCCCCCCCCCCGCACCACCGCTCCCCCCCCTCCCCCTCCCTCTGCACATCGAGAATCACGGGAAGGATGGCTGCTCACTGGGTAACAGCGTGCAACCCAGGAGGATAAAGGAAGCCTTTCTTTTGATTTTAAATAGTATTTCTCCTCTCTTTTTAATTTTAATCTAATGGCGAACTCTTGACTTGCAGGAGAAATGCCGGTGCTATTTCATATTACATCGAGTCTACAGCACAGAAACAGGCCGTTCGGCCCAAGTGGTCTATGCCGGCGGTTATGCTTTATATATTTATTTCGTATGTACTCTGGAAAATACACCGTCTTAAAGGGACACTGCCTTTTGAAAAAGTGTATACAACAATGCACGTTCCTTTATCGAGAAACCCGCATGAAAAGGACAATATTTCCCCCCCCAATGTCCAGGTATTAATTAAAAGAAGTGTATCCTTGTCGAAAAACAGAATGCCTTTAGCACGACCTTTAGTGACCTGTGATCTTTGCCCCTTACTTTTCTGCCTCTGGTTTTTTTTCGAATTCATTCTCGGGATGTGAGCATCGCTGGCAACGGATGGGCAATAAATGTTGGCCTTGCCAGTGACGTCCACATCCAACGAATGCATGAAAACATTTTTTATTGCCCTTCCATAGGTGCCCTGAGGTGGTGGTGGTGGGCCGCCTTCTTAGTATCGTACAGCACAGAAAAAGGCCATTCGGCCCGTCGTGCCTGTGCCAGCTCTTTGAAAGAGCGGTCTTATTAGTCCCACTCGCCCTGCTCTTTCCCCAAAGCCCTGCCAATTGTTCCTTTCTTGAACCGCTGCAGTCCATGTTGGCAGGAATCCAGGAGAAGGGGGTCGCTAATGAAAATTGAGGTCGCAGATGGTCGACACCATCCAGGACAAAGCAGTCCGTTTGATTGGCACCCCATCCACCACCTTAAACATTCACTCCCTCCACCACCGGCGCACCGTGGCTGCAGTGTGTACCATCTACAAGATGCACTGCAGCAACTCGCCAAGGCTTCTTCGGCAACACCTCCCAAACCTCCACCACCTAGAAGGACAAGGGCAGCAGGCGCATGGGAACACCACCACCTCCAAGTTCCCCTCCGTGCCACACATCATCCTGACTTGGCCATATATCGACTGTTCCTTCATCGTCGCTGGAACTCCCGACGCTGTGGGATCACCTACACCACATGGACTGCAACGGTTCAAGAAGGCGGCTCACCACCACCATCTCAAAGCATCTAGGGACGGGCAATAAATGCTGGCCTTGGTAGAGGTCGCGGGTTTAGGAGGTTGATTAAAGTCACCAATAAGGGTGGGGGTTACTGGACGTGTTCTGTGCCAGGGACAGACCTGATGGGCCGAATGGCTTTTCTCACTGTGTACTAATCACGTAATGGATTAACAGGCAAGCTTTGCAAGGCTCCGCTGACGCGCAATTACCTACAACATTAATCAGGGCCAGGGTGGTCTCCTGGACTAGTTTCGATCTCCTAAAGAGGGTCGGAGAGGAATTTCCCAGATTTTTTTTTCCCGAATTGGCCTGGGTTTTTTTTTAATCTGTTTTTTTCGCCTCTCCCAGTGGCTTCCGAGTGGAGTGGGGAGTGTGTCTGTACTGTGATGCACAAGGCATCACCATCATATGAGTCAGGCTGGATGGATCAGAGGGTCTTTTCCTGTCCGTCATTTTTCGTAAAGTTCATATGTCTAGTTTTCACTTTGTTTTCTGACTGTGCTTTAAGAACAAAAGAAATAGGAGCAGGAGTCGGCCATTCGGCCCCTCGAGCCTGCTCCGCCATTCAATAAGATCATGGCTGATCTTCGACCTCGACTCCACTTTCCCGCCCAATCCCCATATCTCTTGTTTCCCTTAGTATCCAAAAATCTATCGATCTCAGCCTCGAATATACTCAATGACTGAGCATACCTCTGGGATAGCGAATGCCAAAGATTCACAAACTGCTGAGTCAAAAAATTTCTCCTCATCTCAGTCCTAAATGACCCTTATCCTGAGACTGTGCCCCCCTAGTTCTAGACTCTCCAGCCAGGGGAAACAACCTCTCAGCATCTACCCAGTCAAGCCCGCTAAGAATTTTTGCTCTCCCTCATAACACACTCAATTCCTGTTCAGCAGGACAGGCTGGAGACCTGTACAAGGCCTCGACCAATACCGATTACTCTTTGCTAGCTTGCAGCTAAGCTGGCGAATAAACTCCTCTCAATCAACGCTGGGCAACTCACTGTAATAACTGAGCCTTTAAATATTTGATAATCCACAAAATAGCGGGTCAAATATAAAAATAGTCAGTGGTGTGGAGGGACTGGAGAAGCTGGGATTGTTCTCCTTCGAGCAGTGAAGGTTAAGGGGAGATTTAATAGAGGTTTTCAAAATCATGAAGGATTTTAATAGAGTAAATCAGGAGAAACTGTTTCCAGTGGCAGGAGGGTCAGTAACCAGAGGACACAGATTTAAGATAATTGGCAAAAGAACCAGTCGGGAGATGAGGAGACATTTTTTCACAGCGAGTTGTTGTGATCTGGAACGTGCTGCCTGAAAGGGCGGTGGAAGCAGGTTCAATAGCAACTTTCAAAAGGGAATTGGATAAATACTTGAAAAGGAAATATTTACAGGGCTCTGGGGGAAGAGCGGGGGGGAGTGGGACTAATTGGAGAGCTCTTTCAAAGAGCCGGCACAGGCACGATGGGCCGAAAGGCCTCCTTCTGGGCTGTGTGATTCTGTGTGCCCTGCTGTCTGATTTTGCCTCCACACCTGTGGGAAAGAAACTACTCTCTGATCGATACCTCTGTCTTTCGGATGAGACGTTAAACCGAGGCCCCGTCTGCTCTCTCAGGTGGACGTAAAAGATCCCCTGGCACTATTTCGAAGAAGAGCAGGGGAGTTATCCCCGGTGTCCTGGGGCCAATATTTATCCCTCAATCAACATCACTAAAACAGATTATCTGGTCATTATCACATTGCTGTTTGTGGGAGCTTGCTGTGCGCAAATTGGCTGCCGCGTTTCCTACATTACAACAGTGACTACGCTTGAAAAGTACTTCATTGGTTGTAAAGCGCTTTGGGATGTCCGGTGGTCGTGAAAGGTGCTGTAGAAATGTCAGTCTTTCCTTTCTTTCCCCGTAGTTCTAAAGCCATTGTGGGGCGGGGGGGGGGAAGGGAATTTCGAGCGCACAGCCCCCACTCCCAGGAGTGGGACAGACCAGTGAATGGGGGATTGACTGTCCATCCACCACTCTCACACCCACCCACCCACCATCAGGTGAGCTGCAAGCAGGCAGACTGGGAGCAGAAATTAGCCGAGGTCTTGTCGACCGGAGTCTCCCGCCTTGACTGAGGGAGTGATGAGCGAGGCGGAGAAATCAAAGGATGAAGAATGGTGGGGGAGCAAAGAAGGAATAAAAACAAAAATCAAAATCTAAAAGAAATCTCATGACATGATCTTCACAGTTTTGTTCTTAGTGAAGGACCGTCCCCTGCATTCATTCATAAACTTATACCAAAAATGTTCTCTCCCGCCCCCGCGCACAGCTCAGTGTCCTGAAGCTGGTAATTGGCAGAGCAGGGTCTGCTTCAACTCGTTCAATCAGCGCATTCTCTCCGCATCATTGGATCGCACACAAAAGCCCCCAAAATGCTTCGGCACATTCGCAAAATGGAGGCGACGCCAGAATAACGAACTGCTTAAATATATGGTAATTCGCCTGCTAACAGATTGGCCACACAACAACAAGAAAACACTCAGTGGACCAGTTGCATTGACAAAACAAAAAAAGCGTCTCTCTTAAACAGGCAACTGTCTGGACGGATGGTTGGGGGTGGGGGTGGGGGGGTGCAGGGGGAGGGGGGCAGTAAATGAAAAATATACGCAAGCCCGCGGAATGAGATGATTTTCTAATTGGTTCCTTAGCTGGTCAGGGCAAAGCTCATCACCGAACGCAGTTATTTCGATCATGAGTACCTAGCCCCAAGTGAGCCCATCTTACACTGCTGAGCTGAGTTGGTGGCGGACTATTCGACCACAGAGGCATCGCAGTCGAGTCTGTTCCCGACGCACGGCCATTTTTTTTTTAAAGCAAGAGATCAGGAGCAGGGAATCTGGTCAATTCATCCCTAATCCGAGGCTTTCTCTGGTGTGTGACTGAAACCAACTAAGCTCGACCCAGAACCAAGGTCCCTTCAGCCCTGTACGGGTCAGAAAACTATCTACTCTTTGGAGCCATCAATAGTGCCACTGAGCATATATAGGATCCGACATCTCACATACATTTACAGGCGTTACCCGATGCTTAATATTTAATCGACCAGTTGCATTGACGAAACAAAAAAGGCATCTCTCTTAAACAGGCAACTGTCCAGATGGGGGGAGGCAAATAACTGAAAAATATACGCAAGATGGTTTTATAATCGGTTTTTATTTAATTGAAGAATTGTAACTATTACCATAGCCCACACATCAGACTACACAATCAAACAGCTCAACGGGAAATAGTAAAGGATTATGCAAGATATCTTAAAAAAAAAATTAAAATCTACTTACCCTGCATCAGCTGAAGGTGAGTTAATTTTTTTAAAACTTCTTTTAAAATAAAAGGTGTAAAAAAAAAGAGGGCTGAATAAAGCCACAACCCCTCACAGGCTCTGATCTGCTGTGTGCCTGGGTCAGCCAGGGTCAGGTAAAGTATCAAACATGATAGTGAGCCGCCTGCGTTTGATGCAGAATCGAAATTGCTTGGGAAACTGGGTCAGGCTAAGAGTGGGATGATGGGAATGCACAGTGTCGTAGGCCCCATACCCGCCCTCCCTCCTCCTCCTCCTCCTCTCCCCTCCCCCTCCGCTCTGATTGAAAAGACGAGAGGAGCTCTCCCTGTCCTACAGTCACAGAATTGTTGCACTGGTTTAATAGCCAGTTCTCTCAGTGACAGCGTGCCGAGGAGCCAATCCTTCCCATGAATTTTCGTTCTACACTCTGCCGTTCCTGTTTCCTTGGTTAGCAATGCGTCTTACGTTCAGCGTCTCTTTCACTCTGCATCTCTTGGACAAGATTTCAAACGAGCTCTTTCCCCTCCCCTACTGAAGGTGTTGGCTTATGCTCGGAGTACAGCATAGACTATCCAGCACTGAAACAGGCCATTTGGCCCAACCAGACCACGCTGGAGCTGGCTCCAGCCCTCCTGCATTCTTGCCCAAATGTCCTTTCTCCATACGTCACCCACTGGACAATGAATAGTCTGTCCAACCATGGGCTGCATCACAGCCATACTCCACCCTGTCCTCACCTGTTGCCTGGCTCTACATACTTTCTAGTAGGGAATGAGTACCATTAATAGTCCCTGGCGGATTTTCCCAAAACCCTAACCCAGGGACCTTGAGACCAATTCTGATTTAACTCCCTACAGGACAGGCATTGGACCTCTTAGGATCTCCTGGGTCTGTGCGATTCGGTAGAACGCCGGATGGTGGAGTTACTCACTGAGCCATCAAGGGAGCTTATTCTAAATCAGTTGGAATGTGCAGAAGTTCTGAGGTCTCGTATGTTACTTGCGTGCGCTCGCTGGTCCCACATACTCCGCATGTGGCTATTAACATGTGACATGCATGCGTAAAATAGACTTGTTCAAGTTCTCAATGTGGAGGGAGCGTCCGAAAGGAGCCCAGAACAAGAAAAGGCCTTTCAGCCCATCAACCCGCTCCTTCCACAGCTCATCCAAAACTCTGCTGCCCGTATCCTAACTCGCACCAAGTCCTGTTCACCCATCACCTCCGTGCTTGCTGACCTACATTGGCTCCCGGTCCAGCAACACCTCGAATTTAAAATTCTCAATCTCGTGTACAAATTCCTCCCTGGCCTCGCCCCTCCCCATTTCTGTAACCTCCTCCAGTCCAACAACCCTCTGAGATCTCTGCGCTCCTCCAATTCTGGCCTCTTGAGCATCCCCCACTTCCTTCGCTCCACCATTGGCAGCCATGCCTTCAGTTGCCTGGGCCCTGATCTCTGAAATTCCCTCCCTAAACCTCTCCGCCTCTCTCTCCTCCTTTAAGATGCTCCTTAAAACCTACCTCTTTGACCAAGCTTTTAGTCACCTGTCCTCATATCTCCTTCTTTGTGAAGAGCCTTGGGACACTTTACCACGTTAAAGGTGCTATATAAATGCCAGTTGTTGTTGTTATGTACAATCGACCCTATCGTGGGCTGTACCCCACCTATTTAATCTCCTGTGGGAAAGTTCTGTAGAAATGTTCCCTGAATGTCAAATGTTCTCAAGGAAAGTTGCAGATTATTCAGTCTGATCCAGAACAGCCTGCTATGATCTGAAGCTCACAGTAAAAGATCCGACTACATGCCCACACTTCACACTCACAAAAAAGACAGGGATTGACAATTCACCTCTAGACTTCGTTTTATATGCATGAAAACTTCTAGCAGTCACTGAACATTTAATGGTGTGGTGCTGGAGATAGAGAGGGAGAGAGTTGAGGCACCAGCACAAAGGAGCAAGAGAGTGAAAGAGGGAGTTGGAGACAGACAGACAGAGAAAGACAGAGAGAGAGCGAGACAGGACAGGGAATGAGAGACACACGCGGCCAGAGACAGACAGACAGAGAAAGACAGAGAGAGAGCGAGACAGGACAGGGAATGAGAGACACACGTGGCCAGAGACAGACAGACAGAGAAAGACACAGAGAGAGCGAGACAGGACAGGGAATGAGAGACACACGCGGCCAGAGACAGACAGACAGACAGAGAAAGACAGAGAGAGCGCGAGACAGGACAGGGAATGAGAGACACACGTGGCCAGAGACAGACAGACAGAGAAAGACACAGAGAGAGCGAGACAGGATAGAGAAATACTCTGCTGACATCTGCATCATCGACGGCTCTCAATATTTTAAGGACGAGTGTCATGTCCCACCTCAATGTTCTTCAGTGTCTGTTATCCTCGCCTCATACCTTAAAGCCTTAAGTCCTGAGATTATCATCAATGTTCTTCTGAAGGTTGGAGGTCCAAAATTGCACGCCATACTGACTAGCGAATGGGAGCGGCTCAAAGTCGCCATCAATGGCAGAAGGCGGTTCGTGAAATGAACGTTGTTTCTATTTAAACTGACGGGGACAAATGCCAGGCATCAATGCCTTATGCAAATAAGTGTGTTGCGCGCAAAGCCATAATTCAAATGAGCGGGTCATGTTCACCTTTGAAACAATGGGACCAGCAATGGAGCTTTAGACCCATAGTCAAATCAACAGATCTGCCCATTAAAGATGAGGAAGCAGAATAAAGTTGTGTAATTTCCAATTCTGAAAATGTACTAAAATTCCCTCCTGGATGGAGGGGAGGGGAGGGGAGCAGGTGGGGTAGGGGAGGAGAGGAAGGAAAGGAAAGGGAAAGGGAGTGGAGAGGAGGATTCAGAGGAGAGGAGAGGAGAGGGGAGGGGAAAGGAAGGGGGGGATGAAAGGGAAGGGGAGCAGAGGGGAGGGGAGGAGAGGGGAGGGGAGGGGAGGGGAGGGGAGGGGAGGAGAGGGGAGGAGAGGGGAGGGGAGGGGAGGGGAGGGGGATGAAAGGGAAGGGGAGCAGAGGGGAGGGGAGGAGAGGGGAGGGGAGGGGAGGGGAGGGGAGGAGAGGGGAGGGGGGATGAAAGGGAAGGGGAGCAGAGGGGAGGAGAGGAGAGGGGAGGGGAGCAGGTGGGGTAGGGGAGGGGAAGAAGGAAAGGAAAGGGAAAGGGAGCGGAGGGGAGGGGAGCAGAGGAGAGGAGAGGGGAGGGGAGGGGAGGGGAGGAGAGGGGAGGGAAGGGGAGCAGAGGGGAGGGGAGGAGAGGGGAGGGGAGGGGAGGGGAGGGGAGGAGAGGGGAGGGGGGATGAAAGGGAAGGGGAGCAGAGGGGAGGAGAGGAGAGGGGAGGGGAGCAGGTGGGGTAGGGTGGGGAAGAAGGAAAGGAAAGGGAAAGGGAGCGGAGGGGAGGGGAGCAGAGGAGAGGAGAGGGGAGGGGAGGGGAGGAGAGGGGAGGGAAGGGGAGCAGAGGGGAGGGAAGGGGAGGGAAAGGGAGGGCACAAGGGGAGCTTTAACTATGACATGTTAAATGGTGATTCGGTTGGATATTTAACAAGGCTTCCTATCTTGAGGCCACTCAACCTGCTGAACCCCAAAGTGAAGGATGGATGCCAATAGAATTACAGAATGTTACAGCACAATTACAGGCCATTTAGCCCATCAGATTTGCCCTGATGGTTTTCTCCACATGACCACCCAATCTAATCCCACTCACTCCCCATTCTCTTTAATATTCCTTTTATCAAGCATCTATCTAAACCCTTTTTTGGAAAAATTTATGGACTTGGCTTCAATGACAGTTTGTAGCAGAGAATTCCACATTCCAACTCTCCTCCGCATACAGTAAAATGTTCTACCGCTGTGTAAATCATTTTGTGATTATCGTAAAGTCATGTCCTCTTGTTATATTCTCACCGACCAATGGAAACAATCTGTCACTATTTACCTCAGCATAGATCTTCATCGTCTTGAGGACCTCTTAAACTTCTCAACTCGAGTGAAATAATCCCTAACCTCTCAGATCTCTCTTCAAAATTGTAACCCCCGCCTCCCTTGTAACATCCCAGTGAATCTACACTGGAACCTTTCTATTGCCCTATACCCTTCCCAGAATTGGGTCCGCAGAACAACTTACAATATTCCAATTTCCAACTAACTAAGGTCTTGTACTAATTCAACATTATAGGGACATAGGAACAGGAGTTGGCCATTGAGCCCCTCGAGCCTGTTCTGCCATTCAATGAGATCATGGCTGATCCCCAGGAACCTTATGTCTTCTTGCACAGGTCTCTGTGTGAGGATGAGCTGGTTGGGGTCATTCAGTTGCTAAAAATTATCTCTTTGCTTTTTGTATTCAACCCATATGGCGACAAAACCAAGGAGTCCATTTGCCCATCTCATGTTCTGCACTGCCACCTTTAATGACCGTGTATCTGCACATCAAGGCTCCATTCTCCTCTACTCTCTTTAAACTCTGGTGTTGGTGACTCTCATTTTGGGAAAGAAAACACCATAGAATGATCCAGCACAGAAGGAGGCCATTCGGCCCATTGTGCCGGCTCTTTGAAAGAGCTATCCAATTAGTCCCACTCCCCCTGCTCTTTCCCCATAGCCCTTGCAATTTTTTTCCTTCTCAAGGATATATCCAATTCCCTTTTGAAAGTTACGGTTGAATCTGCTTCCATCGCCAGTGTGAGTTGACCAGAAAACTACAAAACCAGCTAACATTTTTAGCACCTGAATGACCCCAACCAGATCAACCTGTGCAAGAAGACTGAAGGTTCCTGCATCTGGCTCCCCAGACGCCCTGCAGAACCTGAGAATCTTCTGATGACCCAGTTATCCTCAGTACAAGGGACAACCATCTATATATATATTTATATATTATATATATATGTAGACACACACAGGTTTGACCTTGGAGTTCACGAGGGTTCTGGACTGGAGGAACATTAGCAACGGGCTCCTATTTTTAAGTGATGACAGATCACTGAATTCCCTGACTCTGCATCTACAGTTGGTCTGACTGAGATGCACTTGGACACAATCCTGCTGCCAGCATTAGATCCCTGTAGTGTTTCTATTCTTAAACACTGTCTCGCCAACCTTAGCAACAGAATGTAGCCTATTATTAGAATGCAGATTAACAGATAACATGAAAGAAGATGACTGCATCTCAGCAAATGGGGTAAAAAGTCCTTTCACAAAAGGGTGAATTCCTTTTTCATCAATTTTAGATTTTTAATCTGCAGCTTCACCAAGACTATTTGTTTAGAAAGATTAGATCATATAATTAAAGAGAGATTAACAAATACCCAGGAGTGAGTTACAGGCTGGAATCTAATCGAGGGGTTCGGGGGGTTTATATATAGAATAACGGATACCCGGGAGTGAGTTACAGGCTGGAATCTAATCGAAGGGTTCAGGGGGGTTTATATATAGAATAACAGATACCCGGGAGTGAGTTACAGGCTGGAATCTAATCGAAGGGTTCAGGGGGGTTTATATATAGAATAACGGATACCCTGTGAGTGAGTTACAGGCTGGAATCTAATCGAGGGGTTCGGGGGGTTTATATATAGAATAACGGATACCCGGGAGTGAGTTACAGGCTGGAATCTAATCGAAGGGTTCAGGGGGGTTTATATATAGAATAACGGATACCCGGGAGTGAGTTACAGGCTGGAATCTAATCGAAGGGTTCAGGGGGGTTTATATATAGAATAACAGATACCCGGGAGTGAGTTACAGGCTGGAATCTAATCGGGGGGTTTGGGGGGTTATATATAGAATAACAGATACCCGGGAGTGAGTTACAGGCTGGAATTTAATCGAGGGGTTCGGGGGGTTTATATAGAGAATAACAGATACCCGGGAGTGAGTTACAGGCTGGAATCTAATCGAGGGGTTCGGGGGGTTTATATATAGAATAACAGATACCCGGGAGTGAGTTACAGGCTGGAATCTAATCGAGGGGTTGAGGTGGTTTATATATAGAATAACGGATACCCTGTGAGTTAGTTACAGGCTGGAATCTAATCGAGGGGTTGAGGTGGTTTATATATAGAATAACGGATACCCTGTGAGTTAGTTACAGGCTGGAATCTAATCGAGGGGTTCGGGTGGTTTATATATAGAATAATGGATACCCTGTGAGTGAGTTACAGGCTGGAATCTAATCGAGGGGTTCGGGGGGTTTATATACAGAAGAACGGATACCCAGGAGTGAATATTCGAGTACATCAAGGCAAGGAATGTCAATGCTAGCGAATTAAATGTTTTCCATTATGGCTGCCCAGTGTTTGCTTCAAGCATTCGCTCTTCAACAATATAACAGCAGGATGCTGGGGAAAGGACTCTCCCCTCAAGCCCAATGTCCCTTCATCTCTACTTCAGGAGAGCTCCCTCTACTGCATCTCTCTGATATTGTTCCCACTCCCAGCACCAGACATATTTAAGGCCTTTCTAGAAACTTAGAAACATAGAAAAATAGGAGCAGGAGTCGGCCATTCGGCCCTTCGAGCCTGCTCCGCCATTCAATATGATCATGGCTGATCCTGTATCTCACTACCATATTCCCACTCTCTCCCCATACCCCTCGATGCCTTTTATGTCTAGAAATCTATCTATCTCCTTCTTAAATATATTCAGTGACTTGGCCTCCACAGCCTTCTGTGGGATAGAATTCCACAGATTCACCACCCTCTGAGTGAAGAAATTTCTCCTCATCTCAGTCCTAAATGTCCTACCCCGTATCCTGAGACTGTGACCCCTGGTTCTAGACCCCCCCAGCCAGGGGAAACATCCTCCCTGCATCCAGTCTGTCTAGCCCGGTCAGAATTTTATACGTTTCAATGAGATCACCTCTCATGAGTGGGATTGCCAAATTCAGGTCATTTTTGTTATGCAGTGTCAACTGGGAACTGGGCTGGGCCTCGCCCAAACTAATTCCAATCCCAACATTATGGCCGTTCGCGGGAGAGGAAACTTTCATCGCACGAGCCAAGGCTGCCTTCAAATCCAGATCCTGAGCGTGTGAGGACAATGCTCCTACGTAGGGAAGCTCAAAACATGGCTGACAGGCCTAACGCAGCCTGCGGGATCCTTTGAGGCAGCTGGTGAAATCCCCGTCACTTCAGATTTACACAGAATTTACAGCACAGAACCAGGCCATTCGGCCCAACTGGTCCGTGCCGGTGTTTATGCTCCACACGAGCCTCCTCCCACCCCTCTTCATCTCACCCTATCAGCATCTCCTGCTATTCCTTTCATCCTCATGTGTTTATCCAGCTTCCCCTTAAAATGTATCTCTGCTATTCGCCTCAACCACTCCCTGTGGTAGCGAGTTCCACATTCTCACCACTCTCTGGATAAGGAAGTTTCTCCTGAATTCCTTATTGGATTTATTAGTGACTCTCTTATATTTATGACCCCCAGTTTTAGTCTCCCCCACAAGTGGAAACATCTTCTCTACGTCTACCCTATTGAACCCTTTCATAATTTTGAAGACCTCTATCAGGTCACCCCTCAGCCTTCTCTTTTCCAGAGAAAGGAGTCCCAGCCTGTTCAATGTTTCCTGAAAGTTATAACCTCTCAGTTCTGGTATCATCCTTGTAAATCCTTTTTTTCACCCTCTCCAGTGCCTCTCTATCCATTTTTTTTCCTATAATATGGAGACCAGAGCTGTGCACAGTGCTCCAAGTGTGGTCTAAGCATTACAGGGATCGAATGCTGCCAGATAGCTGATGTTCCAAAACTGGAAGCGGTTTGGTGGACATCGATTGTCCTCCACCAGTTCTCCACGCTCGGCGGTTTGAAAGAGCTGAACCCTCGTTTCTCAGGCTTTGTTTGGGGTGGGGGGGGAAGGGGAAAGGTTGGAAATGAGGACGGAGGCCTCACTTTGTTGGTGTATGGAGACTTAAATTACTCTCTAATCATTTCCACTCTTAGAATCGGAGAGTGCAGCAGGAGGCCATTTGGCCCATTGTGCCTGTGCTGGCTCTTTGAAAGATTAGTCCCACTCCCCCGCTCTTTCCCCACAGACCTGCAAATGTTTCTCCTTCAAAGTATTTATCCGATTCCCTTTTGAAAGTCACTATTGAATCTGCTTCCACTGCCCGTTGAGGCAGCGCGTTCCAGATCACAACAACTCGCTGCTTAAAAACATTTCTCCACATCTCCCCTCAGTCCAACTCCAACTGACAAAACTCTCTGACAGCTGTAAGGGTTCGACTTGAAATGATGCTGGACAGTCTCAGTCCAGCTCAAATTAGACACAGACTTCTGCATAACCTGCTAGTAAAATGGTCATCACACTCAGAGAGGTTACCGGACGGCTGGTGTGGGGAATGGAGAGGCCACACATGTGCAGTAGGTGGCCGCTCTTCCGAGATTGGGGTTAAGGCACCAATGAATCTGCCAGAGGGACCATTACCCAGCGTCAAACCTGTGTTGTCCTTGGTTTGGTGATGATGTTGGGTGGTGTGAGAAAGAAAGACTTGCATTTCTATAGCACCTTTCACCACCTTTTTAAAATTCATTCACGGGATGTGGGCGTCGCTGGCAAGGCCGGCATTTATTGCCCATCCCTAATTGCCCCTCGAGAAGGTGGTGGTGAGCCGCCTTCTTGAACCGCTGCAGTCCGTGTGGTGAAGGTGCTCCCACGGTGCTGTTAGGTAGAGAGTTCCAGGATTTTGACCCAGCGACGATGAAGGAACGGCGATAAATTTCCAAGCCAGGATGGTGTGTGACTTGGAGGTACTGATGTTCCCATGCACCCGCTGCAATTGTCCTAGGTGGGAGAGGTCGTGTGTTTGGGAGGTGTTGTTGAAGATCACAACGTCCCAAAGCGCTTTACAGCCAATGAACTACTTCTGACGTGGAGTCACTGTTGTAATGTAAGAAATGCAGTAGCCAATTTGTGCACAGCAAGCTCCCACAAACAGCAATGTGATAATGACCAGATAATCTGGGGTTTTTTGGTGATGTTGATTGAGGGATAAATATTGGTATAATATATATGAGCTTCGCTGATACTTTAATAAGTAACTGCACCACCTGGTGTCTTACTGAGCCATACATATCAAAAGGTCCCTGTTCAACTCCCAGTCTGAGCTCTGAGCTGCGTTAGCTCAGCTCACCCAGGGCAGCAGTTGAGATTCCTACAATTGACATCCAGCCCCTTGTACATCTTTGCAGTGACAGCCATGGCTCAGTGGGTGGCTCTCTTGCCTCTGAGTCAGAAGGTTGTGGGTTCATGTCCCACTCCAGAGACTTGAGCACAAAAATCTAGGCTGACACTCCCAGTGCAGTACCGAGGGAGTGTTGCACTGTCGGAGGTGCCATCTTTCAGATGAGACATTAAACTGAGGGCCCGTCTGCTCTCTCAGATGGACGCAAAAGATCCCATGGCACTATTTCGAAGAAGAGCAGGGGAGTTCTCCCCAGTGTCCTGACCAATATTTATCCCTCAATCAACATCACTAAAACAGATTATCTGGTCATTATCACATTGACCACAGAATGTACTTTCGGAGTGAATCAACTCCTGACCCCAAAGCTTTTCCGCCATCTACAAGGCACAAGTAAGGAGTGTGATGGAATACTCTCCACTTGCCTGGATGAGTGCAGCTCCAACAACACTCACAAAGCTCGAAACAATCCAGGACAAAGCAGCCTGTTTGACTGGCACCCCATCCAACACCTTGAACATTCACTCCCTCCACCACCGTACCACCTAGAAGGACAAGGGCAGCAGGCGCATGGGCACACCACCCCCTCCAAGTCACACACCATCCTGACTTAGAAGTATATCGCCGATCCTTCATCATCATTGGGTCAAAATCCTGGAACTCCCTCCCTCACAGCACTGTGGGAGCACCCTCACCACACGGACTGCAGCGGTTCAAGGCGGCGGCTCACCACCACCTTCTCAAGGGCAACTAGGGATGGGCAATAAATGCTGGCCTTGCCAGCGACACCCACATCCCATAAACGAATTTTAAAAATGTTAACGTGTTATTATCTTTTCTACCAGAAGGGGGCACAATCTGAGAGAATATATCTAGCAAAGAACAAAAAGGGAATGATATAATTTAATAATTATCATTTAGTCACTGTTAGCTGATAGTGAACATGAGGCATATTCCTTTGTAAGGAAGACTGAGGAAGGTTCTGAGTGCAGATCGAGGTTCCAGAGACGAATGGTGCTTTCCGACAAATCACTAAATATAAAATTAGATCATACTCCTGATAATAAGATAATTGGGATGAATAGTGATTTGATTTTATAATTTTTTGACGCTGGGACATTAACATGTATAAACAAGTCTGTTGAATAATTTTTGTAATAATCCACAAGTTCAAACAGTTGAACAGATGTTAGACAGTAACAAGGTATGTTACCCATATATTCATTTGAGAGTGCTTGGAGAAAGTACTAATATTGATGCTTATCCTCTATTTCAAGCAGATTGTATCTATTATAGAATCATAGAATAGTACAGCACAGAAGGAGGCCATTCGGCCCATCGAGTCTGCACCTGCTCTTTCGAAGAGCAATCCAGTCAGTCCCGCTCTCCCGCTCTTTCCCCATATCCCTTTAATTTTTTCTCCTTTAAGTATTTATCCAACTCCCTTTTGAAGGCTACTATTGAATGTGTATCCACCGCCCTATCAGGCAGTGCATTCCAAATCCTAACCACTCATTGCGTAAAAAAGTTTTTCCTCATGTCGCCTCTGGTTCTTTTGCCAATCACCTTATGGTTCTCAACTTTTCTAATACCTTTTGCGGTTGGATTACTGAATTTAAAACATTTTTCTCGGGATTTGGGTGTCGCTGGGAAGGCTGGCATTTATTGCCCATCCCTAGTTGCCCTGAGAAGGTTGGTGGTGAGCCGCCGCCTTGAACCGCTGGTAGCGGGTTTGATACGGGGGGGCTCGCTGGGCCACTTCAGAGGGGGGGGTTAAGAGTCAACCACGTTGGTGTGGGTCTGGAGTCACATATAGACCCAGACCGGGTAAGGACGGCAGGTTTCCTTCCCTAAAGACATTAGTGAACCAGTTTGGTTTTTCCGTTAATCCCACAGCTTCATGGTCACTTTTACTGATCCCAGCTTTTTAAACTAAATTCAAACATCCAACAACTTGCATTTATACGGCACCTTTAACGTAGTAAAGCGTCCCAAGGCGCTTCACAGGAGCGATTATCAAACAAAATTTGACACTGAGCCACATGAGGGGATATTAGGGTGGGTGACTAAAAACTCGCTTAAAGATAGAAATTCTCAAACTGCCGTGGTGGGATTTGAACTCATGTTCCCAGGATTACTGGACCCGTCACATAACCACTGTGCAATAGTGTCATATTGTTATGTTAGACTTATCTTTGAAACAATATTTCCTGAAGCTTTATTGCTGGAAGCATCGCTCCTGGAGAGTATCCTGACTCAGTGGGTTAATGAATCACCCGCTGTGACACTGAGCCACAGGTTCCATCCCATGTCTGTGTTGCGTGAGTTTCTGGACTAGTGAGGGCTACAGGTCAGGCAGAGTTTCCCCCTCATGGCCACTGTCCAGTAACCTTTAATAGAAAGTGGCCATGTATTGTTATCAGGTGAGGGCAGGTCCAGGAGACTTCAGCACAAAAATCCAGGCCGACACTCTAGGGCAGTACTGAGGGAGTGCTGCACTGTCGGAGGTGCCGTCTTTCGGATGAGACATTAAACCGAGGCCCCGTCTGCCCCTCTCAGGGGGATCTAAAAGATCCCATGGCACTATTTCGAAGAAGAGCAGGGGAGTTATCCCCCGTGTCATGGGCCAATATTTATCCCTCAACCAGCATCACTAGAACAGATTATCTGGTCATTATCACATTTCTGCTTGTGGGAGCTTGCTGTGCACAAATTGGCTGCCGCGTTTCTTTCATTACAACAGTGACTACACTTCAAAAGTACTTCACTGGCTGTAAAGCACTTTGGGACATCCTGACGTCAGGAAAGACACTACAGAAATGCAAGTCTTTCTTTAGGATCTGTCTGCGGTGTGATGCCTTCCTTAGTTGAATAGTCAACCCAAGCTCATGTGTAAAGAATGGCGACATGAGCGAGGTACTGGTGGGCAACCCAATCTCATTAAGGACAGGAGGGGAAAAACTGGACAGATGGTTGGGGGGTGGGGGAGCAAAAGTGGGTTAAAAAACCACAATTGCCTGGGCTTTCAAGCAATGGTTACGATAGTCCCCTGTGGGCTCAGGTCCTGGCACAGGTGAATTGCATCCAATCTGCGGCCAGGATCTGTCTGGGTTACACACACACACACACACACACACACACACACACAGGACAGCCCTAGATTGTGCTGATTCGCTGCCCGACTCCCTAGGCGTCTAAGGGAGAGTGATTTATTACAATTCACACGCTGCTAATGAGCTGCCTGCTCTCGATCAGTGTTGCGGGGAGGAGGGGGGTGGGGAGGTGGAAATAGAGCAGCTCCTTTCAAACCACCAGTGACCTCCTCTACGATGGGCCAGAACCTGATGCAGTGTAATGTATGGTCACTGCTCTTGAAAACTACCATAATTCCTGGTGTATACATCGCAAGGTCAAGTATGTCCATGCAGACTGGCGGCATTGTAAGCAGTAAAGATGGAAGTTACAAAGAAATATTACTAGATTAATAGAAGGGCAAAATTGTGGCAAATGGATTTCAATGTCGGCAAGTGTGAGGTCATCCACTTTGGACCTAAAAAGGATGGAACAGGGTACTTTCTAAATGGTGAAAAGCTAAAAACAGTGGAGGTCGAAAGATCATTAAAATGTCAGGAACAGGTACAGAAAATAATCAAAAAAAGGCTCATGGAATGCTGTCCTTTATATCTAGAGGACTAGAATACAAGGGGGCAGATGTTATACTGCAGCGATACAAAGCCCTGGTTAGACCACACCTGGAGCACTGTGAACAGTTCTGGGCACCACACCTTAGGAGGGAGTGCAGCGTAGATTTACCAGAGTGATACCCGGACTTCAGGGGTTAAATTGCGAGGAGAGATTACACAAACTAGGGTTGTATTCCCTGGAATTTAGAAGGGTAAGGGGTGATTTGATCTAAGTTTTCAGGATATTAAGGGGAACAGATAGGGTAGATAGAGAGAAACTATTTCCGCTGGTTGGGGATTCTAGGTCTAGGGGGCATAGTCTAAAAATTAGAGCCAGACCTTTCAGGAGTGAAATTAGGAAACACTTCTACACACAAAGGGTGGTAGAAGTTTGGAACTCTCTTCCACAAACGGCAATTGGTGCGAGATCAATTGTTAATTTTAAATCTGAGATTGATAGCTGTTTGTTAACCAAAGGGTATTAAGGGATATGGGCCAAAGGCCCAAAGGGTAAATGGAGTTAGGTCGCAGATCAGCCATGATCTCATTGACTGGCGGAACAGGCTCGAGGGGTTCAATGGCCTCCTCCTGTTCCTATGTACACACTGCAGGGCAAATTATACAGTGGTGGGAGGCACAGGCTTGTGTTTTACAAAAAAAGATTCAGCAACTGTGAGGAGGTGCCTTACACACTTATACAATATCCATGGCAGAATTGAGCACTTTTTTGGGGGGAAGAAATAGAGATTTTCACAATACAGGCAGCGTGGGTTAGCTTTACCCGGTTAGCGAGTTCGTGTAGAATTTCATTTGTGCGGTGTTTTACCGCACTCAGTAACCGGTTGAAGTAAATGGCTTAGCGACTGTTGTTTGTGGGAGCTTGCTGTGCGCACACTCTCTGCCGCTCTCTTCCTACATTACAACAGTGACTACACGCCAAGAAAAGAATGCTTCATTGGCTGAAGTGGTGAAAGGCGCTATATAAATGCGCGTTCTTTCTCTTGAATAGTTTAAAGTAGAATGTTTTGCCAGAGCTTTAACCGTTGGGCTACGGGAGGAGAGTTAGCCCCTTAGTGCTGTACATTAATCTGGGGTTGTTCACCTTAGAGCAGAGAAGGTTAAGGGGAGATTTGACAGAGGAGATCAAAATGATTAGGGGTTTTGATAGAGTAAATAAGGAGAAACTGTTTCCAGTGGCAGGAGGGTCGGTAACCAGAGGACACAGATTTAAGATAATCGGCAAAAGAACCGGGGGGGGAAGAGGAGGAAATATTTTTTTCCGCAGCGAGTTGTTGTGATCTGGAATTCGCTGCCTGAAAGGGCGGTGGAAGCAGATTCAATAATAACTTTCAAAAGGGAATTGGATAAATACTTGAAAAGGAAAAAATTTGCAGGGCTGTGGGGAAAGAGCCGGGGAGTGGGACTAATTGGAAGCTCTTTCAAAGAGCCGGCACAGGCACAATGGGCCGAATGGCCTCCTCCTGTGCTGTCTGATTCTATGATTGTCTCCTTAAACTGACTCCTCAACGATTCCTCACTAACTTCAATGTACAATAAAGAGAAAATGCTGCATAGACAGCAGGATATCATTTTGCTGTATTTTCACTTTCGAGCATTTTGATTGTTCTTATTTTTTGTAGTTTAATCTTTTCCTTCATCTCCCGATACACGCGCTGCTCCCCACGCACTGTCAGCCCCTCCTCCCGCCTACAGCCAGCAGGCACCAGACACCATTCAGCTGTGACTTTTACCACATTAAAGGCGCTACATAAATGCAACTTGTTGTTGTTGTTGACGACATCCCGCTCCACCCCATGTTGTGGCAGGCTCGGGGCAGCCCTGACACATCTCAGACCGGGAGCTGAGTGCATGCAGCTCTTCGACCCTTGCGGCGCCACCGCTCAGCGATATCCACCCCCTCCAACCAACCTCCCCCCACACACACCCCCCACCCACCAACCCCCACCCACCCCCCGCCACCAACCTCCCCCCACACCCCCCCACCAACCCCCACCCACCCCCCCCACCAACCTCCCCCCACACCCCCCCCCACCAACCCCCACCCACCCCCCCACCAACCTCCCCCCACACCCCCCCCACCAACCTCCCCCCACACACCCCCCCACCAACCCCAACCCCCCAACCCCCCCACCCCACCCCCACCCCCCCACCCACCCCTACCAACCCCCCCCCACCCACCCCCATCAACCCCAACCCAACCAACCCCAACCCCCCCACCAACCCCAACCCCCCAACCCCTACGCCACATAAACCCCCAACCCCAACCCCCCCTACCCACACCCCCACCCACCCCCCAACCCCCCCGCTACCCACCCACCCCCCAACCCCCCCCCTACCCACCCACCCCCCCCAACCCCCACCCCCCCCCTCACCAACCCCCACCCCCCACCCCCCCACCCAACCCCCCCCACCCCCTACCAACCCCCCCCCCACCCACGATCTCTCATCGCTTAAAAACTCAAAGCGCTGCGCGGCACTCAAAGAGTTAACCCCACCCCGCGACTCGATCACTGCCTGTGAACAGTTGCTCAAGAAAGGGAAAAGCCCAGTTAACTCCTCTCAACTGAAATCTCCATGCCTCAGAGGCTGCCCATAACAGAATCCTCCTGTGTGCGCAACAAAAATATTGGAAGCCTATTTAGATCCAGACTCCCGCTGTGCCAACTGAACTATACCGGTGACATAGCTGTAACAGCACTGGGCTGGCTGCCAGACAGGCTGTCCATTACTAGGCAGACTGCTGATCCAGCCTCCTTTATTCTCAGGGTTTTTTTTTGTGAGAAAATGTCGTCGCACAATACCTGAGCGCACATTCTTTTTTTAAAGATTCTTCGGGTTTAGTGCATAATAGTGTACTTACATCAGTCAGTGGGGTGTCCAGTGTTCCAGACACATCTTATCAAGCAGGTAGAAAGAAAGGCTTGTCTTGTTCAGCTGGGTTCTCTCTCTCTGCAATCTGCCTTTTTTTTCTCTCTCCACATACACTCAAGCACAAAGATTCATTGTTTTCCCTTCACTGTGCCTCACACGGCTCTCGCTAGCAAGGTCAACCCGGACCAGGTATCTGCTTTTAATTAAGTAACAGACATCACCGCACTACCCCGGCATACTACAACTACAAGGTTGTTCAGTGAAAAGAGACTGCGTGCACACTAACACACACACACTCACACACACACACACACACTAACACACACACACTCACACACACACACACACTCACACACACTCACACACAGACACACTCACACACTCACACACACTCACACACAGACACACTCACACACACACACACTCACACTAACACACACACACTCACACACACTCACACACAGACACACTCACACACACACTCACACTAACACACACACACACACACTAACACACACACACTCACACACACACACACTCACACACACACACTCACACACTCACACACACACACACACTCACACTAACACACACACACTCACACACACACACACTCACACACAGACGCACTCACACTCACACACACACTCACACACAGACACACTCACACACACACACACACACTCACAATCACACACACACAGACGCACTCACACACACACACACACACAGACACACTCACACACACTAACACACACACACTCACACACACACACACAGACACACTCACACACACACAGACGCACACACACAGACGCACACACACACACACACAGACACACTCACACACACACAGACGCACACACACAGACGCACACACACAGACACAGACACACTAACACACACACACACACACAGACACACTAACACACACACATGCACTCACACACATGCACACACACGCATGCACACACACAATGCATTCACACAGACTCACACACGCACTCACACACACACAGACTCACACATGCACTCACACACGCACTCACACACATGCACTCACACACACACAGACTCACACAAACACTCACACGCACTCACACACGCGCACACACTCACTCACAGCGGGTATGGTAGCGTAGTGGTTATGTTACAGGGCTAGTAATCCAGAGGCCTGGACTAATGAGTTCAAATCCCACCGCAGCAGCTGGGGAATTTAAATTCAGTTAATTAAATAAATCTGGACTAAAAAGCTAGTATCAGTAATGGTGACTGTGAAACTAGCGGATTGTCGTAAAAACCCATCTGGTTCACTAATGTCCTTACCCGGTCTGGGCTATATGTGACCCCCCAAATGGCCACCCTGTCGAATCAAAAAAACAGCTACAATGGACTGCAGCAGTTCAAGAAGGTGGCTCACCGCCACCTTCTCAAGGGCAATTATGGATGGGCAATAAATGCTGGCCTTGCCTACATCCCGTGAATACATTTTTTTTAAAACACGCACTCACACTTTTATTTTTATACAATACTTTAATTTATATTATTATTTATATTTAAGTAGCAAAACTTACCACAATTTGGGAAGCAGGGAAATATAGTTGGTTGGAGCACAGGAGTTTCACTGAGGAGCTGGGAGATCAAAACTAAGGCATTACAGAGCCACCACTGGTGGGAGGGTGTAATTGCAGCGTGACGAGTAGACAGAGGCAATTTCCATTATAAATGTTGACACAGGAATTGTCAATAATGGAAAAACTTTCCAAGCAAGACAAACAATTTAGGAAAGAAATAAAGAGAAAACTTGCATTGACATCCCAAAGCGCTTCACAACCAATGAAGTACTTTTGAAATGTAGTCACTGTTGTAGAGGAATACGGCAGCCAGGTTGCGCACAGCAAGATCCCACAAACAGCAATGAGATATATGACCAGATAATCTGTTTTGAAGAATAAATGTTGGCCAGGAGAATTCCTCTGCTCTTCTTCAAAATAGTGGCCATGGGATTTTTTTTACATCTACCTGAGGGGGCAGACGGGGCTTCGGTTTAACGTCTCATCCGAAAGATGGCACCTCCGACAGTGCAGCACTCCCTTATGTGTTCAAGAGTGGCACTTGAACCGATGACCTACTGACTCAGAGGCGAGAATGGTTACCCATTGAGCCAAGGTTGATAGCTCAGAGGCAAGAAGCACGCTGTCTGATATCATGTGAAATTCCTTTGTCAGTATTTAAACAAAGGTGTTAAAACAGAAAGAATTTCATACAAACCTGTCAATGAAATCACACCATGCATCTTCAACCCATCTGTGTTAATTAGGAACATAGGAACAGGAGGAGGCCATTTAGACCCTCAAGCCAAGAAGTGCAGTAAGCCTGAGGATTGGGAGGATTTTAGAATTTAGCAAAGGAGGACCAAGAAATTGATAAAGAAACGAAAAATAGAATGAGAGTAAACTAGCGAGAGACATAAACACAGACTGTAAAAGCTTCTATAGGTATGTAAAAAGGAAAAGATTAGTGAAAGCAAATGTGAAAGTAAATAAGAAGAGAAGAAGGGTCCCTTACAGGCTGAGATAGGAGAAATTATAATGGGGAATAAGGAAATAGCAGAGAAATTCAACAAATACTTTGTGTCTGTCTTCACGGAAGAAGAGGCAAAAAAATTCCGGAAATAGTGGAGAACCAAGGCTCTTGCGAGAATGAGGAACTGAAAGAAATTAGTATTAGTAAAAAAATAGTACTGGAGAAATAAATGAGACTGAAAGCCGATAAATCCCCTGAACCTGATGGCCTATATCCAAGGGTTTTGAAAGAGGTGGCTATAGAGATAGTGGATGCATTGGTAGTCATCTTCCAAAATTCCATAGATTCTGGAACGGTTCCCACGGATTGGAAGGTAGCAAATGTAACCCCGCTATTTAAGAAAGGAGGGAGAGAGAAATAGACCAGTTAGCCTGACATCAGTAGTAGGGAAAATGCTAGAATCTATTATTAAGGACGTGGTAACAGGGCACTTAAAAAATAATACAGTAATAGGATTGGGCAGAGTCAACATCGATTTATGAAAGGGAAATCGTGTTTGACAAATCTGTTAGAGTTTTTTGAGGTTGTAACGAGCAGGATAGATAAGGGGGAATCAGTGGATGTGGTGTATTTGGATTTTCAGAAGGCATTCGATATGGTGCCACACAAGAAGTTATTAAACAAAATTAGGCCTCATTGGATTGGGGGTAATATACTAGCATGGATTAAGGAGCGGTTAACGGACAGAAAACAGAAAGTAGGAATAAACGGGTTATTTTCAGGTTGACAGGCTGTAACTAGTGGCGTACCACAAGGATCAATGCTTAGGCCTCAGCTATATACAATCTACATCAATGATTTGAATGAGGGGACCAAATGTAATATATCCAAGTTTGCTGATGATACAAAGCTAGGTGGGAATGTAAGTTGTGAGGAGGATGCAAAGAGGTTGTAAGAGGATATAGACAGGTTAAGCGAGTGGGCAAGAACACGGCAAATGGAGTATAATGTGGAGAAATGTGAAGTTATCCACTTTGATAGGAAAAATAGAAAAGCAGAGTATTTTTTAAATGGTGAGAGATTGGGAAATATTGGTGTTCAGAGGGACCTGGGTGTCCTTGTACACAAATCACTGAAAGTTAACATGTAGGTACAGCAAGCAATTAGGAAAGCAAATGGTATGTTGGCCTTTATTACAAGAGGATTTGAGTACAAGAGTAAAGTCGTCTTACTGCAATTATATAGGGCCCTGGTGAGACCACACCTGGAGTATTGTGTACAGTTTTGCTCTCCTTACCTAAGGAAGGATATACTTGCCATAGAGGGAGTGCAACGAAGGTTCACCAGACTGGTTCCTGGGATGGGGGGATTGTCCTATGAGGAGAGATTGAGCAGACTAGGCCTGTATTCCCTAGAGTTTAGAAGAATGAGAGGTGATCTCGTTGAAACATACAAAATTCTTAGTGCTTGACAGGGTAGATGCAGGGAGGATGTTTCCCCTGGCTGGGGAGTCTAGAACCAGGGGTCACAGTCTCAGAATAAGGGGTCGGCCATTTAGGACTGAGATGAGGAGAAATTTCTTCACTCAGAGGGTGGTGAATCTTTGGAATTATCTACCCTAGAGGAATGTGGATGCTCAGTCGTTGAGTATATTCAAGGCTGAGATCGATAGATTTTTGGATATTAAGGGAATCAAGGGATATTGGGATAGTGCAGGAAAGTGTAGTTGAGGTAGAAGATCAGCCATGATCTTATTGAATGGCGGAGCAGCCTCGAAGGGTCGAGTGGCTGACTCCTGCTCCTATTTCTTATGTTCTTATGATGTTAAAATTCTTATCCTTGTTTTCAAATCCCTCCATGGCCTCGCCTCTCCCTATCTCTGTAACCTCCTCCAGTTCTACAACCCTCCAAGATCTCTGCGCTCCTCCAATTCGGGCCTCTTGCACATCCATGATTTTAATCGCTCCACCATTGGCGGCCGTGCCTTCAGCTGCCGAGGCCCTAAGCTCCGGAATTCCCTCCCTAAACCTCTCCACCTCTCTATCTCTCTCTCCTCCTTTAAGACATTCCTTAAAACCGACCTCTTTGGCCAAGCTTTTGGTCACCTGTCCTAATATCTCCTTATGTGGCTCGGTGTCAAATTCTGTTTGATAATCGCTCCTGTGAAGCACCTTGGGATGTTTTTCAATGTTGAAGTTGCTGTATGAATACAAGTTGTTGTTGTTGCACAGGTGAAACAGTGGGTGGCAGGCCATGATCTCTCTAAGCTGTGCTTTATTGTACGCGGCCTGTTTATTTCAATGCGCAGTCCCTTTAAATTTCTGCGCATACACGGTATTTGAAATAGAAGCTCGTGAACGGCCTGCGCGGGACCTTGCCGATTACAGTGCAGCCGTGCACGCTCGCAGCTTAGAGGGAGCATTAGTGACAGGGATACGGTGAGAAGGTGGGGTTGAGGGATACGGGGAGAAGGTGGGGTTGAAGGATACGGGGAGAAGGTGAGGTTGAGGGATACGGGGAGAAGGTGGGGTTGAGGGATACGGGGAGAAGGTGGGGTTGAGGGATACGGGGAGAAGGTGGGGTTGAGGGATACGGGGAGAAGGTGGGGTTGAGGGATACGGGGAGAAGGTGGGGTTGAGGGATACAGTGAGAAGGAGGGGTTGAGGGATACGGGGAGAAGGTGGGGTTGAGGGATACGGGGAGAAGGTGGGGTTGAGGGATACAGTGAGAAGGTGGGGTTGAGGGATACGGGGAGAAGGTGGGGTTGAGGGATACGGGGAGAAGGAGGAGTTGAGGGATACGGGGAGAAGGTGGGGTTGAGGGATACGGGGAGAAGGTGGGGTTGAGGGATACAATGAGAAGGAGGGGTTGAGGGATACGGGGAGAAGGTGGGGTTGAGGGATACGGGGAGAAGGTAGGCGGGTGGGATTAGAGATGGTCTTGTTGGGCCTAAGGGCATTTTCCTGTTCTTAAATATTTTTCAGTTGATCATCATTACTCTGACAGTTCAAATGCTGCTAAGTTGTGCACAAGAGACTCACCCCATCCACAAGGCACTGTGAGGTCCTTTGGGCAGCTGGAATATCCCAGGGTTCCCTGACTATGATTTAAAACGAGTCATTCTATTACAGAAAAAAAACAGAGCAGGCGTTATTGATCGGGATTTATTACAGGGCGAACTGTGTAATTATGGGCACGATGGCAAGATCAGATAGTAGGCAGAGCCATGGCTGTCACAACGGGTGGGCGGTGGGGGGGCGTATCTTGATGTAAATATCACCCAGAACCATTCTCCGTCACTTCCTGCTGCCTTGTTTCAGAGCAGCCCTCGGAATAAACCCCCTCCTGACTCAGTGTGTGGCTCGGGGAGGAGGAAGTTAGAATTCAGAGAAACTTACTGCACAGAAGGAGGCCATTCGGCCTGTCGTGCCTGTGCCGGCTCTTTGAATGAGCAGCCGTGCTCAGTCCCACACATTGTTCCCGCTAAGGTGCGCGTGCAAACGGCCGCGCAGTAATCAGCAAGGTCCTGCGCAGGCCGCTCACCGGCTTCTCCATCGTAAAGACCGCGCAGGCGCAGAAATTTAAAGGGACCGCGCACTAAAAGAAACAGGCCGCGCAGAACAAAGATGGCTTACAGGGAACATTGGTGCCGCTCCCCCAGCTTTCTGTCCGTAATCCTGCAAGTTCATAGAATCATGAAGTAGGTGAAGTTGGAGGAAAAGGACAAGGAAATAAAATAATAAAAACAGGGAAACAATTGTAAACTTTACGCTTGGGACAGTTTCGCTTGTGTTCCCAGCATGCACTGGGCGGCAGGTCTCAATGAACAGAATCGGCCCCAAAATCAACCAGGGGAAGGGGCTGGGATCGCACTCAGAGCCACAGCTTTGGTCAAACTACACTGAGCAGGGCCACCAAACAGAGACTGTGGATACAGAGGCACTGGAGAAGGTGCAAACGAGTTTTACAAGGATTTTTCTTTTATTCGTTCCTGGGATGCGGGCGTCGCTGGCAAGGCCCAGCATTTATTGCCCATCCCTAATTGCCCCTTGAGAAGGTGGTGGTGAGCCGCCTTCTTGAACCACTGCAGTCCGTGTGGTGAAGGTGCTCCCACAGTGCTGTTAGGGAGAGAGCTCCAGGATTTTGACCCAGTTGTTACCAGAACTGAGAGGTTATAACTATCAGAAAAGACTGAACAGGCTGGGGCTCTTTTCTCTAGAAAAGTGAAGGCTCTCTGATGGAGCGAACCCTTGGCTTGATGGTAGCATTCCCACCACAGAGTCAGTAGGTGCAGAGTTCGAACCCCACTCCAGGTAGTCCCGGCTCTGAATTCGGGTTGACATCCAGTGGGATACTCGCGTCCAGTGGGTGTAGGGGGGCCCTCTTTGTATGGGTTATGGGAGGGTTTTATGGAATAAAGAATGGTTACAGCCATGGAAGGAGTATCAGAAATAGAAGCAGGAGTAGGCCATTCGGCCCTTCAAGCCCTCTCTGTCATTCAATAAGATCCCTTCCCACACTATCCCCATATCCCTTGATTCCCTTAATATCCAAAAATCTATCAATCTCTGTCTTGAATATACTCAACGACTGAGCATCCACAGCCCTCTGGGGTAGAGCATTCCAAAGATTCACCACCCTCTGAGTGAAGACATTTCTCCTCATCTCAGTCTAAATGGCCGACCCCTTATCCTGAGACTGTGACTCCTAGTTCTAGACTCTCCAGCCGGGGAAACCTCCTCCCAGCATCTACCCTGTCAAGCCCCTTAAGAAGTGTACAGGTCGGGGCCTGTCAATTAGCCTGCGAATCCTTCATATTATTCTCCAAGGGATGATATGAAAACCTTGCTCAGATCTTCAGACGTGACACGAGAGCAGTGACTGATGTCCAAATAAAGCCGAGTGCGAGGAAGGGATATGCTCCAGTGCAGCAGCAGATGGCGCTCAACTGAGGCAAGCTGCCAAGGCATTGGCGGAGAGTCTGTAATCAAACCAGGCCATAACATAAGAATTAGGAGCAGGAGTCGGCCATACGGCCCCTCGAGCCTGCTCCGCCATTCAATAAGATCATGGCTGATCTTTGACCTCATCTCCACTTTCCCGCCCGGTCCCCAATATCAGGTGTGGCAAGACGAAAAAAATCTCAACCAATCTGTATCTGACCATTTCGTTAAAGTTCTCTGCCTAAGCTGGCGGTTTCAGAGTTAAATATTTTTTCACTTAATTTATGAACTCAGAAAGAAACCAGCGCTGGCAGTTATAGAGTATTTACAGCACAGACACAGGCCGTTCGGCCCAACTGGTCTAGGCCAGCGCTGATGCTCCACGCGAGACTCCTCCCACTCTAATGAACTCTTCCCACCCTGCCCCCGGATCCCTCTATTCTCTTCCCCCTCGTGTATGCGTCAAGCCTCCCCTTAAATACGTCAACGCTCTCTGCTTCACCCGCTCCAACGTGACAGCGAGTTCCACATTCTCACCACTCTCTGTGTAAAGACATTCCTGCTAAATTCTTCATTTGATCTGCAGCTGACTCACCCACAACATTCTCCAAATGAAAACTTGTATTTATATTGCGCTTTCAACACAGTAAAACGTCCCAAGGCGCTTCACCGGAGTGATTATCAAGCAAAATTTGACACCGAGCCACTGAAGGAGATATTGGGGCAGACGACGAGAGGTCGGCTTTACGGAGCGTCTTAAAGGAGGAGAGAGAGGCGGAGAGGTTTAGGGAGGGAATTAGTCTGGTTCAGTCTCAGACAGTTGCCAGGGATGGGGATGGAGGCGGTGGCTAGGGAAAGAAGCACAATAGTGAGGATGAAAATACTGGAAAACGAGAGAAATCCTTTCGTCTCTGATTAACAACCTGCTAACGGCCAGAAGTCAGAAGGTGCGGGGTTTGAACCCGCTCCAGACAGTCCCAGCAGGTGAAGACTGACTCTAAATCCTGGGTTGAAGTCCAGTGGGAGACTAGTGGGTGTGAGTGGCCCCCTCCTCACCGTATGGGTGCCCATAAAACCCTCCTGCCATATAAGACTAGCCACCCTATGGGCTGGTATAAAGGTGGTTGGGACCATGGAAGAAGCGTTCACGTCGCGGCCTATCAGACTGTTAATCAGCACGCGAACCCTTCACCTCACCGTCTCCGAGGGGAGAGTGTGAAGATACAGATACAAAAGACCCATGAATTAAATCATGTTTCAATGTTGCACTTTGTTAGCGTGCTGCTAATTACAGAGAAAAACGGGAACTGTCACACTATTTGTTAAAAAGAATGAATTTCACCCCCTTTATGGGTCAAACCACATTTGCACCAGTGAGTGATGGCATGGCTCCTCTCCCGGACACTGAGTCCTTGCGGGTGTGGCGTGTCAGGTGGAGCCTTGGCCCAATATTCACAGGTGGGGTCTGGGGTTTGGGGCCTGTCCACAGGTGGGGTCTGGGGTTTGGGGCCTGTCCACAGGTGGGGTCTGGGGCCTGTCCACAGGTGGGGTCTGGGGCCTGTCCACAGGTGGGGTCTGGGGCCTGTCCACAGGTGGGGTCTGGGGTTTGGGCCTGTCCACAGGTGGGGTCTGGGCCTGTCACAGTGGGTCTGGGGTTTGGGGCCTGTTCACAGGTGGGGTCTGGGGTCTGGGGTTTGGGGCCTGTTCACAGGTGGGGTCTGGGGCCTGTCCACAGGTGGGGTCTGGGGTTTGGGGCCTGTCCACAGGTGGGGTCTGGGGTTTGGGGCCTGTCCACAGGTGGGGTCTGGGGCCTGTCCACAGGTGGGGTCTGGGGCCTGTTCACAGGTGGGGTCTGGAGTCTGGGGTTTGGGGCCTGTCCACAGGTGGGGTCTGGGGTTTGGGGCCTGTCCACAGGTGGGGTCTGGGGCCTGTCCACAGGTGGGGTCTGGGGCCTGTTCACAGGTGGGGTCTGGAGTCTGGGGTTTGGGGCCTGTCCACAGGTGGGGTCTGGGGTTTGGGGCCTGTCCACAGGTGGGGTCTGGGGTTTGGGGTCTCTCCACAGATGGGGCAGGTGGTGGAGCGTCTGCCACTCATGAACCTTCTAGTGGCTGTTTGCAGTACTGCACTGGAACAGGGCACCTTTCTCTGGGTTGCAGGGTGTGTGTGGAAAGAGCAATAGTTAGAACAAGGGGAAAGATAATATCACAACGGTTTAAACATAGATCATGACTGACAGAGAGCCAGGAGTTGGAGACTAAGCTGCTTTCTGCCAGTTGACTATAAATCACCAATTCATAAAATAAATGGAGCTTTGGGATTCGGTTTTTAAATAGTGAAATTAAATGGGTAGGGCCAGGTCTGATTGTAAAGAATACCAGTGAGAGCAGGAGAGAAGATGCTGTTAATCAGAAAAAGTGCTTAGTTGGCGCCTAGCAGTTACAGGAAGGAGGAGCTGGATTTTAGGTCCTTCAACCAATGCGTGCCGTTTATTCTGGGATTAATATGGCTGGCGGGGAAGATGAGTCAAAAGAAGGCAGCATCTTCCCCCTGACAGTGGCATCACATGCAGATGACATCACACGCGCATGACATCACACGCGCATGACATCACATACAATCACACACAGATGACATCACACAGATGACATCACACACAGATGACATCACACTCGGATGACATCACACGCAGATGACATCACATGCAATCACACGCAGATGATATCACACGCAGATCACATGCAGATCTAACGCAGATGACATCACACGCAGATGACATCACACGCAGATGACATCACACGCAGCTCACACGCAGATGACATCAAACGCAGATGACACGCAGATGACATCACACGCAGATGACATCACACGCAGATCACACGCAGATGACAGCACACGCAGATGAGAGGTGTCTGTGCACTTCACTGAGATTTATGTAATTGTGAACAAGCCAAAACAAATGTTTTGCAATCAGCACAAGCAAAGAGGGGGAAAAAATGAACAGCTGAAACTCTGAAAGAAAATCAGGAAATGCTGCAAAGACACAGCAGGTCTTTAAGTAGAATGACATCACGTCTACCGCCAATGTTCCCTGTAATTGTTTTTTTGGGCCGCGCGGCCCCTTTAACAGATTGCTCCGCCCATTCAAAATTCCGTGCATGCGCGGTTTTTTCAATTTAAAAGCCGGCTCACCTCTAGAGCGCTGCACGGGACCTCTAGAGCGCTGCACGGGACCCCTAGAGCGCTGCACGGGACCCCTAGAGCGCTGCACGGGACCCCTAGAGCGCTGCACGGGACCTCTAGAGCGCTGCACGGGACCTCTAGAGCGCTGCACGGGACCCCTAGAGCGCTGCACGGGACCTCTAGAGCGCTGCACGGGACCCCTAGAGCGCTGCACGGGACCCCTAGAGCGCTGCACGGGACCTCTAGAGCGCTGCACGGGACCCCTAGAGCGCTGCACGGGACCTCTAGAGCGCTGCACGGGACCCCTAGAGCGCTGCACGGGACCCCTAGAGCGCTGCACGGCCACGCAACCTAAAGGGAACATTGGCTACAGGCCATTCAGCCCAACTGGTCCATGTCGGTGTTGATGCTGCACACGAGCCTCTTCCCACTCTAATTAGCTCTTCCCAACCTGCCCCCCGTATCCCTCATGTATGCATCAAGCCTGCCCTTGCATGCCTCAATGCCCTCTGCTTCACCCACACACAGCCCTATTCGTACTCTGGTGAAAGTCATTGCAAACCTGCCCTGATCATTGCAAGCGGTCTGAATTAAGATGTTGATCATCTTTCAGTTTTCTTTTTAAAATGCTGTTGCAGCCTCTGCAGGTTAGTCCCCAACTGGGAGGGCCTTTGACTTAGCAATATTTTAATTAAAAGTGAGTTCCATGTTCTCACCACTCTCTGTGTAAAGAAATTCCTCCTAAACTCTTTATTTGGTCAGTTACTGGCTAGCTTATATTTCTGCCCCCTTGTTCTGGACTCACCCACAAGTGGAAACAGTTTCTGTGCGTCCACCCTATCGAACCACTTCATCATTTGAAAGACCTCCATCAGGTCTCCTCTTAGTCTTCTCGGGAATAGAGAAAGCTCCGGAGCCCCAGCTTGCTCAGTCTTTCCTGAGAGGTGGAATATTTCTATCCTAGGAACATCTTTGTAAATCCTTCCTGCACTTTCACCAGTGCTTCTATATCCTTTTTGTAATATGGAGACCACAACTGCGCTCAGCACTCTAAGTGTGGTCTAACCAAGGTTCTGTATAAATTTAACATTACCTTTGTATTCTATTCCTCTAGAAATGTACTTTGTTTGCACTCCTTATACCCTTATCAACTTGTGCTGCTACTTTTGGTGATTTATGTATCTGTATTCCCAGATCTCTTTGCTCCTCCATCCTATTTAGTTTCTTACCTTTAAAGGAATAAGTGGCCTCCGACCAAAATCAGCCAGCTCGCAATCTGCGAGATTTAATTTAATTTGCCATTTATCCGCCCACTCTGTAAGCCTGCTTGTGTCTTCCTGTTATTTAGTGCAGTCCGCCATACCCCTCCAATTTGGTGTCATCTGCAAATTTCGACACCATCCCTCCAATCTCTGAGGTCTGCCAGCATCTCTAAAAAGAAAAGACGGGTTAACATTTCGGGAGTGGTCTCTTTGTCCGAACTGAACTCCCGTCTGATGGTGGGGTACGCGCATGCAAACACAAACGCACGCACGCACACACACATACACACACAGAGTGGTGAGGATTTGGAATGCGCTGCCTGATAGGGCGATGGATACTGATTCAATAGTCGCCTTCAAAAGGGAATTGGATAGATACTTGAAGGATAAAAAATTTGCAGGGATATGGGGAAAGAGCCGGGGAGTGGGACTAACTGGATTGCTCTTTGAAAGAGCCAGCGCAGACTCGATGGGCCGAATGGCCTCCTTCTGTGCTGTCCTATTCTTCAAGCAAACACGCACACACACAAACACGTCATCTCTGCTTACAACAATAACAGCAACCTGCACTTATATACCGTAGTAAAACGTCACAAGGCGCTTCACAGGAACGTTATCAGACAAAAATTTGACACCGAGCCACATAAGGAGATATTAGGACAAGGGACCAAAAGCTTGGCCAAAGAGGTTTAAGGAGTGTCTTAAAGGAGGAGAGAGAGGTGGAGAGACAGAGAGGTTTAGGGAGGGAATTCCAGAGCTTAGGGCCTCGGCAGCTGAAGACACGGCCACCAATGGTGGAGTGATTCAAATTGGGGATGCGCAAGAGGCCAGAATTAGAGGAGCGCAGAGATCTGGGGGGGTTGTAGGGCTGGAGGAAGTTACTGAGATAGTCAGGGGCGAGGCCATGGAGGGATTTGAAAAAACAAGGATGCGAATTTTAAAATCGAGGTGTTGTGGGACCGGGAGCCAATGTAGGTCAGCGAGCACAGGGGAGATGGGTGATGCTTACAGATGTTTGTGGTACACTTTTCTGTGGAGAGGGGGCCTCTTTAAATCAACTATTTTGAAAATTAAATTCTTTTTAGCAAAAGCTGTGGTGAGAGGGAATGTTGTGGATACAGCACGGAGCTCTGAGTTGTGTCCATGGATGCTGAACTCTTACAGTGGCACTATTGTCTTCTCATTCCTCCCCACAGCCACATACATCATACAGAGGGGCACGCGTGCAATTGCGAAAAATCAGTTATACAGTGAGCAAGAACGCTCTGCGTGAATGCATGAGATAATGGTTTAATGTTTATCTGGGGATCGGGCAGCTTGCTCTCTTGCCTTCGTTAGTTTAGTAGATGCAGGATGATTTTGTACTCGGTGTCGGTGGGGGGGGCAGAACCTAAGCTGAAAGCTGGATAATCTCCCGTCTCTTAAAGCGGGCAAAACCACCAATTAGTTTGAACTTTTCCAATAATACCCGTTTTTTTTTTATTATTCACAGAGATAATAAAAGTTAATTAGAAACATAAATCCCGACCAATTACAGAGCGAAAAAATTAAATAACTATAATAAGCGAGACCATCCAGAGGTTAGCTCCGAACCACTTTCCCCCCACCTCCCCCCCCCCCCCCCCCCCACCCACCACCCACCAGCTGTGGAGCTTTCAATGAATCTATTAAACATTGTGCCAGATCCCTGCTTGAGACCAGGAGCAGAGCAAAACACTCAATGTCACGCAATGGGAAAACAGGCAGGGCACAGCGCAGAATGGGTTGAACGCAGAAGGAGATCCTCTGATTGTTTAGCTAGTAAGGGCGCTGATCACCGTGGGGTAGGCAGTGCCTGCGAGACCCTCGTTTATAAAAGAAAGAACTTGCATTTCTACAGCGCCTTTCACCACCTCAGGACGTCCCAAAGCGCGTTACAGCCAACGCAGCACTTTTTGGAGTGTAGTCACTGTTGTAATGTAGGAAACGCGGCAGCCAATTTGCGCACAGCAAGCTCCCACACACAGCAATGCGATAAACGAGCAGATCGTCTGCTTTTGGTGATGTTGGTCGACATTTAGCTGCAGAGAGAACGAGAGAAACTAGACACAAAATGGCGAGCGCAGAATGTAAGCGTGCTTTTACAGACATGGCGCATAAACATCAGCTCCCAATAAATCTTTGACCGACCGCAGCAAACATTTCAGCCCCCCGCCCCCCCTCCTCCCTCTGCTGTAACCATCCCAAGGTTTTAACGCGCAGTTGTGCTCCGATCTCAGGTTGCCCAGCATTCTGGGTTGGCACGCCCACCAATCTGTTTTAGTTGGCATGTGAACATCTACTTTCAGTCACCGCTGACTGCCTGGCTTCCAGTCACAGCCCATGTGGGTTGTTTTTTTTTAAAGAAGAACTTTGTTCCTGATCATTTTTTTTTTATCCGAGCAAAAAGCTTCCAGGGAACGTGATGAAATCTGACGGAATCCGAGAGCCCTGCGGTGTTTTTTTTCCACAGTTAGAGAGTTGGACAGGAACGATTCCGAGTCTGCTTTCTCCCCAGCCACACGCCCTCCCCCCTCTCCCTCTCCGCCACCCCACCTTCTCAGCCCCACCTATCTTAACATGAGGCCTTCCCCCGAGCAAGCCGAACAAGCCAGGGTGTCATTCTCAGCTCCAGGAACTGTGTCCGGTCTCCAGGACAAAAGGAACTTGCTTTCAGCTTCTTGTATCTCGCCTCAATTTCCATCCTCCTCTTCCGAGGGCACTGACCTTCATTTTTGCTGGGGCTACCATGGGCCCCTTAAGGGGAACAGTTAGGGTAGATAGAGAGAAACTATTTCCGCTGGTAGGGGAGTCTAGGACTAGGGGGCATAGTCTAAAAATTAGAGCCAGACCTTTCAGGAGTGAAATTAGGAAGCGTTTTGGGACATCCAGTGGTCGTGAAAGGCCCTATATAAATGCAAGTATTTCTTTCTTTCTTTCCTTTTTTCTAGAAGTTTGGAACTCTCTTCCGCAAACGGCAGTTGATGCTCGGTCAGTTGTTAATTTTAAATCAGAGATTGAGAGATTTTTCTACATGCAAAGGGTGGTAGATAGTGTCGGCCGTGTCTCAGTGGGTAGCACTCTCGCCTCTGAGTCAGAAGGTTGTGGGTTCAAGTCCCACTCCAGGGACTTGAGCACAAAAATCCAGGCTGACACTCCAGTGCAGTGCTGAGGGAGTGCTGCACTGACGGAGGGGCCGTCTTTCGGATGAGACGTTAAACCGAGGCCCCGTCTGCCTTCTCAGGTGGACGTAAAAGATCCCATGGCACTATTTCGAAGAAGAGCAGGGGAGTTATCCCTGGTGTCCTGGCTAATATTTATCCCTCAACCAACATCACTAAAACAGATGATCTGGTCATTATCACATTGCTGTTTGTGGGAGCTTGCTGTGCGCAAATTGGCTGTCGCATTTCCTACATTACAACAGTGACTACACTTCAAAAAAGTACTTCATTGGCTGTAAAGCACTTTGGGACGTCCGGTGGTCGTGAAAGGCGCTATAGAAATGTAAATCTTTCTATCTTTCTAGAAGTCTGCAACTCTCCTCCGCAAACGGCAATTTATGATAATTGTTAATTTTAAATCTGAGATTGATGTTAACTAAAGGTATTGAGGGATATGGGCCAAAGGCGGGTGTATGGAGTTAGGTCACAGATCAGCCATGGTCTCATTGAATGGCGGAACAGGCTCGAGGGGCTGAATGGCCTCCTCCTGTTCATAGGTTCCCAAGGATGCTGAGACAGAGAGGAGAGTGATATGAAACTAACTCGCCCATTGGGAAATTGGATCAGTTGCAGCAGAGGTCTTACCCCCCCCCCCCACCGCCCCACCCCGGGCTCCATTTTACTCTCCATTGAAGTCAATATTGGGCGGGTGTAAAACCAACGTCCCACCTGATCCCGTTGGATCGCCGAGAGTGTCATCAGGCTTTTGGACCATGGGAGGCATCGCAGGTCCTGTCCTGACATCTACACACTTCTTCCTTCAGGGGAGGTCCACTGGAACAGTGGAGTGCGATCCCAGCTGGCTTTATCCCCTCGAGGCAGCTGATGGCGCTGTGGGACTACATTAATCGGAAAATTTTGGGCTCAAGTGTCAACAGGCTGTGGGGGGGGGGGGGGCGGGTAAGGGGGGATGGGGGGAGGAGGAAAGGGCATCACACTCAATAGCCACACACATCGACTTTCCAGTAGGAATCGAGGGGTGGTAATCAGACGTGGGGACCCAGGCTGATTTTTCTCCTCTTTAGACCAGGAATGCTGAGGTTAATTATTGCCCTATCTCAGATTGGCAAACTCAACAACAACCACTTACATTTATATAGCGCCTTTAACATAGTAAAACGTCCCAAGGCACCTCACAGAAGTGTAAATCAGACAGAATTTGACACCGAGCCACAGAAGGAGATATTAGGACAGGTGACCAAAAGCTTGGTCAAAGAGGTCGGTTTTAAGGAGCGTATTAAAGGAGGAGGGAGAGGCGGAGAGGTTTAGGGAGAGAATTCCAGAGATTAACACAAAACAGAGATGAATCCTGGGAATTTTCAGGTCTGTCTGGCTCAGAATCACACCCCATGGTGTAATTATACGCACAGCCAATGGGGGATTGCAAACCTACTTTTTAAATTCAAATTACTAAATTAAATTCAAAATATAGAGAGAACCAAACTTTTCCTGGTTCTAATGTGCATTTATGTAACAGGTAGCAGCTAATTTCACTGTCATATTAACTCCGTCACAAAAATATAACCCGATATAATATTCATTGACTACAAGTTTCTGATAACCAAATACTGATTCGTTTTCAACAAACCTGCGGTATTGAAGTTTAATATTCGGGTATCCGTTATTCAATATATAAACCCCCTGAACCCCTCGATTAGATTCCAGCCTGTAACTCACTCCCGGGTATCTGTTATTCCAGTGGTTCCCAACTTCTTCCTTTATGCGGACCACTACATCGTCATCAAAAGCTTTTGCGGACCACTAGCCATTTAAAACATTTTTAACATCGCCTATGGCTGCCTATTACATTATCATAATTTTTTTTTTCACGGACCACCTGCAGTACCCTCGCAGACCACTGGTGGTCCGCGCACCACAGGTTGGGAACCGCTGTGTTATTCTATATATAAACCTCCCAAACCTCTCGATTAGATTCCAGTCTGTAACTCACTCCCGGGTATCTGTTATTCTATATATAATCCCCCGAACCCCTCGATTGGATGCCAGCCTGTAACTCACTCCTGGGTATCTGTTATTCTATAAAAAAAAACCCAAACCCCTCGATTAGATTCCAGCCTGTAACTCACTCCCGGGTATCTGTTATTCTATAAATAAACCCCCGAAGCCCTCGATTGGATTCCAGCCTGTAACTCACTCCCGGGTATCTGTTATTCTATATATAAACCCCCGAACCCCTCGATTGGATTCCAGCCTGTAACTCACTCCCGGGTATCTGTTATTCTATATATAAACCCCCCGAACCCCTCGATTGGATTCCAGCCTGTAACTCACTCCCGGGTATCTGTTATTCTATATATAAACCCCCCCGAACCCCTCGGTTAGATTCCAGCCTGTAACTCACTCCCGGGTATCTGTTGTTCTATATTATTTATGCTAGATGAATCTTTGCTCCATTTATTTTCGGTCTGAAATAACACTAAACATTCTCATCGCCGTCATAACAAAAACAAAATAAGCACTACCACCAACTTCCCTGTTTGAATGGACCGGAAATCTTTAGGAAAGCTCTTCTTGATCATAGTGTATCTAATTGCTTCAAATATTACAGCTGCATAATTGTGTCAAGCTCTTCCCCAAATAGACGCTTTCTTTTCTATTTTTCTTTCCGCTGTGAAGAGTCTTCGCTCGGTAGCGGTCCTCGGAGTCAGTCATTCTCGACTAGTTTTCCTTGCTCTTTGATTTGAAAGGATCTTTCATCAGACTCCGTGTCATCTGTTACTGGCTTGATAAAAGCTTCCGTGAAGTGAAAAAAAAAATGGGCCTTTAGCAAGGCGAAGTAATCCTTCGTCTGTTGCCATGGCAGCAGACATCTTTTGCTTCCATTCAGCGAGTGGTGAAGGTCCTGCTGCTGCTATCGCTCTATGAACCGGATCCCGTGCGTTGATTAAATTAGTTTCCTCAGAAGTATAAGTGTTAATTAAAGTATTAGTCTGGGCCGATTGATTCCGCAGAGTGAGGACTTTCAGACCCCGTGTAATCTTTGACATGGTCACAAAACCCCAGGTTATTTGGCCTTTGTTATAAATTCAAATTAGTGCTAATAAATGTGTGAAAGTGGTTAAGTCAAGGCATGGAGGAACACAAATCCCTTTCCCCCTTCTTTGATATTTTTCTGTTAATGTATTTGCCTAATTCCTTATCTTTCACTTCCTGCAGATCAAAATTTGTTGGAGGGCGGTCCTGGACGATTCATAAACGCGGAACATCAACACAGTATCCTCGTTCTAATTATATAACCCTCCAGGGCATCGTCCCAGCACCACCATTACCATGTTTAGCACAATCTTATAATTAAAAACGACTTCACAACATCCTGTCAGTTTTAATCATTTTCTTTTTTCCCCTCCCCTCCTCTCCTGAAGGCATTGACTCTTGGTCGAGCTATGGTGCATGGGCACCAGCCGTCTTCTGATACCTGATACTTGTGTGTGAACCTTGGCAGGATATTTGACTGCAGGGGCATCACAGTTAAGCTTCATCCCCAATCGCTGCCTTGGTTGACAGGGGTTGACTCAGTGGCATTAATATCACCTTTACATCTTTGTGAAATTTGTTCTAAATAGGCCAAGATCCAATTGATCAAGACAGTTTGAGCACCGACTGACTAAAATCCAGTTAAAGGAAGAAAGCGCCTTTCATGACCTCAGAACACAAAAGCGCTTCACAGCCAATGAAGTACTTTTTGAAGTGTAGTCACTGTTGTAATGTAGGAAACGCGGCAGCCAATTTACGCACAGCAAGCTCCCACAAACAGCAATGTGATAAATGACCAGATAATCTGTTTTAGTGATGTTGGTTCAGGGATAAATATTGGCCAGGACACCGGGGAGAACTCCCCTGCTCTTCTTCGAATAGTGCTGAGAGATCTTTTACATCCACCTGAGAGGGCAGATTCGGGGCCTCGGTTTAACGTCTCACCCGAAAGATGGCACCTCAGACAGTGCGGCGCTCCCTCAGTACTGCCCCTCCGACAGTGCGGCGCTCCCTCAGTACTGCCCCTCCGACAGTGCGGCGCTCCCTCAGTACTGCCCCTCCGAAAGTGCAGCACTCCCTCAGTGCTGCCCCTCCGACAGTGCGGCACTCCCTCAGTACTGCCCCTCTGACAGTGCGGCACTCCCTCAGTACTGCCCCTCTGACAGTGCGGCGCTCCCTCAGTACGGCCCCTCCGACAGTGCGGCTCTCCCTCAGTACTGCCCCTCCGACAGTGCGGCACTCCCTCAGTACTGCCCCTCTGACAGTGCGGCACTCCCTCAGTACTGCCCCTCTGACAGTGCGGCACTCCCTCAGTACTGCCCCTCCGACAGTGCGGCACTCCCTCAGTACTGCCCCTCCGACAGTGCGGAACTCCCTCAGTACTGCCCCTCCGACAGTGCGGTGCTCCCTCAGTACTGCCCCTCCGACAGTGCGGCACTCCCTCAGTACTGCCCCTCCGACAGTGCGGCGCTCCCTCAGTACTGCCCCTCAGACAGTGCGGCACTCCCTCAGTACTGCCCCTCCGACAGTGCAGCGCTCCCTCAGTACTGCCCCTCTGACAGTGCGGCACTCCCTCAGTACTGCCCCTCTGACAGTGCGGCACTCCCTCAGTACGGCCCCTCCGACAGTGCGGCGCTCCCTCAGTACAGCCCCTCTGACAGTGCGGCACTCCCTCAGTACGGCCCCTCCGACAGTGCCGCGCTCCCACAGTACTGCCCCTCCGACAGTGCGGCGCTCCCTCAGTACTGTCACTCTGACAGTGCGCGCTCCCTCAGTACGGCCCCTCCGACAGTGAGGCGCTCCCTCAGTACTGCCCCTCCGACAGTGCGGCACTCCCTCAGCACTGCCCCTCCGACAGTGCGGCGCTCCCTCAGTACGGCCCCTCAGACAGTGTGGCGCTCCCTCAGTACTGCCCCTCCGACAGTGCGGCGCTCCCTCAGTACGGCCCCTCAGACAGTGCGGCACTCCCTCAGCACTGCCCCTCCGACAGTGCGGCGCTCCCTCAGTACTGCCCCTCTGACAGTGCGGCGCTCCCTCAGCACTGCCCCTCCGACAGTGCGGCGCTCCCTCATTACTGCCCCTCCGACAGTGCGGCGCTCCCTCAGTACTGCCCCTCCGACAGTGCGGCGCTCCCTCAGTACGGCCCCTCAGACAGTGCGCCGCTCCCTCAGTACTGCCCCTCCGACAGTGCGGCGCTCCCTCAGTACTGCCCCTCCGACAGTGTGGCGCTCCCTCAGTACTGCCCCTCCGACAGTGCGGCGCTCCCTCAGTACTGCCCCTCTGACAGTGCGGCGCTCCCTCAGTACTGCCCCTCCGACAGTGCGGCGCTCCCTCAGTACTGCCCCTCCGACAGTGCGGCGCTCCCTCAGTACTGACCCTCCGACAGTGCGGCGCTCCCTCAGTACTGCCCCTCCAACAGTGCGGCGCTCCCTCAGTACTGCCCCTCCGACAGTGCAGCACTCCCTCAGTACTGCCCCTCCAACAGTGCAGCGCTCCCTCAGTACTGCCCCTCCGACAGTGCAGCACTCCCTCAGTACTGCCCCTCCAACAGTGCGGCGCTCCCTCAGTACTGCCCCTCCGACAGTGCGGCGCTCCCTCAGTACTGCCCCTCCGACAGTGCAGCACTCCCTCAGTACTGCCCCTCCGACAGTGCGGCGCTCCCTCAGTACTGCCCCTCCGACAGTGCAGCACTCCCTCAGTACTGCCCCTCCAACAGTGCGGCGCTCCCTCAGTACTGCCCCTCCGACAGTGCAGCACTCCCTCAGTACTGCCCCTCCAACAGTGAGGCGCTCCCTCAGTACTGCCCCTCCGACAGTGCGGCGCTCCCTCAGTACTGCCCCTCCGACAGTGCAGCACTCCCTCAGTACTGCCCCTCCGACAGTGTGGCGCTCCCTCAGTACTGCCCCTCCGACAGTGCGGCGCTCCCTCAGTACTGCCCCTCCGACAGTGCGGCACTCCCTCAGTACTGCCCCTCCGACAGTGTGGCGCTCCCTCAGTACTGCACTGGATTTTGTGCTCAAGTCTCTGGAGTGGGACTTGAACCCACGACTTTCTGAGAGGCGAGAATGCGACCCACTGAGCCACAGCTAATACCTGACATTTATACATAACATTCAATCAACAGTATTTCAGAGGAACAAGTAGGAGAGGTATGAAAGTCTTTTTACAGCTTAGTAACTCTTCATGATTAAGGCTTTCAGAACATAATTCACGTGGTGAAAGCGCTATGTTATTAGTTCCTTCTGCTGAAGGGTTTTCTCACGGAGGTTGTTAGAAGTGTTTGGTTTGATTGCTACATATTGTGAATATTTAATCGTTAAACAGAACCTTCATTAAAGCCTCTTTGGAGTGCCACTGGAAGGGACGTTGAGCAACGGCAGGACACCTGGGTTTAAATGAAGAGCAATCAGGGATTTGTTGTTGGAAATCGGAAACAAGCTGTTGAGGCTGGGGGTCAATTGAAAATTCCAAAACTGAGATTGATTGATTTTTGTTGGGTAAGGGTATTAAGGGTTAGGGAACCAAGGCGGGTAAGATGGAGTTAAGATACAGATCAGCCATGATCTCATTGAATGGCCCAACAGGCTCGAGGGGCTAAATGGCCTCCTCCTGCCAAACTGACTGAAAAACTACAACAACAACAACAACTTGTATTTATATAGCGCCTTTAACGTAGTAAAACGTCCCAAGGCGCTTCACAGGTGTATTGTAAGACAAAAAATTTGACACCAAGCCACATAAGAAGAAATTAGGGCAGGTGACCAAAAGCTTGGTCAAAGAGGTAGGTTTTAAGGAGCGTCTTAAAGGAGAAGAGAGAGAGGCGGAGAGGTTTAGGGAGCAAGTTTCAGAGCTTAGGGCCCAGGGAACAGAAGGCACGGCCACCAATGGTGGAGCGATGGAAATCGGGGATGCTCAAGAGGGCAGAATTAGTGGAGCGCAAAGATCTCGGAGGGTTGTGGGGCTGGAGGAGATTACAGAGATAGGGAGGGGCGAGGCCATGGTGAGAATTTTGAAATCGAGGTGTTGCTTAACCGGGAACCAATGTAGGTCAGCGAGCACAGGGGTGACGGGCGAACGGGACTTGGTGCGAGTTAGGACACGGAAATGAAGAGGAAAAAGAAAGAAAAATGGGCCCTCTGTATAAATACAGGTGGTGCATAAAGAATAACACCTTTTCCCTTCTCGATTACCACCGCCCTCCCCCCGCCCGCCCCCCTCCCAATCCACGACTCCCCCTCCCAATCCACGCCCCCATGTGGCTTGGTGCCGACAGCCTACCAGCCCGACAGCTTTCAATCTGGCTGGCTGCGGCCGGGAAACGGAGACGAAAAATGTTAATCAGGTCCTGCCGCTCAATTTGGCAGGACCTGAGGGGAAGTCATTCTTCCGGGTTTCGGCCTCAAAACAGCGCCCCCCTCCGCTCCCTCCGCGCCCCCGAGCTCATCTCCCAACCCATTCAAACATGTGACGCTTGGTCTCCTTCACTGTCATTGCCAGGACAATTTTTTTTATTTGTTCCTGGGATGTGGGCGTCGCTAGCAAGGCCAGCATTTATTGCCCATCCATCGTTGCCCTCGAGAAGGTGGTGGTGAGCCGCCTTCTTACTTCTTAGTAGTGGTTTGGTACAACTGAGTGTCTCGCTCGGCCATTTCAGAGGGCAGTTAATAGTCAACCACATTGCTGTGGGTCTGAGAGTCACATATAGGCCAGACCAATAAGATTTCCTTCCTTAAAAGACATTAGTGAACCAGATGGGTTTTTACGACAATCCAGTAGTTTCATGGTCACCATTACTGATACTAGCTTTTTATTCCAGATTTATTTAATTAACTGAATTTAAATTCTCCAGCTGCTATGCTGGGATTTGAACTCACGTCTCACAGATTATTAGTCCAGGCCTCTGGAGTACTAGTCTAGTAACATAACCACTACGCTACTGGACCTTCAGAGCGGCTGTGATTAACATAAGGCACATGGACGATTTGGAAGGAATCCTTAAAAATAAGCTTGTCTCAAGTCCCACTGTACACATTGAGATTATTGTCCAGGTCTGATGTCTTGAAATACATGTGGAATATCATTAAATATCAAGGGGCGAAGGCAAGGGTTTGCCGCACGTTCTATTGACACCATTTTGAGACTGTTACCAGCAGGTGAACAGGGATTCCCTCTGCCGGCTTCCCCAGAGAACGAGCCCGAGCCCATCAGACCAGCCATTTATTGACATGGCTGACAGCCGGACTCAAAAAATATTCCATGGAAACCATGGCAACCGGCTCGTGCCAAGGCCCATTCCAATCAGAAAAAAATAAATAAACGAATGAGACCTCCGCAGGCTTAGCTGAAAGAAAAGCAGGCCGGTTTTCTTGCCATGTAACCACGCGACATCACTCTGGGCTCTACCATGTTCACAGAAGTGTGCTTTCAGGGGCCTTGGGTGGTGCTTTAACACCACAAAATTAAAGCTGGCAGTGAACGAAGCTGACAATTCCACTCTGCTAACTGGTGGCTCTCAGAAAGTCAAAGTATAATATATTTGACCCGATTTCACTTTTAAAAGCAACATTTAAAATGACCCTCAATCAGCGTTTACTGGATACGTGATACACGTCGTTATAACAACCAGAACTCCAATGCCCTCTCGAGCCAGACGGCTAAAGGGAATAGATTTTTGCTAAGGGGACAAAGGGCAGCCACTTTCAGCTCTCAAGCTCCAGAGAAGTGATGCTTTGGGTCTGTGCATGATCGGTGAGTAGGGGTTGCCAACCCTCCAGGATTGCCCTGGAGTCTCCAGGAATTGAAGATTAATCTCCAGGTCACTGCAGCGCGCAAAAACCCAGGCGAAAAATTATCGGGGCATTAAAAAGAAATTGCGTGTCGTTTTCATTTTCTTTGCACGCTTTCATCTATCAGTTGTGAAAATATTGAAGATGGGAAAAATTGGCTGTTTGACTGACAGTCAAGAATCATCCAATTGGGGAGCGAAGAGTCGTCACGAGGACGGACGTGTCGGGCGACCAATGGCGGGAGCGTCGGGGCGGTTAGAGGCGGGGGGTCATGTGATGGAACCTCCAGAATATGCCCAACCAGCGTTGGCAACCCTACTTAGGAAGGGGCATCGGAACACTGCTTCCACCAACTCGGCCACACAGAATCTGGCAACAGTTTATCATCTCTGAGTGTAACAGCTATTTGTACCAGGCTTTCTTTCAGAGAAATAGGGGGCAAAAGATCTCTAAGCATCTGTACAAAAAAAATACAATGATGTTTTATTGAGAAGTCTAGACAAAGAGTCAAGGCTCAAAGTGCAGGACACACTCAAGGCGGAAAAGTATAGGAGAGAAGATATGATAAATCGTAAGTCGTGATTAGGTGATGCAAAGCCTAGGTTTAAAATGCCTGAAAAGAAAGGCAGGCTTGCATTTCGATAGCGCCTTTCACCATCTCAGGACGACCCAAGGCGCTTTACAGCCAATGAAGTGCTTTTTGAAGTGCAGTCACCATTGTGATGTAGGCAACGCGGCAGCCAATTTGCGCACAGCAAGCTCCCACAATCTATTGACATTCTGGCCTCATCACCTCCTCTGACCTCGTATGAAACATCCACATCTCCTCCGTCACTGAAACTGACAGAGTCAGAAGGTTGTGGGTTCCAGTCCCACTTCAGAGACTTGAGCCCATAATCTAGGCTTATAATTTGAGTGCCAGTACTGAGGGAGTGCTGCAATGTTGGAGGTGGCGTCTTTCTGATGAGACGCTAAACCGAGGAATACAGGAAGAGATCCAGAAGCTTAGAGTTCATCGATGGGAGAGGAATTTTCTCCAGTGGGATTGTCAGCACTGTGAGTTGTCTCAGGCGGACATTAAAAAAATCCCATGGCACTATTCTGAAGAGGAGCAGGCGGAGAACTCCCCAGGGTGTCATGTCCAATACTTATCCATCAATCATCCTCACTAAAACAGATTACCTGGTCATTATCACATTGCTGCTTTTGTGGGATCTTGCTGTGTGCAAATTGGCTGCTGCGTTTCCTACATTACAACAGTGACTACACTTCAAAAAGTACTTCATTGGCTGCAACGTCTTTGGGACGTCCTGGAGTCATGAAAGATGCTATAGAAATGCAAGTTCTTTATTTCTTCTTTAAAGAACTGGGTTGTCAAATATTTCTTCATCAAGGCAGTGGGCTGTCAAATTTATGTGGTGGAAAGTTTCAGCTATTTATTTCTATGAAGCTTGAGACAATCTTCATAGAATCAGAGAATCTTACAATGCAGAAGGAGGCCATTCGGCCCATCTTTGAAAGAGCTCTCCAATTAGTCCCACTCCCCCTGCTCATTTCCCCTTTTCAGGTATTTATCCAATTCCCTTTTGAAAGTCACTATTGAATCTGCTTCCACCGGCCTTTCAGGCAGCGCGTTCCAGATTGTAACAACTCATCTTGTCCTCATTTTCTACCAAACAGGCAGGAGTTTCACGTCAGTATTACTGCTTAAGGGAAGCAAAGTCACCAATTAATAAAAAAGAAAATTAAAACAGGCAACTCACAATGCCAACGATCTCACTTGTGAAAATTCCTCTCCCATCGATGAATAAGCTTCTGGATCTTTTCCTGTATCCTCTGCGGTTTTCCCCCTCTATTTCTCCGTCATTTCCCTGTGTAGTTTAAAACAGACCGAGAAAAACTATTAGACAGTGGCATTGCTGCTATTTAGCTGAGGAGAAATACAATTAAGCGTGTTCCAGTTACTAAGTCAGGCAGGACTTTGAGTGACGTATGCAACTTAGGGTTGCCAACTCTGGTTGGACGTATTCCTGGAAGTTTTGTCGCATGACCTGTTTGCCGGCAACCGTCCCGCCCCCGCACCGCCGTCATTGGTCACCCGACATGTCCATCATCGCGGGACCCCGCCTTCCCACGGCCAATCGGAAAGCGTGCAGACTCTTTGTTACCCGATTGGATGATTCTTGACTGTCAATCAAACAACCTTTTTTCGCCATCTCCAATATTTTTATAACTAGTAAACAAAAGCGTTCAAAGAAAATTTTAAAAAACACTTTTTTTTAATACCCTCTCTATGATTTTTCTCTTGGGTTTTGCTCCCAGCAGTGTCCTGGAGATTAATCTTCAATTCCTGGAGACTCCAGGCCAATCCTGGAGGGTTGGCAACATTAACGCAACTCCAGGCACCATTTTGGAAACACCAGGCAGCCATTTTGAAACTGGATAGAAAATGGCAGCGGTGACCTCAATGATTTAATGATTGCACAATGTTCCTTACCGTGCCCTTTTGAGCTCGATTTCGTCCTCACTGGATATGCAAAGCCATACCCTTTCCAGTAGAGTTTACTGGCTAGCGAGCAGGAGTGGGAAAGCCGGCTGATTGATGTCCTCTCTCGCCCCGGGGCAGCGGAGGTCAATTACAGCAACCCGTACCATCACTCCAGCTGAGATTAACAAACTTAGCACAGAGCAGGAATTAAACCTGGAGTCAGCCTGGTCTCTATGTCTCAACACACCATCCTGACTTGGAAATATATCGGCCGTTCCTTCATCGTCGCTGGGTCAAAATCCTGGAACTCCCTCCCGAACAGCACTGTGGGAGCACCTTCACCACACGGACTGCAGCGGTTCAAGAAGGCAGCTCACCACCACCTTCTCAAGGGCAATTAGGGATGGGCAATAAATGCCGGCCTTGCCAGCGACGCCCACATCCCATGAACGAATAAAAAAATAACTGAACAACAGACAGTGCACCCATCAGTTGATCCATTGTGAAATACAGGAATCCCCGTGAATATCAGACCATTGTACCCCAAATAGGGTTGCCAACTCTGGTTGGGCATATTCCTGGAGGTTTCGTCACATGACCTCCCGCCTTGACCCGCCCTCATACTCCCGCCATTGGTCCATCCTCCAGGCACCATTGCCTTCCCACGGCCAATTGGAAAGTGAACAGACCCTTTGCTACCCAATTGGATTAATCTTGGAATGTTAGTCAAACAACCTTTCCCCCCCACATCTCCTATATTTTTACGACTAAGAAATGAAAGTGTTCAAAAAAGGAAAAAAACACTATTTTTTTTTAATGCCCTCTCAATGATTTTTCTCCCGGGTTTTGCTTCCAGCAGTGTCTTGGAGATTAATCTTCAATTCCTGGAGACTCCAGGCCAATCCTGGAGGGTTGGCAACCCTAACCCCAAAGCATTCAAACATGTATACGAATTATTAGGAAAGACCAGAGGGCTAACTTTATGAATTTGTGGTTCCAATATGGACCTTTTCCCGACAGAAAATCATGGGAATACCTATCGGAATTCTCAACAAGCACTCCTGCTGGGTGGAGCTGCACAGCCAGAGCGTAAAGTTGTAAAATGACCTTTCTAATGTTTACGTAAGCCCCCAGCGCCCAGGGAAATATGGTCAATTATTCATATTTTCATGGCTGGCAAGTGAGTCAGATAAATCTCAACCATATTGAAAAACGATCTTCCTTAAGAACTGGTAAACAAACTCGATTGCCATGGTGACTTTTAATTCACCGAGCCTCTGACCACACAGCCAAACACCAGCTGCTTTTGGGAGCTCTGGGCGTTTGCCTCTCGCCACCTAACTCCGAGTTTCTTTGGAGTTGAATAAAGGGCTCGCGGTGCGAGTCGAAGAGTTTATTACCCACTGTCAACATGGCAAGAATCCCTCTGGGATATGAAACATCTCTCAACGGCCAAGAGACATTTAAGTGTTTCCTCTTCCTAAATACCACTGTTCCACCGTTTAGAAAAATATATACAGACGTATAAAAACTTGCTTTCAATTTCTGTACGTATATATAAATATAAAACCTTCCCCAGCCATTCAACCACAGTGTATTTGCACAGGATTGGTTTGCAAGTCTTTATTTATATACTTGAAGAGAAACAAGGGTGTTCCAGACACATATTTACGTGAAATGAAGGACTGTGGCAGTCTCAGCCTGCTTTTGAGTGAGATGGTGGACCCAGGTTTGACGTTCTCCAGAATTTATCTCTCTTTCTCCTGTATTTCTCTCTCTCTCTCCTTCCTCTCTCTAGGATTTTGACTTTTTGTTTTGCTGATGATGGGCTGGCATCTTTCTCCGCATGTCTGAAAGGTTGAAAATTCCTCGTGCTTCCATTACTGTGTGAAATCTATCATTTGAAGAAATTTGGAGGCCTTTCTTCCATCTACGGTGACGAGAAGAAATCGGACGGAGTTCATCTTTGATAAAAGCTTGAGAAAGGTAATTGGCAAAAGAACCGGGGGGAGATAAGACGACCTTTTTTTACGCGGCGAGTTGTTGTGATCTGGAACGCGCTGCCTGAAAGGGCGGTGGAAGCAGATTCAATAGTAACTTTCAAAAGGGAATTGGATAAACTTGAAGGGGAAAAGTTTGCAGGGCTTTGGGGAAAGAGCAGGGGGGAGTGGGACTAATTGGAGAGCTCTTTCAAAGAGCCGGCACAGGCACGATGGGCCGAATGGCCTCCTTTGGTGCTGTATCATTCTCTGATTCTATGAGGCTGGGGATACTCTGGGTCACTAAAGCGATGAGTAGCTGAGTCGCAGAGTTTAGGGATGTCCCGTGTTTGATAGCCAGTCTGTGCCGAGTTGGTTGATTTCCGTTAGGGAGACAACTAGGTGTTAGAACTGGGGGTTCATCAGCTCAGCATGAGCAAAGGGAGAAAAAAAATTCAGTCAGGATTCCCGCTCCAGCTGGAATGTGCGAGCGTGTGTGAATGTTGGTTGAGAGACGGGATTCGCGTCCGGCTGGAATGTGCGAGCGTGTGTGAATGTCGGGCGAGAGATGGGATTCGCGTCCGGCCAGAATGCTTGTCCCGGGTAGAGGAGAAAATTGGTGGAAAATATGGAGAAGGGGAAATCAAAGGAACTAAAGTTTTCCTTGGCAACGTGTAAACTAACATGAATCTCCAGTGCCTCCAAGTCCCAGGTAGCGACCTGACTTCGCTGTGTCACACTAACCTATGCTAATGACTCGTGTGGTTTTTGAACCTATCCCTGTGCAGATGTTTACCTTTTGTATGTTTTAAGCAAAAAAAAAACAATCCTGCGTTCCCCGCAATGCCTTGATGGGCAAGTGCACCGTGTGATTAGGCTCCCAGGTTTGATCCCTGTCCTGTACCAAGTTAGTGGACTTCAGCAGAGATATTTATAGGGATGTAATAATTCGCCAGAGTTCTCCCCGGTGTCCTGGAGCCAATATTTATCCCTCAACCAACATCACTGAAACAGATTATCTGGTCATTATCACATTGCTGTTTGTGGGAGCTTGCTGTGCGCCAATTGGCTGCTGCGTTTCCTACATCACAACAGTGACCACACTTCAAAAGCACTTCATTGGCTGTGAAGCGCTTTGGGACGTCCTGAGGCTGTGAAAGGCGCTAGAGAAATGCAAGTCTTTCTTTTTTTTTAAAACAGCAGACAAAAGAATTTTATCCTGAACATGTCAACATATTCATTGCTAATCCTAGAATCACACAGCCCAGAAGGAGGCCATTCGGCCCATCGTGCCTGTGCCGGCTCTTTGATAGAGCTCTCCAATTAATCACATTCTTCTGCTCTTTGCCCATAACCCTTCAAATTTTTCCCCTTCACGTATTTATCCAATTCCCTTCTAAAAGGTATTATTGAATCTGCTTCCACCCCCCTTTCAGGCAGCGCATTCCAGATCACAACAACTCGCTGCATAAAAAGATTCTCCTCATCTCCGCTCCCTCCAACCGGCGGATTTTTTTTGCCAATGATCTTACTCTCGCTTGATACAATTTCAAACCAACGCAGTTTTCAGCTATTCATCAATTTAATCAAATTGCCCTTTCCACCTATCAGCATTGAATTTTGCAGAGTCATTGAGCCAGCCATGACCTGTAGGGGTTTAATTTTACTGGCCCATTTCTCTTGTGTTTACTGGGATAATTGCGCACAGATGGAGCATTCTGTTGTATGAAGCTCAGAAAGTGAAAACACAAGTCTTAGCCACAGGGAGACTCCGCAGGGTGGGAGGAGATCACTGGAATTTTGTTACGAATCCAGCCATCCTTCAAGGATGATCTCTTCCTCCAATTAAAAAAAGGGACAAGGCAGCCTGGTAGATTCAATCGTAGAGTGCCAGACTCGAAACTCCAGTAATCATGCAGGACTGTCCTTAAATGGGCTATCCTTGATGGCTTGCTGGGGAAAGAACAGGCTAAGGAAGAGGTTCAAGGGGAGATTCTTTTGTTCACCACTGACCATGCACCTCCTACAGAGACAGCCAGGGATCGAGAGTCACTCGAGTTTAAAGCCAATGTCCTGTCACGTTCATCTCCCAACAACAACTTGCATTTATATAGCGCCTTTAACGTAGTTAAACGTCCCAAGGCGCTTCACAGGAGCGTAAACAGACAGAATTTTACACCGAGCCACATAAGGAGATATTCATAATAGAGGTATTCAAGATTATGAGTGGTTTTGAAAGAGTAAGTAGGGAGAAACTGTTTCCTCTGGCAAGTGGGTCGGTGATCCGAGGACACAGATTTAAAATAATTGGCAAAAGAACTAGAGGGGAAATGAGGAGAAATTTCTTCACACAGAGGGCTGTTAAGATCTGGAATGCGCTGCCAAAAAAGGGTGATGGAAGCAGATTCCATAGGAACTTTCAAAAGGCTATTGAACATGTATTTGAAGAGAAATAATTTGCAGGGTTATGGGGAGGAAGCTGGGGTCTGGGACTAATTGGACAGCTCTGTCAAAGAGCCGGCACAGGCTCCTTCTCTGCTGTAAGATTCAATGAGATACTAGAACAATAGCTTGGTCAAAGAGGTAGTCTTTAAGGAGCTTCATAAAGGAGGAGAGGTAGAGAGGTAAAGGTAGAGAGTCAGTGAGGTTTAGGGAGGGAATTCCAGAGCTTAGGGCCTAGACAGCTGAAGGCACGGCCGCCAATGGTGGAGCGATTATAATCGTGGATGCTCAAGAGAGTACTGTGAATATGGGGGAGGGGCTGGATAAATGATATGATAGTGACCACGCCGGTATTTATACTGAGGTGACATTGCGTACAGAAGATGCTCACTCCCGGGTATCTGTTATTCTATATATAAACCCCCCGAACCCCTCGATTAGATTCCAGCCTGTAACTCACTCCTGGGTGTCTGTTATTCTATATATAAACCCCCCCGAACCCCTCGATTAGATTCCAGCCTGTCACTCACTCCCGGGTATCCGTTATTCTATATATAAACCCCCCCGAACCCCTCGATTAGATTCCAGCCTGTAACTCACTCACAGGGTATCTGTTATTCTAGATATAAACCCCCCGAACCCCTCGATTAGATTCCAGCCTGTAACTCACTCCTGGGTGTCTGTTATTCTATATATAAACCCCCTCGAACTTTAACATTCGGTTACTCGATGTAATTGTCACGTAATGTTTACATTGGTCTAACGTGTAGACAAACACACAATGCAATACTTTGAAATGGCCGACGTGACCTTTCTATTTGCGAACCAGAATAGCTGCATTTCCATTGAATCATCTGATAGTAATCATTGAAAGCACACTGAAGTCCAGAGGTCTGCCCTATTCCAGGTATCCTATTACTGAGTGTCCTAACTATTTACCTTTCCTTCCATGACACTCCATCTTCTACTCTGCCTCATTTGTTCGAAGGACCTCAATACTGGAACTCCTCACATGCCCCCTCTCCCCTGCACCCTGAAATCTACAGGCCTTTACAATCCAAACTGTGTCCCTAATCATTAACTTTTTATTTACCTCAGCTCTCCAGCACTTTTCACCCTTGGTGCTGTCATGCACAACGAACTCTGACCCTTTATTCCGGTTTCTTAATTAAATAAAACGAACCCAAACGTAAACAGGCAATGCATGCATGCACACGCCACATACACGCAGCTATGCACAGGCATGCACACGCCACACATGTACACCAGTCTACAGACGCAGACACGACACACAGAAACACACACACTCCAGAGATGCACAAACATACATACCACACATGTACCAGTCCACAACAAATATATACACACGCACACACCGTGCCCTCCACATGCACACACTATATACACCAATATGTGTACACGCACACACATACATGCATGCATACATGCACACACAACACACACATGCATACACGCAAACTAATGGGCACACATGCACAGGTCACCCACCCACCACAGGCATGTGCACTTTTGCTTTCTGACCAATTCACTCCCATGGGAATATTTTTTTGGATAAATCTTTGCTTCACTTCTTAACACAATCTAAATCAATATTCTTTGTTGTTTTTGATCCTTCTGCCCGCCTCCTTTTGGATTTCACCTTTGACCCTACAGTCGTACTGTCACAGACCTCCCTCGCTGAAATGGACCTTCCACGTCAAGCTCACGGGCCAGTTTATTCAGCTTGAACCTGTTAACTGTTTGCTTCCCTTGTAACTGAGAAAGAGGAGCCGCCAGAATCCTCTCCTTCTCAACAACAACTTGTATTTATACAGCGCCTTTAACGTAGTGAAACATCCCAAGGCGCTTCACGGGAGCGTAAATCAGACAAAAGTTGACACCGAGCCACATTAGGGCAGGTGACCAAACGCTTGCTCAAAGAGGTCGGTTTTAAGGAGCATCTTAAAGGAGAAGTGAGAGGCGGAGAGGTTCAGGGAGGGAATTCTAGAGCTCGGGGCCCAGGCAGCTGAAGGGACTGCCCCCAATGGTGGAGCGATTAAAATCGGGGATGCGCAAGAGGCCAGAATTGGAGGAGCGCAGAGATCAAGGAGGGTTGTAGGGCTGGAGGAGATTACAGAGATAGGGAAGGGGCGAGGCCATGGAGGGATTTGAACACAAGGATGAGAATTTTAAAATCGAGGTGTTGCTTAACCAGGAGCCAATGTAGGTCAGCGAGCACAGGGGTGAGTGATGGGCGAGGCTGTTTCTGCATCATAGAGAGTTACAGACAGAGAATAACAAAGGCAAATAATCAATGAGATTGTACAGGATTGGAAAGGGCCATTGCGATCAATCTGCCTCGAGCAGCAGCTCTCAATCGCTCTTTTTACACGTTCCCCAACTCTGGTCGAGGTAACTATGTCTGTACTGTAGGTTTGCCGGTCCTGTCCTGAGCTTGACTCTGTACCACCCTGCTGAACGTTTGGGACCATGTCAAAAAACTTATGAAGGTTCTCTCCCACTACATCCCTTAGAATCTTGAAGACATCAATAAGAACCCTCTTTGCTCCAGTACAAACATTTCCAGTTTCCTCAGCCCTTCCTCGTAACTCCATCACTTAGCTCGAAGGTTGCCAACTCTGGTTGGGCGTATTTCTGGCGGTTTCATCACATGATCTCCCACCTCCAACCGCCTCACCCAGTCAAACAGCTTTCCCACCCCCACCGCATCTCCAAGAAACTAAACTATTCAAAGAAAATACAGAATTTTATTCAAAGACCCTATGATTTTTTTCCTCCCTGGATTTGCGCGCGGCAGTGTCCTGGAGATTAATCTTTAATTCATGGAGACTCCAGGGCAATCCTGAAGGGTTGGCAACCCCTACTTAACTGCCGGCCACAGTTTACCTGCGTACTAATCCCTGCAGTGACATCAGGATGTTCTAGCCCTGTCCATTACGACATTGGTAGGATTCATTTCTGTTTCCCAGCGCGGTTCACTGGCTAATGATCATGAGCAGAAACCGTGGTTGATTTAAGATAAAATTACTTATTCATTCCCAGGATGTGGGCGTCGCTGGCAAGACCGGCGTTTATTGCCCATCCCTAATTGCCCTCGAGAAGGTGGTGGTGAGCCGCCTTCTTGAACCGCTGCAGTCGGTGTGGTGAAGGTGCTCCCACAGTGCTGTTAGGGAGGGAGTGCCAGGATCATGACCCAGCGACGATGAAGGATCGGCCAATATATTTCCAAGTCAGGATGGAGTGTGACTTGGAGGGGAACTTGGAGGTGGTGGTGTTCCCATGCGCCTGCTGCCCTTGTCCTTCTAGGTGGTAGAGGTGGCGGGTTTGGGAGGTCGAGTCCTACTGGTATCTCTGCGTTCCTCCAATTCTGGCCTCCCTGATTTTCATTGTCTCCCCACTGGTGCTCTGAGGCCTACTGGGTCCATCCCAACTGGTGCTGCGGTTAAGACCACACAAAAATGTGGCATCGTGGGTCCCTGGTGGCTCAGTGGGGTAAATGTGCTGCCTCTTGTGGAGGGTGTGGTCATGCGTTGCTTGCGGTACCAGACTAGAGAATCAGAACCAAGTCGTGAAACTGAATTCAGTAAATCTGGTCAGTTGTGTCTATCAATTGGGTTGCCAACCCTCCAGGATTGCCCTGGAGTCTCTAGTAATTGAAGATTAATCTCCAGGGTACTGCTCCGAGCAACACCCGAGAGAAAAATCATCGGGGCAATAAATAAAAATTGTATTTTTTCATTTTCTTCACAGATAGGCAAATAAATCCTGTTTCACTAACAGTCAAGATGAATCCAATTGGGTAACAGAGTCTGTTCCCTTTCCGATTGGCCGTGGGAAGGATGAAGGATGGACCAATGGTGGGAGTGTGGGGGCGGGGTGTATCGAGGCGGGCGGTCATGTGATGAAACATCCAGGAATATGCCCAACACGAGTTGGCAACCCCTAACTGGCAGTTTAACCATGAAAGCAGCCGGATTGTCGTAAAAGCCCAGTTGGTTGACTGATGTGTTTCAGGGAAGGGAACCTGCTGCCCATACGCAACGTGGCTGACTCGTGACTCCAGTCCCAACGCTAACTCTTCATTCCCGTCATGGCCTACCAAGCCACTCAGTTGTAAAAGCAATCTCTGCGTCAAGATAAAAGCCTACCTCTCGAGCCACTGAAGACGGCTTTGCCTGGAGTACTGTGTACATTTTTGGTCTCCTTACCTAAGGAAAGATATACTTGCCATAGAGGGAGTGCAACGAAGGTTCACGAGATTGATTCCTGGGATGGCGGGACTGTCGTATGAGAAGAGATTGAGTAAACTAGGCCTGTATTCTCTTGAATTCAGAAGAATGAGAGGGGATCTCATTGAAGCATACAAAATTATTACAGGGCTTGAGAGGGTGGATGCTGGGAGAATGTTTCCCTTGGCTGGGGAGTCTAGAACCAGGGGCCACAGCCTCAAGATAAAGGGTAGGCTATTCAGGACTGAGATGAGAAGAAATTTCTTCACACAGAGGGTGGTGAATCTTTGGAATTCTCTACCTCAGAGGGCTGTGGAGACTCAGTCATTGGGTATATTCAAAACAGAAGTCGATAGATTTCTGACTAGTAAGGGCAGAAGATCAGCCATGATCTCAATGAATGGCGGAGCAGGCTCGAAGGGCCGAATGGCCTACTCCTGCTCCTATTTCTTATGTTCTTATTGCCCACATCCCAAGAGAACAAATAGAAAAATATACAGCCCTGAGCCATACGGACTAAGGAGGTTTCAGCTACGAACCTCGGTCGATGTGGGGACAGCTGTATTGTGCTGCTTTTGTTAGCTTACCCGAAGAAGTCAAAATGGTAAAAAAAATCTGGTTGGAATTCAAGTAATATTTCAATATCTGGAAGCACTGGACTGCAGACCGCAATAAGATCAGATTGCAGCACCGCTCCTTGACGCTGCCCCCCACCCTCCTCCCAGATCAAGCCCAAAGTGCGTTCCCACTAAACACTCGCATTCTGTGGCGACATTTCAGCATCTTGGGTGGCTCCCTGAGAATGAGGAACATCTGAAGTGAAGGAACTTTGTCAAAGTCTTTAAGAAACTCATTTAAAAAAAAAAAATAAAGTTAGTGAACAAAGATAAACTTCACAGAAGCCACAACTTGAACCTTGCTTCTTCAGCAATCTGTCAGAAGGGATCAGCCACGGTTTTTGAGACTGATGTGGATTCCAAAATGAGGCCCCTTTATAAAGTTTTCCATTCCAGCTTCTAAATGACCACATTCCCACATCCCATAACTTTAAATTTTGAAGATGAAACCAGTAACTCCTGTTACAAACAAGCCAAACACTTCTTCACAAAGCCACCGTCCTTTCGAGTGGATCTGATGCAGTTCACCAACACTGTATAGTACTGTGAGCTCTCCCCATCCTCAGTAAAAAGAAAAAAGAAAGACTTGCATTTCTATAGCGCCTTTCATGACCTCAGCACGTCCCAAAGTGCTTTACAGCCAGTGTTCAGCGCCATTCACAACTCCACAGATAATGAAGCAGTCCATGTCCACATGCAGCAAGACCTGGACGACGTTCAGGCTTGGGCTGATAAGTGGCAGGTAACATTCGCGCCACAGAAGTACCAGGCAATGACTATCTCCAACAAGCGAGAGTCTAACTACCTCCCCATGACATTCAATGACATTACCATCGCTGAATCCCCCACTATCAACATCCTGGGGAGTCACCATTAACCAGAAACTTAACTGGACCAGCCACATAAATACTATGGCAACAAGAGCAGGTCAGAGGCTAGGTATTCTGCGGCGAGTGTCTCACCTCCTGACTCCCCAAAGTCTTTCCACCATCTACAAGGCACAAGTAAGGAGTGTGATGGAATACTCTTCACTTGCCTGGATGAGTGCAGCTCCAACAACACTCAAGAAGCTCGACACCATCCAGGACAAAGCAGCCCGCTTGATTGGCACCCCATCTACCACCTTAAACATTCACTCCCTCCACCACCAGCGTACCGTGGCTGCAGTGTGTACCATCTGCAAGATGCACTGCAGCAACTCGCCAAGGCTTTTTCGGCAGCACCTCCCAAACCCACGACCTCTACCACCATGAAGGACAAGGGCAGCAGGCTCATGGGAACACCACCACCTCCAAGTTTCCCTCCAAGTCACACCCCATCCTGACTTGGAAATATATCGCCGTTCCTTCATCGTCGCTGGGTCAAAATCCTGGAACTCCCTCCCTAACAGCACTGTGGGAGCACCTTCACCACACGGACTGCAGCGGTTCAAGTAGGCGACTCACCACCACCTTCTCAAGGGCAATTAGGGATGGGCAATAAATGCTGGCATTGCCAGCGACGCCCTGATCCCATAAAAATGAATTTTAAAAAATGAGGCACTTTTTGAAGTGTAGTCACTGTTGTAATGTAGGAAACGCAGCAGCCAATTTATGCACAGCAAGCTCCCACAAACAGCAATGTGATAATGACCAGATAATCTGTTTTAGTGATGTTGGTTGAGGGATAAATGTTGGCCAGAACACCAGGGATAACTCTCCTGCTCTTCTTCAAAATAGTACCGTACGATATTGTACATCCACCTGAGAGGGAAGACGGGGCCTCAGTTTAATGTTCTCATCCAAAAGACAACAACAACAACAACTTGTATTTATATAGTGCCTTTAACGTCGTAAGACGTCCCAAGGCGCTTCACAGGAGTATGAAAAGACAAAAAATTGACACCGAGCCAACATAAGGAGATATTAGGACAGGTGACCAAAAGCTCGGTCAAAGAGGTAGGTTTTAAGGAGCGTCTTAAAGGAGGAGAGAGAGGCGGAGAGGTTTAGGGAGGGAATTCCAGAGCTCGGGGCCTAGGCAACAGAAGGCACGGCCACCAATGGTTGAGCGATTATCATCAGGGATTCTCAAGAGGGCAGAATTAGAGGAGCGCAGATATCTCGGGGGTTGTGGGTCTGAAGGAGATTACAGAGATAGGGAGTAACGAGGCCACGGAGGGATTTGAAAACAAGGATGAGAATTTTGAACTCGAGGTGTTGCTTAACCGGGAACCAACGTAGGTCAGCGAGCACAGGGGTGATGAGTGAACGGGACTTGGTGCGAGTTAGGACACGGGCAGCCGAGTTTTGGATTACCTCAAGTTTACGTAGGGTAGAATGTGGGAGGCCGGCCAGGAATGCGTTGGAATAGTCAAGTCTAGAGGTAACAAAGGCATGGATGAGGGTTTCAGCAGCAGACGAGCTGAGGCGAGGGCGGAGACGGGCGATGTTACGGAGGTGGAAATAGGTGGTCTTAGTTATACTGCGGATATATGGTCGGAAGCTCACTGGAAGACGGCACCTCCGACAGTGCAGCGCTCCCTCAGTACTGCCCCTCCGACAGTGCGGCGCTCCCTCAGTACTGCCCCTCCGACAGTGCGGCGCTCCCTCAGTACTGCCCCTCCGACAGTGCGGCGCTCCCTCAGCACTGCACGGGAGTGTCAGCCTGGATTATGTGCTCAAGTTGCTGGAGTGGGACTTGAACTGGTGACAGGTGCGGGAGTGCTACCAACTGAGCCACGGTTAACACTTGTACTGATGTAAATGTACGGAGCACACACAGAGAGAAAGAAACAACTTGCATTTATACAACGTCTTTCACAACCTCAGGATGTCCCAAAGCGCTTAACAGCCAATGAAGTACTTTTTGGAAGTGCAGTCACTGTTTTAATGTGGGAAACATGGCAGCCAATTTGCGCACAGCAAGCTCCCACAAATAGCAATGGCATAAGTGAGCAATTAAACTGTTTTTGGTTGAGGGATGAATGTTGGCCAGGACTCTTCCCACTTCTTCTTCAAAGAGTGCCAGGAGGCGCGAAGTGGAGCGAGTGGGCGCACCGTCCGCGTGAAGCTGCCGCCGTGAGGCCCGAGCCTCAGTTACCAGGCGCAGGTGAGCTGCGGGCGAACGGGATTCCCCGCTGCAGCTCGGTGCCTAGTGAAGGGTGTGTGTTCGGAGGAAGAGTGCGTGTCTGAAGGGCAATAGTGTGTCGGGGTGGGGATTGTGTGTGTGGCGGAATGGGAGTCATTGTGTCTTTGTCGATAGTGTAAAACGGACGATATTGGATCAGCCGCCCGTTACACATCTCTCACGAGCGGGAAAGAGAAAACAGCGATCTCACACCTCAATCCCCAATTGTCAAAGTATTAAATTTACCTTCCGACAAAATATTGTCGCAATTTCTTTTTTATTTAACCAGAATCTAGCACCTGTTTTTCTCAAAAATATTCTGACGCCGGTTCCAGGGTTGTTATTACTTTGACAACGGCTGTGATTTTTCACATGTGCTGTTTCCTCTCTCTCTCACACAAATCGCCCACACACACTATGGGGAACATTTTTACCTTGGGTGATATGAAGTCAATGGAAATGGAAGTCATGAGAGATGTGTAACGGGCGGCTGATCCGATATCGTCCGTTTGAAAGGTAAGGGAGTCAAGGGTGATGGGGAGCGGGCAGGGAAGGTGGAGTTGAGGCCAAGATCAGATCAGCCATGATCTTATTGAATGGCAGAGCAGGCTCGAGGGGCCAAACGACCTACTCCTGCTCCTACGTCTTATGCTTATGTTCTGTTCTGCCGAACACACACCCTTCACTATTCCTTCCCACTCCCTTCACTATTCCCCTAAACACACATAAGCCCTGATTTTCAGTCGGGCATGAGTTTGGCTGCGGTGGTAGGACAGAGAATTTCACTGCCACATACACTTCACTCGCACACACTATTCCCCCTAACAAACATACATTCTTCCTTCTCACACACACTATTCCCACTCACTACTCCCCCCTCATTCGTGCACTATTCACCATCACACGTGCACACTGTATTCACACACACATACAACTCCCTCCCACACATGCACTATTCCTCTTGCATGTGTGCACGCACAGACACAAAATATATTTGCCCTTATGCATACTATTCTCCCTCACACATTGTTACTCCACACACACACATTCATACACACACAAAATTCTCCCCCTCACACATGCACATATTTCCCTTTACATATACATGTGCACGCACATTCTCCCCTACAGACACAAACACAATCTGCTGTCAGACACTCTATTCCCCTTTGCTCACACACACACAATGTTCCCTCTCTCACACACACTATTGCCCTCTTTTTGTGCACACACACATAATTCTCCCCTCTCCCACATATACGTGTGCGCACACAAAACTCCCGCTACACACACGCACACCATTCTCGCACCATGCATGCACACACGGAAATGAGATCGCATCCTATGAACAATAGACAGTTATTGAAGCTATAACTCAGATCATGTTTTAAAACATGGTTGCGTGTTTATTTTACAGTGAGGCCCTTCTGTTTAACTTTCTTACCAGGTCCAGCCCGACAGTACATTTTAAATGGTGCACCAGCCCAGATGGCCGACAGAATCAGCTTACCCACGTTTAGTAAACGTTCCCTGGCATTTTTCCAACTTCACATTCAAACTGCTGGGCCACCGAGAATCGAACACACACACATCTGCTACTGACAAATCGTCACACACCTACCATAAAAAATAAACCTTTTATCTCCTCCTGCCGCTTATATTTTACACACTGACAAAAACAAGCCGCAATTTACAACTCAGACTTTAATTATAATCAATGACTTTTTAAAGGCAAATTTAAATTTCACCAGCTGAAAATTACAACAAGCACAACTTGCATTTATATAGTGCCTTTATCGTCCCGAGGCACTTCACAGGAGCGATTATCAAACAAAATTTGACACCGAGTCACATAAGGAGATATTACGACAGGTGACCAAAAGCTCGGTCAAAGAGGTAGGTTTTAAGGAGAGACAGAGGAGGAAAGAGGTGTGGAGAGGTTTAGGGAAAGAATTCCAGAGCTTAGGGCCTCGGCAGCTGAAGGCACGGCCGCCAATGGTGGGACAAAGGGAGCGGGGGATGTGCAAGAGGCCAGATTCGGAGGAACGCAGGGATCTCGGAGGGCTGTGGGGCTGGAGGAGGTTACAGAGATAGGGAGGGGGACGAGGGCCACGGAGGGAATTTGAAAACAAGGATGAGAATTTTTAAATCGAGACGTTGCCGGACCGGGAGCCAATGTTGGTCAGCGAGCACAGGGGGTGATGGGTGAACGGGACTTGGTGCGAGTTAGGACACGGGGCAGCAGAGTTTTGGATGAGCTCAAGTTTATGTAGGGTAGAAAACGGGAGGCTGGCCAGGAGGGCGTTGGAATCCTCAAGTCTAGAGGTAACAAAGGCATGGATGAGGATTTCAGCAGCAGATGAGCTGAGGCAGGGGCGGAGACGGGTGATGTTACGGAGGTGGAAATAGACGGTCTTGGTGATGGAGCGGATATGTGGTCGGAAGCTTATCTTGGTATCAAATACATTTAAAATATCAAAACTAATAATTAAGATCAAAACTAATTATTAACCAATTCATATGAACATAGGAACAGGAGGAGGCCGTTCAGCCCCTCGAGCCTGTACTGCCTTTCAGTTAGATTGCGGCTGATCTGTATCTCAAATCCATCTACCTGCCTTGAATCCATAACCCTTAATACCCTTACCCAACAAAAATTTAGCAATCTCAGTTTTGAAATTTTCAATTGACCCCCAGCCTCAACAGCATTTTAGGGGAAGAGAGTTCCAGATTTCCACCACCCTTTGTGTGAATTCCCTCTCAAAATGCACACTCGCTATCTTCCCGTTCACCCAACCCTGGTGCCTCTTCTCTCTCCCTCTCTCTCTCTCTTTCACACACACACACTTACACACAGCCTCACACACACACACACACACTCACACATAAAAATTAATAGGTTCAATTCTTGAGAATAAAAGGAACATTTTTCCAAACTTTATTTTGCCTTAAAAATAAATCTTCCGGCACAAACAGAAACTCCAGCTCTTCAAGGTGTGAACGCCTTTGTTTCTCTCTCTGTAGTTTTCTGCAGATGCAAACTCGCTTTCAAACGACAAACATCTTTGGAGGTCGAGTTTCCGCACGATTTCTGCCCAGACAACAGCGAAATCTAGGCAGAATTAAATGAAATAGCGCAAAAAGACCGCGGAATTTTAAGCGTAAGTGAGTTGCGCCCATAAACACTTTGCGTATCCGCGATCTTTCCCGCTGGATCAGAAGTCTCTCCGCTGCAGTAATTCCCCCCCGCCTCCCGCCCCCAGCCCCCGAGCCATGTTGTTAAGACAGTTGCTCTGAATAGACTCTCACTGTCGCTGACAGATGCAAGGACCCTAGATCGCATTCTAATCGTGGCAAAAACGACAAGTCGATCGGACAAGACACCAACAGAGCTTCCTTTTTCATTCCTAAATTGAACAATGCATTAGCCATCTATTTATCATAACAGTGCGGGACGACAGCATCGCAGACTCTCACCATTATCTTTCCGTAACACACACGCACACTCACATATACACACACACATATATACATATATACCCCCCCCCACACACACACACACACACACACACACACACACAGATATATTCACACATACACTCTCTCCGTTCCCCCCTCCAACCTCTCTCTCCAGAGCACTGACAAGGATGGCACTTGAGAGTCGCAAGGGAGAAACGAAAAGAAGAGGAGACAAAAGGGACTGCCGGGGCTTTGACTGTGCAGGCACTGAACCCTGCGCCTCCCCTCCCACTGTGACACTTGCATTCCGGAGCGAGACTGCCCTCGCAAGGCTGGACAAAGACATTTATTAAAGAGTGAATTCGTTCTAAAATCGCAAGGGCTCTCACCTTTGCCAGAGTTGGGTTTTCCCGTATAATCTGTAGAATCCTGCTGACCACCCCCTCTACCAAAAAAAACAAAAAAAGAGAAAGATTCAAATCACCGGTCGCTCTGACAGCTTCAGGTCTTTGGAAAAACGCATTCTAACTTTACGCACACTCTCTTTTTTCTTTCTCTCTCTCAGTCGTTCCTTCAAATGCTGTCTTGAACTGCTCATCACATCTGTGTTAGTTGGAAGACTTTCAGCCCCAAATTCAGTGTTTTGTGATGTTTGGAGCAGGCAGACATTTGCACACATCTGGAATCCAGCAGCCTGTAGCCGTTATCACAACTAACAATTAGTCAGCAATAGTCAGGACCCCGACACAAGAACAGGGGTAGAAATAATACAGCACCTGGGTCACGTACAGACCATGACCGGACTTTCAGTGACTCACACCTTCCTTGGGGCCAATTATGGGATGTCAGTGTAATGAGACATGGGAGGGGGGAGGGGAAATGGGGAGGGGAAATGGGGAGGCGAGAGGGAATGGGGAGGGGGAATGGGGAGAGGGAATGGGGAGGGGGAATGGGGAGGGGGAATGGGGAGGGGGAATGGGGAGGGGGAATGGGGAGGGGGAATGGGGAGGGGGAATGGGGAGGGGGAATGGGGAG